>CM033453.1:13719879-14252379 GCA_019425755.1 Amaranthus cruentus | reverse complement strand
TCAATTGACCTAATCAAAAAAATTAGATACATAAGTAAATAAGACAAAACTAAAATGAGAAGGATTTATCATCAAAAGACTTTAGTATTAATTTTATATACTTTTAATAGAAAAGTCTACTTTAAATTTATTTAAAAAAACGTCTAGGGGCACTCGACCCAGTGTCCCCTCACTTAGCTCCGCCACTGCGTATGAACAAGCCACATTTTACCCCCTTTAAATTCATACAATACTATAAAAGTCTTGTAAAATTCCAAGTGTCATCATTTGAAGAGTCATGAAAATATTTATCAAATTTAGAATCTAATATTTTTGTTTAAGTTTGAAACAAAATTAGGTAAAGTATTTGTATGATATACTATAGCAATTGTATTTTGTTAACTTAGAATTTAATATGTTCAATTGAATGAAAAAAAAAGTTATGTATCAGGTAAATAATTAAAATAAACATCAGTAATTATGTTTTGATTTTAAAAATCATGAATTTGGTAAATTTATGAACGATAGTATACAGTACTTACATTATTATTTGAATTTGTTTTTATATTATTTCGCACTAATAAATTCGTGCATTGCACGAGTTTCTATACTAGTTCACTATAATTATTCCCTTTAAGTCCCTTTAATTAAGTCGGATTAAAAATTTAAAAATAGAGAGGATACTCTTATGTGGTATTTCCTTTGCCCTTTTTGATTTGCATAAAAATATTAGATTATTTTAAAGAAAGTGATAATAAATAAATAGAGAATGAATTTTGTGAATGAAATTAATAGAGATTAAATATATGAATGAGACTAAAAGAAAGTGATAGACCATTACCTAAAATAAAAAATGCTACAAATTACGTGAAACGGATCAAAATGGAAAATGATTCAAATTCAATGGGACAGAGGGATTTATCATACCTATCACTTATGACAATTTTGTAATTATAAATAGTTCATAAGGACAATTTGGTAAAAAATAATCCCTTAAATTCATAGAAAAGGGGACATTTACTTTTTAATGCTATTTATTTCAATACAAAAATTGTTAATATCCATTTTTTATAATATTTCGTTATGTATATACTTCCTCCGTTCTGAAATACTCGTTACATTTTCGTTATCGACACTATTCATCGTTCAAACTTATTTTAAATATTGCGGCTAATGTGTAAGAAAAAAATATAGTCAAGTGAGATTTTGTTTGAATCGTCTAATCACATACTTTCATAATATTAATTTTTTATAATTTTTATACGTGTATTATTTAATATAAAAATGATCAAAATAATGCATTGGGCCGCGTAAAAAGTCAAATGTAGCATGTATAATGGAACGGAGAAAGTAAGAGATATTAAACATTAAATAAGTGTATTGGATAGTGTAAAAACGTAAATATCGCTTTTTCTATGAATTGGAGGGGGTATATTTCTATGGATTGGAGGGAGTATATGGCTTAAAGTGGAAAGGGATAATTAAGATAAACTAAACAAAAAAAAAATGAGACAATTATAGTGAAATAAAGGGAGTTTAACATCTATCTATTACTTTCTATAGTCTACGAAATTTACTTTATTTATTATTTTAGCCTATCTCATTAAATTTAAAATATTTTATTTTTTGTTGTGATACACATCCTTTTTAAATATGCATTTATACGTGAATTATCTTTTTGTCCCATCCTTTATAAATCTTAGTATCTTATTAAAGTTATTATTAGTTTTATTGCTTTTTACAAATGGGATATTTGTCAAGATAGCTTATTGTGTAATTTTTGTTTATTTTAATTCAAATGGACGTTTGGATGGCTAAACAATTCAATGCTATAATATTTGGTAAATTAGCTAGTTGAAGTAAACACCTAAACCAAATCTAGTAAGCCATATATCTATTAAACTTCTCTGGATACAAATAACAGTATGACATAAACAAATTACAACATTTTTGGAATAAAGTTGAGGTGTGAAAAAACCGATGTTTTTTCTTCTTGTCCTGGAACTTGATAAATATATAGTAGAGTTTATAGAATAATCTAAGCTTTTCACATTATTAATAATTATCATATACTATGGTTTTCTAAGAATTTAATGCAGATAATCAAGGGACTTGTTAATTGAATTTTGTGGGAATAATCTTTAATTGTTAATTTAATAATATCCTAAACTTTAAATAATAGCTATATTTAGAATAAAATCAATGCTTTTAAATAATAGCTACATTTAATGAAAACCATGCAAATCTTATTAAGTCTATTAAGCTCATCCAGAGTCACAACATAAATTACAAAAATTAAGTTCTATCATTATTCATACGAAAATGAAGTTTTTTATTTATTATAGATATAGATATTATTATTATTATATTATAACAATTAAATTTGGAAATTCAATACTAGAATGACAATGATGCAAAGCATGGAAATTGGAATGAGTAGGGATGGTCATGGGGCGGGTCTGGAGCGGGTCCAACCAGACCCGGACTCGGACCCTTTTAACTTTTTGAGATCCAGACCCGGATCCGAACCCTGAGAGTCCAAAATTTTCAGATCCGGACCCAGACCCTCCGAATCTGATGGGTCTAGGGTCCTTAATGGGTCCTTAGTGGGTCTAAAAAAAGTCTCTTTGATTTGTCAAATTTGAAACATTTGTAAGTCATTATATTTTTCGTATATTTGTAAAAGAGTTATTATCGTATTTTACAAATATTTAATACTAATTTAACATCTAAACTCGCATAGCGTCACCCATATACGCTTAAATTCTATTATAAACACTAGTTCGAGTCCATGAAATAAGGGTAATTGGGTTAGCACTTAGCAAGTAGCATATATATTATTTATATATGTTATGATTATATGAAAAGAAAAGAAGTTTTGGGGGCAAAATTCATACGTAGAAGACAAATAAAATGGACAATTTAATATTTATAAGGGTCCGAGGGGCGGGTTCAGGGTCCAGGTATTGGATCCGAACCCGGACCCGCCAATTATTTTTTAGACCCAAATCCGACTCGGATCCGATGGGTCTCGAAAAACAAGACCCAAACCCTTAAAAAAGGGGCGGGTCTGGGGTGGGTCCAACAGGGTCTTGGACTCGTGACCATCCCTAAAAATGAGCATTAAAGGGCCAAAACACACTTTGATAGTGTGACTCGTGGACAAAGTTTTCCTGAATTATAATATGTAAATGATTTAATGAAAACCATGCAAATCTTATTAAGTCTATTAAGCTCATCAAGAGTCACAACATAAATTAAAAAAATTAAGTTCTATCATTATTCATACGAAAATGAAAAGTTTTTTATTTATTATAGATATAGGTATTATTATTGTTATATTATAACAATTAAATTTGGAAATTCAACACTATAATGACAATGAAACAAAGCATGAAATGAGTATTAAAGGGCCAAAACACTCTTTGATAGTATGACACGTGGACAAAGTTTTTCTGAATTATAATATGTAAATGATGATAAATGATATATAATATGATATGACTATTAGTATAAGTTGCCAAATATATTTAGACTCATTTCCAACATTTTTCTAATTTTGCTTCCACGTACTTTCCATAAATTTGACTAACAATCACTACAAAAAAATATGACTATTACGTCTTTTAATTTTATGAATTGTATCATAATGGTTTAAATTTAAGTATTAAAACATGTTTAGTGATATAATATCTTTGGAGAGTAAAAAGATGAATTTCACCGTTTTTTAATCATTTTTTCATCTCATTATGCACTCTTTTCTATAGGAGAGAAAATGGATTCTACAATTTTTTTTCATATACAAGTTATCACATTTTCAAAGTGAATTGAAATATGTATCACCCCAAGTCTTTTACTTCTTCCTTTCCGAAATACTTGCTACATTTTATTTTTGGCACTATTTATCGTTTAAGGTTATTTTACATATTGCGGCTAATATGTAAGTAATAATATAGTCATTTGGGATCTTGTTTGAATCGTATAATCGCATACTTTCATAATATTAACTTTTTATAATTTTTAAATGTGTATAATTCGACATATAAATAAACAAAATAATACATTAAATTGCGTAAAAAAGTTAAATGTAACAAATATTATGTAACGGAGGAAGTATGTTTTAACCCACTAAATAATACTCCCTTCGTTCCCTATTGATGGTCCCATAAGGAATGTTCACGGGAATTAAGAAAAGTGGAATCTTTTAGATAGTGAAGATATTATTTTATTGAATAATAAATTTGATGGAGGAAAAGTGGAGACCACAAATATTAAAAAAGTATTTAAGGAAAGTTAGTGAAAAAATTATGGAGACCAAAACTAATTAAACAATATTTTTATGAAGTTAGTGGGAAACATGTGGGGATCATAAGGAATATAAAAATATTAAAATGGAGTTGGTGGAAGATATGTGGGCCCATAATCATTATTAAAATATTAAAATGAGGATGAGTAAGGTTATTGTTGTCCAAAATTTGTGATATAAATGAAAAGATTCATTATGAAAACAACATTTAAAACACCTAAAATAAAAAGTGAGAACTTCTTTAAGGAACGATGGCAGTAAATAATAGTTTAATTTACACAATTTGTTTGCTTCCATGTTGACATGCTAAAAGAAGGTTCTTCCTGTTGGTAAAGGCCCCACAACCTTAGACTATACTTTTGCATCAAACTACCACCTTCAAATTTAATATCCCCAATTCCCATTCCCTTCCCTTCCCTCATATAAACATGCTTTATAACTTGGTAGTATAAATTATGTCCTCTTTTCTTCCAATTCCCTCCTTTCTCTCTCAAAATCCCCTCCATTTTTCTCTTTCTATTTCCCTTAAAATGTCTAATACTTTCAATTCTAAATCTTATTCTTACCATAATATCTTTCACTCTACACGTGTCCTCCTATTCGTTATCTTCTTGAGCTGCGTCACCCGCCCTTCCGAAGCTTTAAAGACATTCGGATTCCAACTCCACCACAGGTTTTCGGATCCAGTACATGGGATTCTTGACTCCGGTGAAAAGTTACCGGAAAAGGGTAGTTCCGGTTACTATGCTGCCTTAGCTCACCGTGATCTTGCTGTTCATGGCCGGCGGTTAGTATCAAGTTCCGGTGACTCACAGACACCTCTCACTTTCTCCTCCGGAAATACTACTTATCGCATCAGCCTCTTTGGATTGTACTCTCTTTCTTTCTCCTTTTTTGTATTCAAAATATTTTTATTTTTATAAAATAAATTTATTGATCAAACTAATGATATGTGCCTTGGCGCCATATCAAATGAAATAAATTTGTTTTGGGTTAAATTTCTATGGTACTGATAAATTTTTACTATATAAAAACTAGAGGTGTTACGGACACGATGGCTCAAAATTTACATTGTAACCGAATTCAATTTGATTCGACTTTAAAAATTTACAATTATGTAAAATAATATGGACACAAAATTCGATTTCAAGCCCACCCGAAACACTTTCAAATTCAACAATGACTTCAACGAATATCATTAAACACTAGTTAAGCTATAAAAATATAAACACACACTAAAAATGATGAATGTTAAATTATAAAAAATAAATAGTAATAATATTATAATATAAATCTATTAGTCTATAAAAAAATAATTGTTTTAATGAGGATTTGATCCCTTAACCTTAGATTATAAATGTATTACTCTAATCATTAAGCTATAGTAATTTTTGCTATATTTTACTCTCTTTAAACTATATATATCATATTAATAAGGGGGCCAAAACCAAAATTACAAAGACTCGCATTTTCGCACAATGAAATAGATTTGTTTGGTTTAGTCGTAAATGGAATTTTAAAGTAAAAAAAAAGGAATAATTTTGCAAAATTATGGGAATGTTTTGTACTTGCATGATCAATAAAGCAAAAAAAAAAAAGTTAAATTGTATAGTTAGCTTTTCAAAAACGCTTTTTAAGGCATAGGATGCTCCTAATTGTACTCAATTAATGAAAAAGTTTTACCAATTTTTATTTGTCGCCACCCTTTTAATAAAATCGCCACCCCCCTATTTTTTATTAATTAAAAAAAAAATAAATAAAAAATTACGAAAATGCCATTGGACTTGAAACGAGTATTAAAAACAATCGAATCTTGAACTTTAACACTTTTATCACTCTAAAACTCTCACAAATTATCACTCTAAAACTCACAAAAATCCATCAAAAATTGTCGGGACTAAAGCTTTGGATTGAATCGTTATCAAAAGCGAGGTAATTCTAAACTCAATCTAAATTAAAAAATCGAAAATGCTAGAAGTAATGTGAAAATACATGACATTAGCACAAAATGTCGAAAATAATGTTATTTATTTGTTTATAATTTAATAATGTTATTATAATAATTTTAATTAAACTAATAAATTTAAGTATTAATTTGTTTATGAGTTTAATTTAATTTGTTTTAAAATATGTTATTATTATTAAATTTTTGTATTTATTATTTATTTAATATTAATGTTATTATTATTTGTTATTGTTTATTTGTTTATAATTTAACAATGTTATTTTTGTATTTATATTTATTTAATATTAATGTTATTATTATTTGTTATTGTTTATTTGTTTATAATTTAACAATGTTATTATAATAATTTAAATTTGTTTTAAAATATGTTATTATAGTATTATAATAATTAATATTAAAGTTATTATTAATTGTAGTAAATGGTGTTTATTTGTTTATAATTTAACAATGTTATTATAATAATTTAAATTTGTTTTAAAATATGTTATTATAGTGTTATAATAATTAATTAAATTATATAAATTGTAGTAAATGGTGGAAATCATGGTAGAGGAAGGGGTATTTTAGAGGCATCTTGAGTGGGAATACTTTTAGGCCAGACCTTACTAAGGGGGACCCCATGAGAGAGGGTTCTGGTTCGCTAGGAGGGCGAGGCGGAAGAGCGGTCGGATATAGCGGCCCAGCGATCGAGTCGCTTACACCAAGTGCGTCTACGTTGACCGAGCGAGCACGCGTGCGATACATTTGACTCGGCGACTATGATACGGATTCGATGAGTGCGTGGGTGAGGAGGAGTCGGTTAGGGACTGTCGATTGGGCCCGATGAGAGGAGCTGCGGTAAGTTTAAGAGACCTCAAGCGCGTTGGACCTCGTCGGTGGTAGCGACCATGTTGAGGATCGGCTCCCGGAGGCGGGCGCTCACGTTCGATGATCGCCGGGTGATTAGAGAACCGACCGGGGCCGGTCGATACTGTTTGATTCCCGCTACGGAGGGCACGTAGCGAGGGTTATTTTCGAGGGGTTGGCGTAACCCTCCTATTTAAGAGTGTAGTCTTAGGAAGAAGGCGATCGACTCAATCATCGACGCGGACATTGCGATGAGATGTATCAGATTCTACCGACTACTGAGCTGGGGCGTCTTCCTTACGTCGTGCACCAGCACATCGATAGTGCCCTGATAGCGGCCTTTGTGGAGAGGTGGCAGCCGGATACGAACACCTTCCACATGCCATGGGGCGAGATGACTATTATGTTGCCGGCGTCAAGCGCATTTTAGAGACTTACTATCGATGGTGCTCTTCCTCTGATTCCGCTCCTGCGAATGGAAGTTGGGCCGCTAGTTTATTTGGGGACCGATAGCGTGCGAGAAGGGGTCCATCGTTACGGCAAGCGTTAACGTCGGTGAGTTGTTGGAGTCGTGCCACCGTTCCCGATCTCCGGAGGCGATCGCCTACTATATGGTCGTAGTGGTTCGACTGGGTTGATAAGACGGAGATGTGGGATGAAACCCACCCTATTATTCTTTATTCCGTGATGAGGGTGAGATTGCTTGGGTGCTGTTACTGGCGTACTTTATCGCCAATTGGAGTGCGGTCGAGGTGGATTGCGGACTATTGCGGGTTGTCTGACGCTCTTACAGACATGGATTTACGAGTACTTCCCGTGCCTTCGCCCCCATCCTCGCCTAACAGATATCCGTAACAAGACCAGGGCGGAGATGTGGTCCCCCCAGAAGCCAACCAGGGAGCTAAGCAGGCTAAGAGAATCCGAGGCATCTTGGACTCTCGCGAGAGCACAGGTTTCGTACTTTCCTTAACACACCTTTACGTTTGTTATTGTTATTTTATATTAAGATGTTTAGGGTGCGAATGTCTTATGCAGGTTGAGTGGACTCCGTACGGTAATGACCCAAGGGCTTTACTGAATGCGCACCCACGCACCACGTTCATTGGGGGTATCACTTGCTTTGATATCATCGAGGTGTATTTGCCTGAGAGGACTGTCCGGCAGCTAGGGTTTGTACAGTCTATTCCTGTCCCCCCTCTGAGACCCGCCGAGGCTCACCGACCAGCTACGGGAGGCTACTCACTGACCTTCCCCCATTTGACTATGTACACGGAGACATGGAGTAGGTTTCCTGTTTGTGCCAAGGTTGATCATAGAGAGTTGCGTGTAGCAGCTTATCCATCAGAGGCAGTACCCGAGTACATAGACTGGTTTAGGGTGTGCTCACATGCTTTTATCGCTTGGGTGAATTACACCGGTACTCCTAACAGTTAAAAACATGAAACATGCGCAGGGAATACCATGGGTATGCTGAAGAACACAACCGCATTTATCAAAAACATAATCCCCCAAATCTAGCATCCGGTTCCATTCCATTGACAGAATCTGTAAGGCATGTACGGAAACCCTTTTGTATAGCGGTTCAAATGGGCGAAGTCTAGAAGTCCGGGCAATCGAACTCATGGATTCCTGAAGCGCTTGTCTTATTTTGGCTTGCTGATTAGTCATCTGTGCGTGTGCCTTTTTGAACAATGTATCGAATGAGCTGTTGCCACTACCAAGATAATACTTGAATGATGAGTGCTGGCTTTCAACTCTACTAGTAGTAAGGTTGCCAAAATGCATGCAGTCATTCGTCAGCACGCTATCAAATTTTTCCTTATGAGGAATCCATGTCCCACTAAATAGCACCACCCTTCTATTCCTTGTCGACCACCTCGCTACAATCTCATTCCACCTGCTCTCAAATTCTTCGTTCGTTAGATGTTAACGGTTGGTTCCATTTTCCTTGTCTAAAGAGAAGCCTCGATGCTTTTTCTTACCACCACATAGTTTGTCTACCATGTTCTCCACATCATTTCCAATATGCCATACACAAAGTAAATGACTTACATCTACATTAAAAAAAAAATTCAAAATTAAAAAAATAAACATATATTTGGTATACAAATAAAAAGATAAACATGTATCTATTTACCTGGGTAGACATCACGAATAGTTGCAGACAAACCCTCGTCTCTATCCGTGACGATAACATTAGGCATCCAACTACATCATATATATCCCGAACCTCTCCAAGACCCAAGAATAAGACCGACGCCTCATCTCGATAAGAGTAATGCAACCAAAAGTTGTGATTGGTTGGCGTCATTCCTATTATTTCCAAAGGGGCCACTTTGCCTTAATGCTTGTCTAATGTTATAGATTCCACGTATCATCTGGATAATATAGGGTTAGCAATCAATAGCCTGGTCAACTGCCCGTCGCTATCCAAATCTGTCCATACAATATAATTCTTCTCTGTGGCCAAATACAGACAATGCTGAAGAGGAGTCCTACCATCCATCTCTTTTTGACAATTTTCATGCTAGGAAAATAATCAGGAAAGTTCTCCCTAATCGACGTCATTATAAACGCTGGTTGCATGCCAGTGGCTGTGAGATTCCTTATATGTTGCCTAATATCTACATTCACCCTGGACACACTCTTATCGTCCAAGGTCTTTCTTCTGGATTACGGCTGGTTCCTATGATCATAAATTTGCAACCAGACGCACTACATGTTGTACCAGGTCTAACAGCATTATCTAGGTTCAAATCACCCCTATATTTACCATATCTATGACAACGTAAGTACAAACTTTTCCTTGTGACGTCCCTTCCTTATGTTTATAAGAAGACGCATAAATTGAAAACCAATTTGTAATGCTATCTCATCCCAATTATGTAACTCATCTATAGCAAATTCTCTATCCAGTAACAAATCTATCAGAATAATCTACATTATCACCTAAGTTTTCATTATCCTGCAAATATAAAAAAAAATATATATATAATCTACACATATTCAACATCAAAACTTAATAAAGTTCAATACTTATTTTTAAAATAAATTAAATTCATAAACTTTTTTTAAATAAATAATATATTATGAATTAATAGCTTACATATTATAAATAAATTAAATAATTATTAATCACAACACAATAAATATTCAAATAATTAATTAACATAAACATAATTATATGTTAAATAAATAATTTAAATAAATTAAATAAATATAATCAAACATAAACATAATTATATGTTAAATATTTTAAATAAATTAACATCAACATAATTAATAATATAAACATATTATAAATAAATTAAATAATATTAACATAAACATATAATAAATAAATTAAATAATAATAACATAAACTAATTTTAAATAAATAAAATATTATGAATAAATAGCCTACATAATAAAAAAAAATAAAATAAATATAAAACACAACACAATAAATATTCAAATAATTAATTAACATAAACATAATTATATGTTAAATAATATTAAAAAAAATGTGAAAATGCACAAAATGCGAAAATACATGTGCGTTTAAGACAAAAGCGTGAGTGTACATGGCAGTTTAAGACAAAGCGTGCGAGTGTACCATGGTACATTCGCAGCGCTTTGTGCTAATCGCTATGTACACTCGCACGTTTGTGCTAATCGCATGGTATTTTGCATATTTTGTGCATTTTCACATTTCTCAATTTAAACGAGCGTAGAGATTTTTAGAGAGATGTTACACTTTTTCGGTTTTGAAATTATTAATTTTTTCCTGAATTATTTATATATTCAATTTTTATTTATTTATTTTTTATTTATTTATATATTCAATTTTTATTTATTTATTTTTTAATTAATTTTTTTTTTTTTTAAAATTAGGGGTGGCGATTTAATTAAAAGGGTGGCGACAAATAATAATGCCCAAAGTTTTTATCTTTTTGATTAAAACATTTGATTACTATACATGTAGGAAGTGACGTTGTTTTCTTTACTTTTTTGATTGAGTAAAGAAAAGTCTTCATCTTTTAAGTACTCTTATGTGATTGTTAACTTTTAACCAAAAAGCTTTCATAATTTTAATAACTTAAATGAAACGGAAACATAAATAAATATAGTAACAACTTCAATCAACTCTTTCATTAATTATGTCTACTAATTTTGATGTAATTTTGTTATTTTTAGCTTACATTATGCAAATGTGACGGTTGGAACGCCGGGATCGTCGTTTCTTGTTGCATTAGACACCGGTAGTGATCTTTTTTGGTTACCTTGTGACTGTATTCAATGTGTCAAAGGAGTCAAATTCCAAAATGAAGAGGTATACTTATAATTTATTTATTTTGAATCTTAAAATGTTACTTACGCAATCCAATATACTATTTTGTTAATTTATATGTCGAATTATACACATTTTAAAATTATAAAAAGTTTATGAAAGTATGCGATTAGACGATTCAAACAAGATCCCACTTGACTATATTATTACTTACATATTAGCCGGAATATATAAAATAAGCTTAAACGATGAATAGTGCCCAAAAACAAAATGTAGCAAGTATTTCGAAACGGAGGAAATAGTTATTAACCATTTTTGTCTACTATTCTCATTTATTTTTAATTTATACTCCCTCCTACATTTGAGTTTTGTACCAAAACCAAGGAGCGGTGGGGGACCACTTAAAAGTGAGTGGAAAACTCTCTTTTTCCATAAAGGGTATTAATATTTATGTGTTGTTGTGTTGTTGTAGTAAGGGTAAAAGGGTAAAAAAGAATGACAAATAAAAATGAGAAATAGAAGAGAATATTTTATTTCTAAATTATAAGTAAAATCTTTTTTAATTCGTCAAAATTTAATGATTATTCATAATGAGAGATATTAATTTTGAGTTAAAATGTTTGCGTAGACAAGTTTGAAAAAGGATATGGGAACATTTTGTTGAACAAGAGGGATGATTTTATTTAATTGTATTATAGTGTGTGAATTATATTTTAATGGAAGATTTGACTTTTATTGGTCTTTGTTGAAGTTAAAATATTAATTGCTTATGGGTCTTGAGATATGTTTTTGTTTAATGGATTTGTTATCTTTATTTATGTTTCATGAAAACATAGTATGAATTGGTGACATATATATGGCATTAGATACGCCTGGTTTCTATGTAAAGTAACGTTTATCTAGTCTTAAATAGTGGAGAAGAAAAGGAAAAGAATATGTCCAAATTTGTATGATTTTCAGTGGTTGAGATATTCCTTTCGTTTGTTAAACGTGTCTTTCATTTGCCTTCTTTTGTTTAGTTGATTTGGGTTTGTCTTCTTTTTTTTGGAAATTAAGAATGTATGTCCTACAAGATATATGTAAAATCCATATAAAATTTTAAGCTGAGTCGAAAGTGCAAAATCTCGATGTCCTGGTGGTCTACATTCATTTGGGTAGTTTTGCATATTCCTCGTTGACATGTTTTTGGATTCCAAGATCAAAGTTAAAAAACAGAATTTGTGGATATTAGAAGTCTTGGATAGTTAATGCTAATCTTTTCATTGAAGCTCAAACTATGTTGTTTGTATGATGGTAGAGGAGTTCATTTGAGTTAACGGTGGATTTCGGATCACGTGTTTTGGGTCGGTTTAAGATCGCGTCTTGTGTCTACATTGATTTTTATATAATTATAAATCCATTTTTTAAGATGGGTTGTATCGGATTTGGTTATAATGTCGGGTGAATATCGGATCATAGGTATGTTTTGAACACTTCTAATGGTTGGTTATGGTGATTCCACTTAGTTTCCCTAGTGACCAGATGACTCAGCTGTCATGTTTTATAAGGGTTCAATGCTGGAACTTTCATTTAACTTAGGAACAAAAACCGAAATTATCAAGTATCTCTAGTGTTTTCTTCATTTTTGATGCCTGATGTTAATTGTACGGTCCTTTCGTTAGATTCAATTTCTTAAATTAGAGGAAGAAGAAGAGTTTCATGCTATTTCAATTTCATGCTTTGGAAAAATGAAGCTGGTTTTACATTTTAAAAGGAAAGATGGACAAGTGCGTCTGAGTCAAGAACCGATACTAGCTTATATCCGAATTGAAACTCAATTTTTATTTTAGTTTCATGCCTGATGTTAATTGTACGGTCCTTTCATTTTTATTTTTGATCACCTTTATTTCTATCAAGCCCTTGATGTATATTGTTTTGATGTACTAGTTGGACTTCAGCATCTACAGCCTTAATGAGTCATCTTCAGGGAGAACGGTTCCATGCAGCAGTCCTCTGTGTGCACATAATTCAAGCTGTCCAGCTTCATCCGATGCGTGTCCCTACAGAGTCATGTATCTGTCCTCTAACACATCTTCTTCTGGGTATTTAGTTGAGGATGTATTACATCTAACTGAAGACGATAATCCTTCGGAGCCAGTTGATGCAACAATTCCTTTTGGGTAAGTCGGCATAGAAAGTTTGATATATTGGTTGTAATTTAAATGACCTATCAAGATATATATTATAAATCTACAAATGGGTTTTCTTCTATAAATCTGAAACATGGTAAACTGCTTCCTTTTCTACAAATATAATTTTTGTAGTTACGAATTGGTGCAATTACGTTTTAGTTCGTCTGAAATCTAGTAATATGTGTTAAGCACGTACATTTAAAGTTTATGTACCTTAGAGGACCGAGTTAACGGCTGATATGCTCATTAATTTACCTCGGCAAAATTTTAACAATATGTGTTACGTTAAGATGCTGAACTTATTTTGCAGTTGCGGCAAGGTTGAGACTGGTTCATTTCTGAGCGGTGGAGCCCCCAATGGCTTGCTTGGGCTTGGTTTGGATAGTATATCTTTGCCTAGCATGTTAGCTAGTCAAAAAGTCGCTGCAGATTCTTTCTCCATGTGCTTCGGAGATGATGGATTGGGACGGATAACTTTTGGCGATAAAGGAAGCTCGGATCAAAATGAAACACCACTGAAGCTTAGAAAGATAAAGTTAGTAATCACCTTTCTATGCATTTTTTTGGTTGCCTACACCAATATTCATTATTTTGAAAAATGGATCTTCTGACCTTTCTTGTTTAACCTCTTTTCAGTCCACATTACAATATTAGCATAACACAGATAAAGGTTGGAAAAAATGCCTCGCAAATTGATGGTCTTTATGCAATTTTCGACTCTGGCACGTCTTTTACATACCTAAATGACCCTGTTTATTCTCTAATTACTGAAAAAGTAAGTTCTTGGAATACCGGTGATATTTAACGTCCCATGATTCGTTTTGTAAATGCAAGAACTAAAAAGCCTCTCTTTGCAGTTTGATGCGCAAGTAAAAGATCGTAGAGACACCTCTCAAACCGAGATTCCTTTCAAATACTGTTATTCCTTAAGGTGAGTATCAAGCGTCAAACCTTCATCGTTTTAGTGTTTTTGCAATAACTTTCTTATAAAGCCCTGAACCCCACTTAAATTTGCAGGTCAAACCAAAGTCATGTGAATACTCCCTCGATCAAGCTGACAATGGAAGGTGGAAACCATTTTAATGTCATTGATCCAATAGTGGCAGTTTCTGTTATGGTAAGAAAGTTCCTCAATGTGATTTTACTTTCAACTTTTATCTTTGTACTGAAATAAGTTATCCTGAACTTCAGTCTCGAGATTTCTATTGCTTGGGAATCGTCAAAAGTGAAGACGTCAATATAATTGGCCGTGAGTAAACCTTTCCTTTCTCCTTTGTGCTTTTATCCGAGAAAAACTTTTATTAACTGTGGAAGAAATGACGCGCTAGATTATTGTGAATCAAAGCCAAGTATTTATCTCCCGTTTGTTTCAAAAAAGCGCGTAGAAGTAAAAGCAATTGCTAGATTACCGCTTCTCTAGCAATTCCTGCATAAATGAAAACGCATGATTAGTGTATAGCAGTACATCATAGCTACTGGATCTTGTTCCTAATATCGTCATCTCACAATTTGCCCCCTTTTTCAGAGAACTTCATGACAGGATATCGTGTAGTTTTTGATCGTGAAAAGTTGGTACTGGGCTGGAAGGCCTCAGACTGTAAGTAACAACCTCCCCCTCTGTACATTTTCTGATAAAGGAAACTGATACCGTACATTGTCTTATATAAGACCTAAACCCACATCCAATTTACTCCTCCGCCCCTAAAAGATTTTCGTGTTTAGTGCTTATGCAATGTTATCGACTATATATTCAAATTTCAGGTAACGAAGCAGTGGGTTCGAGCATGCTTCCCATTAGTCCTCAAGGATCCGAACAAGTTCCTCCAATATCTGCCATTGAACCTCAAGCTGTACAACAAAGCGGTTCTCATATAACCGGGACATCATCAGCTTTCATACATAATCTATCTGATCTAAATCTGTGGACTAGTATATTTATTTTGTCTTTCCTATCAATTCTTTGGTAAATTGATTACCCATACTCATACATTATTGATTGGTTCATGCATCTAGTCTATATATTGCTGGCTGGATCATGCACCATTTTAAAAGGTATAGAATTATGAGTCTTTTTCTAGCTCTAGTGGAGTACTATATATTATTTAGGATCAGGCTCTGTATTATTGTTGGCTGCTCTTTTTGACTTAGTATCGTATATATTTGTACTTACAAAATTTTCCTTTGTATAGCATCATTTATATTGTTCTATTTACAAATTATATCAGATTTTTGCTCTTTACTATGCTTATTATCAACTGTTTTTCTGACATATGCACCCGGTGCACAGGCTTAAATTACAAAATAGGCAAATTTGTTGAAATCAGTTTGATATATTCTCTAAAAAACTTAATATAGTTGTCAATTTTAGAGAACATATTACAATTATATTTTAAATATTTATCTATTTTGTAAACTAAATTTATGCACTAGGTTAGAAATTTTTTTCAAATTCTACCTAGATTACAATTGAGAAAACAATGTTAATTACCGCATTTACATTCCATATATTATGGGTAGATTAGAGAATTCTTATAGAAATGAGTATATATTTTTTTAAGGGTGAAATAAGCTCAACGCTAATAGATGCATTCAAAATTTTTCCCAACATTAGCCTTGTTTTTTTAATATAAAACCCTTGTCTGAATTCATGGACTTATTTATGTTCTAATAAATAATTGAATCATTTATGCTTTAAAGCATATAAAACAACATTGTGACATTAATTCAGGCAATGATTTTATGTACCCACCATTGAAAACTTATTTTGTGATAATTGATACAAAGTCTTTGTCTCTATTGTTGGAGTTTCGTTGTCATTTGTCAATACCTTACATATTATTCATTTATTCTTACATTTTCTCTCTCATTCTATTCTCTTCCCATAAAGATGGGTTTAAGATATACATCTCCATTAGAGGTCGTCAATGGGCCGGGTTGGGGCCGCGAGCCGGGTCAAATGTTAATCAAAGCCCGTTTAAATCCGACCCACTTTGATCCTTTTTGTAAATGTTCATAAATAATTTTTTCATTATACTTTATGACACGTTGGGTGAATCCACTTATGTATAAAATAATATCATTTAAAAATATAAGAAAATGTGGTAAATTTTTTTTCACAATTAGTACTTATAATTATTCAACCTGATCGGATCTTACCCTTTACATTCAGGCCCATTAATAGCCCGCCCCATTATTGACCCAACCCCTGACCCATTGGATCGACCCGCCCTATTAAACATAATCGCCATACAATTTACGGAGTTTACTTCTCCCTCATTTGAGTTTGTTACTTAGTTACATTACATAAACAACCTCACTTTGATTCGAGTAATGTATTTAGTGTGTAAAAGGGTCTTACACATTTAAGACGTTTACATATTGAAATAACTAAAAAAGTTAACTTCTTTCATGTATTATTGTATAGGGAAATTTGGAATATGTTTCAAACTTGTGATTGAAACTTACATCTTACGAGAAATTGAATGTATGCAATCAAATCAAAGACTCCGGTCTAAGGTCAATTTTAATGTGAAAGGTATGATTAGTTTAAGAATTTTAAGTTTTGATTAAAAATTTATGTAGACAGAATTAGATGCTAAATAAACTCATTAAGCCTCCTTCAAGGACGAGCTTTAACAAATTGACTCGGTAAATTATGTATTGCCCCGTTTATCTTCAAACGTCGCATTGGGATCTGGTTTGATTCAAATGGGATCTGGTTTGATTCATCTCAATATATATTTTTAATTATGCACAATTAGAGATATTAAAGATTAAATTAGTGCATTGGCAAACATGTAAAAAGCAAAGAAAACGTTTGGAAAGAAACAAAAAGGGTATACTTTTCAATTTATAATGCAGATGACATTTATTATGAAGGTTGAATCAGAAACAATCTTTCCCTTTTTCACAATGAAATTGAGGTAATGAAACCTCATTGGAGCCTCCTCTTGCTAACAACACAATATTCAACACTAAAAAGTTTTTCCAAATTTTGACTTTGTATTATTCTATAACATGCTTACATGTATGTCTTTATCATTATGTACTTCATCCCCATCATTTTCAAATAGTTTAATCATCAACTTGTTAGTCTAAAATTCATCTTACCATTAAAAAAATAAGGGGAAGGTAGGCCCAATCCTGAAATTTCCTTCTGAATTCATAAAATTCTGATTACCCCATTTACAAGCTAAGTAGGATTAATTAAACCATGATTTTTAAACTTCCAAGATAATTAATTTGGGCACCAAGAGTAAGATGTGGTGCAATAAGTTAAGTTATGGATGTATTTGGGTGATTTTGATGTTATGTTGGATAAGTCAAAGCTGTAATGGATCTGAATCATTTGGGTTTAAAATCCACCATAGATTTTCTGATCCTGTTAAGGCAATGTTCAATGGTGATGATCAGTACTTTCCAGAGAAAGGAACACCTCATTACTATGCTGCAATGGTTCATCGTGATCGAGTCTTCCATGGCCGTAGATTAGCAGGGGAAACAAGTCATAACTCTACTCTCACTTTTGCCTCTGGGAACACCACTTTCCATATAGATACTCTTGGATTGTATGCTCTTTGTCTCTCTTTCTATGTATACCATGTTCTGTATTCTGTCAGAAAAGGTCTATGATAGAAGTATATGCTAAATTTAGAAAGTAGTCTGTGAATCTGAAACTGTTGTATTTGATCACATGTCTTGAGCATGTTGTTTCCCTTATTTGATGGGACAAAGATTTATAGTTTCCTGCCACGGGTCAATCGAAAATAACCTTTTTGGTATCACCAACAACAAGAGTAAGATTGTGTACATCCGATTTCCTAACCCAACTGTAGGTGGGAGCCATTCAGAGCATTGGGATAATTTCATTGTTATTTTGTTTTAGCATGCTCTGATATATGTCTTCCATTTTCTAGACTTTTAGTATTATATGTTTACTTTTCTATATGTTAGAAAAAACAAATTAGTGTCAGATTTGGTCATGTGCACTTTTTATTTATGTTAAGCTGTGTATGATATTTGTTATAAACCGAAACAACCTATTTTTATAAGGTAAGGTTCCTTGCATTTGATCTTCCAACTTCATGGTATTGGGATGACCGAATGCTTTTAGCCTGTGATCATGCTAAGTTTTGAATGTTCTTCTGGAAGAATATCGGTTTCACAGCTTTAAAAAGGGAAAAAGGTTAATTGATTACATGATCCTAAATTAGCAATAGGCTGGAACTTAAATTTATATTTGATATGTTTATTGATTTTTCATCTGTTCTTTCTTTCTGCATTTAATCAGTTTTGTGTTTGGTTTTATTTCAGTTTATATTACGCAAATGTGTCTGTAGGGACACCGGAATCATGGTATCTTGTGGCTCTCGATACAGGCAGTCACCTTTTCTGGTTACCGTGTGAGTGTGCGCCTAATTGTTTAACGAGGCTACAGCTCAGTCCTGATACACCAGTATGCATGCTATATGCTAATATCCCCTTCTGCTTTAACTTGTATATATGCATTGCTTTTGTATCCTATTTTGATTGGTGTACCGTAACAATTATCTTGCCTTTTTTCCGGCTTTGGTGTTTAGGCTATGAACCTGAACATATACAGTCCACGTAGTTCATCCACAGGAGCACAACTATCATGCACAAGCCCTTACTGCGAAAACAGCATAAACTGTGCACCGACACAAATCCACTGCCCCTACGGAGTTTCTTATCTCTCAGCTAACACGTCTTCTTCGGGCTACTTAGTCGAGGATGTATTGCATCTCACAACCAACTCCAATTCGTCTGCACTCTTCAACGTTAAGATTCCTTTCGGGTAAATCTTCATTTGATCTTTGTTCACAGTCGCATTTGTTGTACTCTCTAGTACCTAATTAGCTGATCTTGATCAAAATGTGTGCACAGTTGTGGTGTTGTTCAGACTGGTTCTTTCTTAAGAACCGCGGCACCAAATGGCCTTCTCGGACTCTCTATGGATCCCATATCCCTCCCCAACATTTTAGCGAGTCAAGGATTTACTTCAAATTCATACTCAATGTGTTTTACTGGAAACGGTGTGGGTACAATCCTTTTCGGAGATAGAGACAGCAATGAACAAGGTGAAACACCACTCAATCCCAATGATCGGTTGAAGTAAGTCATCCTCGTTTTTGGTAGCTATATGCTTTATAGAAGATTGGAACTTTTGCTCATATTATAACATGTTGTCATATGTTAACAGCTTATACAATATCAGCATAACTCACATTAGTATGGGAACCAACGTTTCTGCGACAAACTTCACCGCGATTTTTGACTCTGGCACCTCGATCACTCACTTGACTGATCCAAGTTATAGTATTCTTTCTCAAAAGGCAAGTGGTTTGAGTATTTTCTGATTTTCGGAAACCAAACAAGGTTAGACCTGAACTTTCGGGGTTTTCCCAAAAACGCTAAATCACACTTCGATTTTCAAAACTTCCCGATAAGTCAAGATTTGATTACACTTAAAGTTCAAGGCTACCATATGAAATTTCCCTTCTAGTATATACTTTCAAGGGTGAAGTTTTATATTTGCATCTGTTTTGCAGTTCAATTCTCAAGTGAAGGATCAAAAGGTGGATTTAGGCCCAGATATTCCTTTTGACTTCTGTTATGAATCAAAGTAGGTACTGTTTATTTGAATATATGACATTGAGAAATCATACAATTTCATACATTGAAGATTTTCTTAATGGTTGCAGTGTAAACTTTGATGAGTTGATCATTCCCAGCATTAATCTTACAATGAGTGGTGGAGATACATTCACTGTCATTGATCCAGTGTTTATATTGCTTTTCCAGGTACATGTATAACACAAATAGGATACATTCTATTTAGCATGCCTCTTCACTAGAGGCGTTCATTCGGGTCATTGGGTCAATTTCGGGTTATATATTTCAGGTTAGGTTCAAAATCAGGTCTTGTGTCTACATTGTTTTTTACATGATTATAAATTCATTTTAAAAGTCGGGTCAATTCGGGTTCAGTTACAAGGTTTGGTAAATATCGGGTTATTGGGCTTGTTTTGAACACCAATACTCTTCACATCATAAATGTCGATTTTTGATGGAGCCAGAAATAATGGCTCGTGAATTTTGGATTCGAATAGACTACACAAAAATGAGTCATTACATCTTTTGACCTTCTTATTTATTATGTGAAGTTGAAAATGACGACCGTAATCATTAGTCAATCGAAAACAACCTTTGAAGCCAATTGATAATGAACACTGTTTGTTGTTGATCGATCACATCATAACATTTTGTAATGTTTCCTTTCGAATATACAAGAGTGGTCGAACTGCATACTGTTTGGGTGTTGCCAAATCTGACATTGATGAACATAACATAAACATAATTGGAGGTGAGTGATTTATGTTATTGTTTAGTACTTACTATGGAAACAAACTTAATTAGTACCATACTAAGATTTGGTTCTTATGTCCCCAGAAAATTTCATGAGTGGATATCGCATAGTTTTTGATCATGAGCGGATGGTACTTGGATGGAAGGCACACGATTGTGAGTAGCTTGTTTTCGAGCTTTCCTGCTTCCGATTTTTGAGCTCCATCGAGTATTTTCATACTTTTGTGATGCAACAGGTGGTGAAGTTGTGCCCTTGAGTCCGAGGCCATCGATGTTTAGGCCACCCGGATTAATTACACCTTCGCCCAGCTCAAGCGCAGCTTCAGCATTAGGAAACGGACACAGACACAGCTACTTGTTCATCTGCATTCTGTTGGTTCAGTTGCTGCCAATTCAACTGATGAGTCCCTGAAGTACATGCACATCTACATATACTTACATACATACATAGAGTTTATTTTTTGTAATTCACTTACATATTCTTGTAATTAATCCTTAATAATCTTCTTGTAAATATAGAACTGCTATATATATTGTATACAGGAGTACATTGATTATAGATGGTAAGTTTTGATACAGGTTTTTTCCTTGTGTTTCACGAGATAGAAGGATTTTTAATGAATTTTTAATTGCATTTCTGTCTTTTTATCAAATGACAAATCTATCCTTTGTTAAAAGTCAAGATCAAGGTCTAATGGGATTTATTGACACTTTTTAAAAGTCGAATACATGACTTAATAACTTTTCACTACCCGTCAAGTTAAAACCCTAGAATAGTTAAAACTCCGACCACCCAATTTTACGCTATTCCCACTCTCAATCAATACTCTAAAAACCTACTTATTCACTTAATAAGCTACCCACTCACATCCACGTTTTAGAATCTAACTCCCTAAAAACCTATAGCAGATTGACGTCAAATGACCCTCAATATTAATGGGCTAAATCAAGACTAGAAATTAGAAGCAATCACCAATGGGCCTCCCCAAGCCCACTTTCAAGCAAAATTACCAAAAAAAGGTCATCAATCCACTCTCATCATACATACATCAAATTATCAATTATCAATTATCAAACAATATTATAATTTTGCTACTAAATGACAAATGACAATCTAACAGTCATTTGCCAAATAAAGCAAAATTACTGGTTATTTAATTATACATGGCAACATGCATAAAATCTCAAGTCAAAACCCTAGAATAATCAAAACTCCAACGACCCACTTTTACGTTATTCCCACTCTCAATCAATACTCTAAATACCTACTTATTCACTTAATAAACTACCCACTCACATCCACGTTTTAGAATCTAACTCCCTAAAAAACCTATAGCAGATTGACGACAAATGACCCTCAATATTAATGGGCTAAATCAAGACTAGAATTTAGAAACAATCACCAATGGGCATACCCAAGCCCACTTTCAAGCAAAATTACCAAAAAAAGGGTTATCAATCCACTCTCATCATTCATCAATCAAATCAATCAAACAATACTATAAATTTGCTGTGAAATGACAAATGGTAGTCTAACAACCATATGCCAAATGAAGCAAAATTCCTGGTTATTTAATAATAAATGGCAACTTAATATTTTCATTTTGTATAAAATGCTTTACCATTTGAAATTAATAAAATTATTGCAATAATGGCATATCTCAAGTAGGCATTAAGGAAATTTCAGGTTGACATTTAAGATACTTCAAGTAGGCATTAAGGTTATCTCAATTGGCATCAAAGAGGCTTCAAGAAGATATTAATGATATTTCAAGTTGCCATTAATGACACTTTAAGCAGTTAGTAAGGATATCACAAGTTAGCGTTAGGACATTTTAAGTAGTCATTAAGGATATTACAAGTTGGCATTAAGGACACTTCAAGTAGTCATTAAAGATATCTCAAGTAGGCAATTAAGTTTTTTTTTTTATTTTTTTTTTATTTTTTATGTTTTCTATTTAATAATATGATTGTTTGCTATTTTCATAGGAAATGCTGATGATAATACAATATAAATTACTAAAATGCCTAATCAAGGTATATTAAACTCCTACTTGAGATATCCTAAATAACTACTTAAGGTATACTAAATGCCTACTTGACATAATGTAAACCTTTATCTGACGTATCTTAAATGCCTATTTGAGGTATCTCAAAACCCCACCAAGTAGGGGTGTTCATTAGTGGGTTCCCGACATTTCGGGTACCCGGAAAACCGGGTACCCGGTTAGTCGGGTACCTTTTCAAACGGCCCGTGTCCCGGCCCAATTAATGCGGGTACCCGAATTTCGAGTACCCGGATTAAGCAGGTCGGGACACCGGGTACCCGGTTTTAGTTTTTGATTCTTTTTGGCAAAACTTGTCAATTGGCAGTTTTTGAATAAAATGTGAGCAGAACATTGACGGAACAAATTAGAGAGTTTAATCGTATAATTTTGGCAGAATATTAAAAGTCCAAACAAAATAAAGTCTTCAATTGATGTGTATCATCTCTTACTAATTAGTTGACTGCATCAGTTAAAGCATTGGAGTTCTATCTTCAGTACCAAATTTGTGTAGAAGATTTGAATGGAGTTATGGAAAGAATGATTCCTATAAGCCTTCTACACCTTCACCACCACCTCAAGTTCAAACTTCAAACACAAACTCCAATAAAGAACAAGCCTAACTAAAACAATGTCTTCAACATAAAAAAACGAAAATATATGATAATAGAATTGAACAAAAACAAAATAAGAACAAGAATGATATTAACTATCAAGAACTGAACCAAAAAATAACTAACAACAAATAAAAACAAGAATTAAAATGCATTCAAAGTGAACATCAACATAAACAAAAGTGAAATCATCACAAAAACAAAATCAAATACAAAAGGAAGACTGTATGGAACGAAGACTCATAGAAAGAGACAACCACTAAAGAAGAGAAAGGAAAAATTTAGGATGGGAAGAAGATGAAGATTGAAGTGTTTGAGAATCGAGAGTGAAAACGGCGCCCTATAGTGAAAAAAGAGAAATTGGAAGTTTGAAAGCAGTGAGTCAGTGACAGCGTTCATATAATTTGAAAACCCTAAAAATCTAATTGTGTTTTTAAGCGGGTCACCAGGTACCCGGTAAAATTTCATATCGGCCAATGACCCGACTCGGATATTTCAATTTTTTTTAGAATTTGACCCACCATTTTTATTGCGGGTCAACGGGTCGGCGGGTCGGGTCGGGCGGGTCGGGTTTTTTTGAACAACCCTATCACCAAGTAAGCGTGCAATACTTACTCTACATTTTTCTTATGTTAAATATAATGGACAAGCCCAATTTGAGATCCGTCTTTCACAAAAATTTGTAAATAAGTAAGCCCTTCTAATCCAATTTCAATTATTTATATTTGTTCCTCGTTTCATTCTCCAATAATTGACTTAAGCATCAAATGGGCATTTCGGGAAGCAGCCCCGAAAAAGTAATAGCCGAATTCCAACAGTAAAACATTTCCCTTCTAAAAAAAATTCAATTCTAGTTTCTTAGCAAAAACACTCCTCTTATCAACATAAGAGAGTTATGCCATTCTTTACTACAAAACAATTTATGTTTGCTTTTCTTATAATTATCGTTCTCGGTCTTACTTATTGGAAAACCTTTATGGGAAATTAGCCTCTTGAGTAGTCTTTGTTTTTGGTTTCATGTAGACTTATATTTAATACCTATTTTTTAATTATATTTAGACCTGAAATATATAAGATCTATAGGGTCTAGAAAATGTGGATCGAGACCCAGACCCTTAGATTTTGGTAGGTCTATGGTCTGGATCTGGCCATCATCACCATCATACCCATTATCCCGCTAGAAAGTCGGGTATGGGTAAGGGAAGGTGACAGACAATCCAAACTTATACGTTCACTACAAAAAATGCATCCTCCAACGCTTAAAATCGCTATTGCCCATGCTTATATATGAGGCTAAAATAATTCCCCATGCTTAGATAAGTATGGGGAAAATTTATGTGGGGAATTATTGCCCTCGCTTATTAAGCATGGAGAAATGCACATTCAGCCATGCTTATAAGCGCAGGGAAATGCACTTGCAACAACACTTATAAGCGTAAAACAGATATTAGTAACATATTACATACACATGCAGAAAACAACACAAGCAAAAACAAGGTCTAAATAAAAATAAATAAAAGATAATGAAAAAAAAAATAAAATATTTAATTAACTAAAACCACGATGAGTATACAAAGAAACAAAATGAAGCAGGTAAAAAGCATCTAGACAATAGGACAAGACGATAACTAAAGAAACTATTAGATTAATAGTGTAAAGTACAAATTTGACGTCTCCAACTATTCTTATCCCTAGTCAAGTCCGCGGAGAGGTGCAACTCGCTCATGTCGTTCCTAATTTCCCCACGATGAGCATAGTGTAAATCCCTACTGGATACCTTGACATACTCTTAATCCTTACTTAGCATAGTTAATAATTTATCACTTTTAACATCGTAAATTGTCGATTTAAGATTATAAACATACATATGATTTGTCTTGTTGATGATTGGTGGCTCGAATCGAGTCTTGATCATGGTTGATGATGAATCAAAGGTTTTGGGAAGTATTGATTTCCAGTTATAGAAGCCTAGTCAGCTTTTGGTGGTCCAAGGAGTGGAGATGGGCCGATTGTGAATGAAGCATTTTGGAGGATTGTTCTAGAGAAAAAGTCGAGTCGGCGTCCATGGGGAGATGGAGGACCGCCGACTTAGCGTTAGGTTTTGCCTAATTCGTGTTTTTGTCCAGTGTTTAAAGCCAACTCGGCGGTGTGTTGGAAAAGCGGGCAGCTGACTTGGCTGTGGTTACTTTTGCACGGAACGTTTTGCTTTTCACGGGGTCTTGGACAGTTTTTGTGTAATTAAGCCCTTAATCTCTTTTATTGTGTGGTTTGTATAAATACCCCATTCTAGGGTTAGAGTTTATTCATTCACAAAAGCTGAGAGATCACAAAAGTGCCAATTGTTCTTTGTGAGTGTGAGTTTGATTCATCTTGTAAATTCTTTGTAATCATAGTGAAATTGTTCGATCTTGGTGTTGGTGGACGTAGCTATCACATTGATAGTGAAGCACGTTAAATCTCTTGTGTTTTTCTTGTTGTTGGTTTGAATTTCTT
Organism: Amaranthus cruentus; assembly: GCA_019425755.1. Taxonomy (NCBI): domain Eukaryota; kingdom Viridiplantae; phylum Streptophyta; class Magnoliopsida; order Caryophyllales; family Amaranthaceae; genus Amaranthus; species Amaranthus cruentus. Next base: position 14,226,303 of record CM033453.1, on the reverse strand, counting down.
TAATGTTTCATTGTTGTTCATCAACCTTGCTTCCACTGTCACACAACAATTGGCATCAAGAGCTCAGGGTTAAGTCCTCGGAGAGTTTTTGAGTGAAACAAAGGCTGGAGATTCTACGATAAGAATTGAGAAATTTACCGAGAAAGGTAGCTTCGGGCTATGGCATATAAAGATGATGGCTCTGTTGAAACACCAACAAATCTGGCGTCCGTTAGCTCCAAAGAGTACTACAACGAGGTTGGAAGACAGACCATCTAACGGGTAATTAGCAGTAATGGAGGAAAAGGCTCATTTTACCATTTTGTTATGTTTAGATGATCATATCATCACGAAGGTCGCTGATCAGGCTACGGCGGCGGAATTGTGGTTGAAATTGGAGTCATTGTATATGACTAAGTCGCTGACCAACAAGTTATTGCTGAAGTAGTGGTTGTTCAGCCTCCGAATGCAGTTAAGTACTCTCTTACGGGAACATCTTGAAAAACTTAACTCTATTTTGTTGGATTTACGTAATTTAGATGTTAAAATAGATGATGACGATGCTTCGTTGATTTTACTTGTGTCTCTACCATCTAGTTAAGGGAATTTTGTTGAGTCTTTTATTGTTTGTAAGGACTCACTGACCTTAGACGAAGTGAAGGCAGCACTTCATACTAGGGAACTTCTTCAAAGAGATATAGGTGATAACGGAAAAAGTGGCAATGGGTTGTTGTTAAGTCTGGGTAATCGAAAAAGAAGAATGGGGTTAACAAGGGCAACAATAAAGGGTTAGGTGCTGGAAACGACAATGAGGGATCCAGTAAGACTGCAGGAAAGACCTGTTATTACTGTTCAGAATCGAGTAACTTTAGGGCTAATTGTCCAGTGAGGAAGGGCAAGTCCCAAGCTGCTATAATTTAGGAAAAACCGAAGGAGACTATAATTCGGAGAAAGACTTGACATTAGTGAGTTTAGCTAAGTCTGGGGATCTGGATGAATGGGTTTTGGATTTGGGGTGTTCGTTTCACAAGAGTTCGCGTCGAGACTGGTTTTACACGTATGATTCTTACACTGGGGTATGGTTATTATAGGTAACAATGCACCTTGTAAGATTACGGGTATAGGGTCCATGAGATTGAGGACTAGTGATGGGAGAAAGTTGACATTGACTAGGGTGCGTCATGTCCCTACTTTAGGGAAAAATCTGATTTCATTGGGTAGCTTGATGATTCGGGGTACAATGGAGTGTTTTCGGATGGGAGGTTGTCTATTTATCGAGGTTCTAAGTTGGTACTTAAGGGTATCAAGAGGAACATCCTCTATGTCTTTGAGGGTGTTATACTGTCTAGTTCTACGGTTGCGCATGAGTGTCTCACCAAGAGATGACCAAGATTTGGCACATAAGGCTTGGTCATATGGGGGAGAAGGGGATGCAACTATTGTCTAAAAGGGGACTACTATCAAGGATCAAGGTTGCCAATCTTGAATTTTTTGAGTATTGTGTGTTAGGGAAGAAACATAGGTCAAAGTTTCAGCAAGGGTGCTTATTACTGATGATGTGCTCGATTATATCTATTCAGATTGCTGGGGTCTATCTAGGATTGAAGGTTTGGGAGGTGTCCGCTATTTTGTAACATTTGTTGATGACAAGTCCCGATACACATGGCTTAGGTTACTTAATTCAAAGGATGAGGCTTTCAAAGCTTTTAAGCAATGGAAAGCTTTGGTGGAAAATCGACATGATAGGAAGATAAAGAAGATGCGAACATACAATGGGCTAGATTTTGCAAAGAGGAGTTTAATCAGTTCTGTGCAGATGAGGCTATTAGTCTGCATCATACCGTCAGGATGACACCACAACAAAACGGTTTTGCAGAATGGGTTAATCAAACACTGCTTGAGAGAGTTCAATGCATGCTCTCTAATGCAGGGTTAGGGAGGAGGTACTAGAGTGAAGCTGCGATGACAGCTTGTTATATCATCAATAGGGGGGTCCTCATTCGGGAATTGACTTTAAAACCCTGTTTGAGATCTGGAGCAGTAAGTTTCCTAGTTCTCTAATTTGAAGATCTTTAGTTGTGTTGCTTAGTATCATGTTAGTAAGGGTAAAGTTGGATCCACGGGCCAAGTGGGGGTGCTTTTTTGGGTACGGCGATGGTGTGAAGGGGTTTAGGATCTATTCAACTTCAGAGGGTTGGGTAATTCTTAATGTGGATGTTACTTTCGATTAAAGCACCATGTATTCCAAGAAGAGCTCGGAGTCTTCTGATATGGGGAAGGAAGGGGATAACATGCTTCAGACGGATGGGGTACTTGAGGTACATCAGTCATCCATTGCTGATATACCTCGAGTTTAATGATCATGATGCTGAGGTTGAAGTGTCGGGTACTCCTGAACCTGAGGTTGTTCTACCTTTTCCAAACTCTAGGGAGGAGGTAGAGCAGTCTAATAAGGGGTCATCTAGTCGATCTGACACCATTCTTGAGTGACCTAAACGAGTTATCAAGAAGCCTGTTAGGTTGATCGAAGAGATGGAAGGGAGGAGTTACTTTGTTGAGGATTTGATAGGTTATGCATTGAGTGTAGTTGATGATGTAGAGTCAGATGAACCTGCCACGTATAAACAAGCAATTAGTTGTAGTGAGTCGGTGCAATGGCTTGCTATAATGGGTGAAGAGATGCAATCTCTTTACAAGAACAGAGTGTGGGAACTTATGAATGTGCCGGAGAGGAAGAAGCTTGTAGGGTGCAAATGGATCTTTAAGAAGAAAGAAGGGTCATCTGAATTCGAGAAAGTTCGTTTTAAGGTAAGGCTAGTTGCAAAGGGTTTCAGTCAGGTAGAAGGGGTTGGTTTTGTGGACATATTTTCACCAGTGGTTCGACATAATTCTATTCGTGTGCTATTGTCTATTGTAGCACATTATGACCTTAAGCTGGAGCAGCTGGATGTTTAGACGACTTTCCTTCATTGTGATTTGGAGGAGGAGATTTTGATGAAGCGGCCAGAGGGATTCGAGAATCTAGAGAAAGAGCACTATGAATGCAGATTGCTAATATCATTGTATGGACTTAAGGAATCCCATCGTCAGTGGTACAAGAGGTATGATTCTTTTATGGTTTCGTATGGTTTTGATAGGAATTCATACGATTGTGTGTGTATCATAGTAAGTTGGATGATGGTTCCATGATTTATCCGTTGCTATATGTTGATGACAAGCTTGTTGCCAGAAAGAATTAATCTGATGTTGCTAGACTTAAAGAGTTGCTGTAACACCCCGATATTTTCCCAATATATTTAAGAATTTACTAGTAATATTATTTCTATATAAATATATATTTTTTTTATTTTTATTTATTTTTAGGCTTGACCTTGAACTTTCAATCCTTTTTACAATTAAAATTGTTTCGGGCCCAAACTTTTAACGCATTTCTTTATTTCAAAAATTTTTTAAAAAATAAAATGGGAGGGAAATATGTAGTATGGCCGGCCCTATGGGGGTCTTTTGGCATGTTTGTAACCCCCATTTGGGAATTGAAAAATCAAGTAATTATTCTTTGAAATTATTTTCCTGAATTTTCCTTAATCATTCTTTCATTTTCATTCTTCCCTTTCTAAAAGTTCAAGAGAAAAACCATCTCAAATACACCTAGTCCACACACCTCCTCCTATTCATTTATCAATTTTGGTGTTCTTCCTTTGCAAATTGTGAGTGTAAATTCTCCATGTATTTTTATTATGAAGTTTTAATTTAAATTCTATGATTTGTTACATGTGTTAATATATAATCTATGATTATTTTCATGATTTAAAAATATATGTATGAATTGTGATGTATTTCTCTATCAATTTTGATGTAGGGTGTTTTAGGGTTTTGATGTGTATGTATATGTGAAGATTAGAATTTTTGTGTGATGGATGATTTTAAAGAGAAATGTGTGTATGTGGTGGAAGAAAATTATTTATTGTTAATATGAGGATTTTATAATGTGTTAGAAAAGAAATTTAAAAGAAAAGAAATGTTTGTGCAAAAAGAATTATTTTTGAATAATGGAATTATTTTTTTGTATATACATGGTCATGGAAATTATAGATTTAGTCATTTGGATTTAATAAGAAATTTAAGCATTGAAATTTATGTGTATTTTTAGTTGAATTTGACAAATCCCGTAGGGTTAGGAAAAATGATAAAAAGGTATTTTGGAGCACTTTTTGGCTTTAAAATAGGTTAAAAATACTTATACTATATTATAAATCATGAAAATTGGTACCCGAGGGTTTTGACGCCTTCCGGACGCAACGGTGAAGTCGAAAATTCAGTTTGACAGTATTAACCTGTGTTTCTGGACAGAATGATTATTCTGAATTTCTTTGTGTGTTTGCTATGTTGTAATGAAGTATATGGATGATCATGAGTGTGTGGTATAGTGGTTTGGTGCTAGGCATATGTATGTGTTTTGATTGTGGCTTGAGAATGTGTGAATGTGTGCTTATTCCCATATACGATTGAACTTTGTAGGAAGTCGTTCGTAACGGAAAATTGATAAGTGCACTTAAGATTTGGTTTCTCTTACTCAAGGTACGTACACGCAGTGAAGTTTTGCATAAAGTGACATGTTACTATATATGAGTGATAAATAAAAGGAAAATTTGCTCAAAATAATCTCAACTATTACCCGTTGGCCAAAAATAATCCCAACTATCAACTATTTTTTAATAATCCCAACTATTCTCATAATTTGTTGAAAACATACCCACCCCCTTATTACCGGTTGGAACAGGTAACTTTTTCACTTTTTTCTTTTTTTTTACAACTGTTCAAAATAATCATTCCCCTTCATCTATTAATCAAAAAAGAAAGAAAAAAGTGGAAAAGTTACCTGTTGTAGCCGTTTAAAAGGGAGGTGGGTATATTTTCAACAAATTAAAAGAATAGTTGGGATTATTAAAAAATAATTGATAGTTGGGATTATTTTTGGCCAACGGTTGATAGTTAGGATTATTTTGAGCAAATTTTCCTAAATAAAAATAAAGTACGGATATAAAATACGAATGATGTTATGTTGTTCCAAATAAAGAGTTTCGATATATGATTATTATAAGCAGAGGTAGTATGACCTCACTAACTTTAACGTGGACGTAGTATGACGTCAATTGGTGGAAAGAATTACTCGCGTTATGTGGGGGCATTATGAGCCACCGCGGGAGTATGCATACTTAACCATAAGCAACAAAGTAAGGCGAGTGTCTATGGTCGAGACTTGCTTAGGGGTTAGCTCCCCCTAATGTATTGTCTCACATATGAAGATTGGAGTTAAACCGGCAGTATGGCTGGAAAAGTACAGCAGTATGGCTGATTAAAGTTTTTTTTAAATAGTTACAAATTATAAAAGTGAATCAGAAACTTATTTCGACAACTGGTAGTATTTAAATTTTCTTTTGATATATTTAATTAAATGATATGCGATGTTTTGCTGACGTGTACCTTTGGTCTTAACGATCCTGCGATTATGTTGTTTCCTTTTTGGGAAAAATGACTAGTAGTAAGTTAAGTTGTAGGTCTGGGAAGTGAGGACTGTCAGTTGAAAGAATAAATCGTTAGGGTACAGAAGCCATGTTATGGACTTTTATTTTGTCTTAAGGATATTTGGTTTTTAAGAGGCGTTTACGTTCTCGAGTTGTAATAAGTAGACTTTGACTTTACAATCTTTTCCGCAGCTAGAATTTCTTTTTATCCAAGTAGTTTATAATAACTCTAATAGAACTCGATCCGCAAGTTTTGTTTGTTAGTCAAATCCATTTTAAACTGCCTTACTGACATCCTGGTTTGACTCGGACTGTATTTAGTTTCTTTAAAAAGTCATCTTCTCTTTCAAAAGGGCCCAAGTTTTTTCGGGATGTTACGGTTGCTTAACTCAGAATTTGACATGAAATATTTAGGTCCGGCTAAGAAGATTTGGGTATAGAGATCTATAGGAATCGGGCTAGTGGTAAACGTTTCTTGACTCAGATTAATTACATCGAAAAGATTTTGTCTCGTTTTAGGATGGAGAAATTGAAGCCGATAAGTACACCAATATCTGTGAGCTATAAATTGTCTTTGGCTATGTCATGTCAAACTGAGGAAGAGTTGGCATATATGTCTAGGGTCCCTTATGCCAACGCGGTTGGTTGTTTAATGTTTGCTATGGTTTGTACTAGGTCGAATATTGCGCATGTTGTTAGTGTTGTGAGTAGGTTCATGGCTCGACCTGGAAGTAGAGCACTAGCAGGGGGTGAAGAGAATTTTTCGCTATTTGAGAGGCACAACTAATATTGGTCTTGTGTGTGGGAATGGTAAGGAGTGTTTGGTAACTGTGTATAGTGATTCTGATTATGCAGTTGATGTGGATACCAGGAGGTCAGTGACCGGTTATGTGTATACTTTGGGTGGTTATGTGGTTAGTTGAAAGCCTACATTGTAGTCTTCGGTTACGTTGTCTACTACTGAAGCTGAGTATATGACTTTAACTACTGCAGTTAAAGAGTCTATTTATCTCAAATTCCTTGTGGTTGAACTGAGTATTACATAGGATTTTGCTACGGTGTATTGTGATAGTCTAAGTGCTATTTGCTTAGCTAAAGATCAAGTGCACCATGATCGAACCAAGCACATTGATGTCAGGTATCATTTCTTGCGTACTGACAAGAGGGTAAAGGTAAAGAAGATCGGGAACGCTAACAACTCAACTGATTTCTTTACTAATTCTGTTCCATTTAGTAAGTTTAAATATTGTTTAGACTTACTAAATATTGATTACTATGTCATGTATTAGGCCCTTAAGGGCGATGTTAGGGAGCTCCTGTTGTTGGCATGTTGGCCTTAAGGTGGAGTTTTCCCAGAACTTGTGATGTAGATGGAACATTATGAGTTATTTTACTTGGTGACAAGTAAGTGCTGAGTCTCGGTTGAAAATTTGTCGGGATGGGTCTTGGTTGAAGGCTTATCGGGATATACGACTTATGGATGAGCTTTGCATCGGGTTTTTTGGGTTGAGATATGTTCACTATGCATTGATGGAATAGTTTGCTGACTACGAGTTCTCGTCAAGGTGGAGATTGTTGATGATTGGTGACTCGAATCGAGTCTTGATCATGATTGATGATGAATCAAAGGTTTTGGGACGTATTGATTTCTAGTAGCAAAAGCCTAGTCAGCTTTGATGGTCCAAGGACTAGAGACGAGCCGGCTGTAAATGAAGCATTTTGGAGGATTCTTCTAGAGGAAAAAGTCGAGTCGGAGTCTATGGAGATATGAAGGACCGCCGAATCGGCGGTGTGTTGGAAAAGCGGGCAGTCGACTCGGTTGCGGTTACTTTTATATGGAACGTTTTGTTTTTCACGGGGTCTTGGACAATTTTGTGTGATTAAGCCCTTAATCTCTTTTATTGTGTGGTTATTATAAATACCTCATTCTAGGGTTAGGGTTTATTCATTTACAAAAGTTGAGAGATCACAAGAGAGCCAATTTTTCTTTGTGAGTGTGAGTTTGATTCATCTTGTAAATTCATTGCGATCATAGTGAAATTGTTCAATCTCGGTGCCGGTGGACGTAGCTATCACGTTGATGGTGAACAGCGTTAAATCTCTTGTGTTTTTCTTGTTGTTGTTTAATCTTAATTTCTTTATTGTTTCAATGTTGTTCATCGACCTTGCTTCCGCTGTCGCATAACATGTCTAATAACTGTTCTATTTGGAATTTATATTTTCATACTATATCTCAACCAAATAAATGGGCCCTCAACAAATTCGAATAAAATATAAATAATGTATGTTCAGGTTTGAAAATAAAAATCAAATTCTAGTCAATTATATTGCTAAACATATTGCTTTGATTTGCAATGCATTTATGAAATGGTAAAATATTTTACAAAATTTCTATTATCTAGCTGCAATATAAAGTTACTATTTCGATTGTTTTTTAACACTATTTTTTTTAATTATTTCTCTTTCTTCCATGAGTAACATTTCTCTTTCTTCCATGAGTAACATTCTCTCTTTACAAAAACCTATCTTCTTCAAAAAATCTATACAAAAATCCTCAGTTGGTTTTGATTATCAATAGATTCAAGACATTTGTCTTATTTTCAGTACAAATAGTAAATTAGTTCTACAATCAAGAAAGTTTTTACAAATCATTGTAAAAAACTTCGTCTTCTTTCAAAATTTAATCAATTTAAGAAACTAAAATCTTCATTGTTAAGTAATTTTTCAAGTGACTTTTTATTTTTCAGTTTGATTTTTTTTTCGCATTAAATCGTTCTTTTTTCTTAATTTTAGGGTTATTGATATGGGCAATCAATTTATTTCTAGTAATCTTTCATAATAAATTGGTATATATAATTATGTTTTTCTATTCATAAATCGGTTGATTTTGATTTACTCTTTTTTTTTGGAAAAATTACCTAGAATAATCCAAACCATTCATGATTTTTCTACAATAATCTCACATATTGATCAACCATGAATAATCCCAACTTTGAGGGGTATTTTCCTAGAGTAAACTCGGGTAACCCGATAACCTGCTATAGTAGGTAATTCACTAAAAAAATAAATTAAATATTAATTTAAAATTAGAAAACATTTTTGAAAATTTACATAAAAATTCTAAATAATAAAAAAAATCATAAATTTTTTATGAACATTTTTTTCGACATTTTATTTTAATTTATCTTTTTTTTAAAAAATAAAACTTGCTACAGCAATTCATCCGGTCACCGGGTTTACTCAAGGAAAATGCCCCTCAAAGATGGGATTATTCATGGTTAATCAATAATTGGGATTATTGTAGGAAAATCGTGAATAGTTTGGATTGTTCTAGGTAATTTTTCCTTCCTTTTTTTTTTCCATTTTAGGGTTTTCGAATTGGGAAATTTTTTAGAATCAGAAATAAAGGTATTATGAGATTGTGTTGTTTTATATTGTGAATGAAATTTAGATTTTTCGAATAAGGGAAAATGCTTTCTACAGATTCTGTTAATCTATATTATGAATGAAATAGCTATTAATTTATTATTTGCATCTTTCAATGCTATAGTACCTTGACTTGTGCATATAGTAACTCTGATTGTGTATTATTATTTATAAGCCTATTAGCTCAATTTGGTCGAGTACTGTGTATTTGTGTTTACTTTGCACAAGGAATGTAAGTTCAAATCCTGCATAGGCTCCTATATGTTCGGCTCAATTTGTTTGTAATTATGTATTGGAAAATGCTAACTATGTTTTTAAAAAAGTTACTATGTTCTTAGTAAAGAATACTATGATTTCAATGAATTACTGTTTTCTCATATGTACTTGTAAGAAAACAAATTTAAAACTATAATTTGTTTATAGATGAATAGATTGTTAAGATGAGGATGTTTAGTTAAACTTGACTATTTATTGTTTTATTGTTTTCACATTAAAAGATACTATTGTCTTATAAAAAGTTATTATGTTCTTAGTAAAAGATACTATGATTATATATAGTTGTTGTCTCTTCATATGTAATTTTGAAAAAAAACAAGTGTTAAACAACCAATTTACTATTTTTACAAATGAGATCAATATTTTTTGATATGTACATGTTCAAGAATATCACCAAAATTGTCAAATTACTTTTACAAAATACACAAATAGCCTATGTAGGATTCGAACCCACATCCTCCATGCAATGAAGAATAGAATGCTCTACCGATTGAGCTAATAGGCTTAATGAATCGTATTCAAGAAACGGATCAAATTTCAAGAATCAAATAAGATTTTCTCAATGCCATAAAATCGAAAAGGTAGATCTCAAAAAATGTAAAAAAATAACCCAAATTAACCTCTCTAATTGCAATAGTAATAACCCAAATTAACTATACATATTCATATAGACACAAATTCATGTATGTTGAACGATTGACAAAAAAATAAAAAAATAAGACAAACAATAATACCATTCAAGATTCTAAAAACATCACTGAGATTGAAAAAACCCTAAATCAAAACATAGTAGAAATTGAGATGAAAATCACACAATATATTTGAAGCATTAAAGTAAAGGATAATCGAAATCTAGGAGATTATATACCAGATTTTAGTAACATATGACCTTCCATAGAGATCTTGAGAGTGTTTTGAAGAAAGAAGATGTAATTCTTAGTTCCAAACTAACCCAGAGAGAGAAAGGAGATGAGATAGCACTTGAGAGAAATGAAGATGACAGAGAAAATACAAGTCAGACCTTCCCCTATATACCCAGTTCGGCAAAAAATCCAATCTAAATGTTGTTGAACCGCGTGCAAAGGATGTAATTAGCTTTAGTCAAATTTGACCGTCGATCAATAATATGGACGCCTTAGATTCTTTCTCACTCTTCTTATTTTAAGACCTCTTTCTCATTTGATCATGTATATATATAGGGGAGGAATCCAATGAGAAGGGGTCTCAAAATGAGAAGGGTGAGAAGGATTTAGAGCCCTTTATCTTAAGCATATCTAAGGGCTAGAAAAAATTAGAATGAACCGGTCATCAGGGAAAAGAAAACTAAACATGCGTCTCTTTTATTCTTTCCTTTCTCTCAGATCAAAATCACACATTCCATGTTTGTTGTGCTTGTGCTCTTCGAAAAATCTAGGAATCTCACTGAAAACCTTCATCTACTACCTTGTTTGAATCAATTGAAGACCTTTTCCTCAACATTATCGACTTTGATGTAAGTATTTAACAGATTTTTATAAGTTTTTTCTGTTTATTTTCGAATTAGAAATCTATTTGGGGAAAAGCTTCTTCTCGAAAATGACTTCAATATGCACAGATTGTATAAATTACATGTATAATATAAGTACAATTTTTTGTAATTGGTTTGTTGTCTGTGTTAAAATTGTTGCTGATGAGTGAATTTAAGCATATTTTTCTGTAAATTACAGGTAAACGGAGTTTTCAATCTAATGAGACATAATTAGTAATATGAATAAGTATTCCTAATGAATGATTACTATGTACTTGAATAAGGTTACTATGTCCTTGGAAATGATAACTATGTAGTATAATTTTCTATAAACATATTAGCTCAATTCGGTCGAGCACTGTGTAAATGTGCTTACATTACATAGAGGTTGTAGGTTCAAATCCTACACAGGCTCTTACTATGTGCTTAAATTGCACAAGTGAAGAATGTTACTATGTCCTTGGAAAAAGTACTATGTTCAAAATAAAGGATACTGTGATTTTAATGCGTTACTGTCTCCTTATTTGTAATTGTAAAAAAAATTCAAACGTATAATATGCTTATAGATGAACAGATGGTTAACATGATGTTTGGTTAAAATTGATAATTTATTTACTTTGTTTTATTGTTTTCTTAATAAAAGATACTATTTCTTAGTAAAATATTAGTTTGTTCTTGAAATTTTTTTAACATACTATATTCTTTGAAAACGTTACTATGTTCTTAATAAAGAATACTATAATTATAATGAGTTACTGTCTCCAGTCTCCACATATGAAATTGTGAAAAACACAAAATTGAAAACTATAATTTGCTTATGTTTAACAAAGATGGTTAAGATAAAGATGTTTGGTTGAAGTACTACTTTATTGTTTTCTTATTATCAGATATTGTATTCTTAGTAAAATGTTACTATGTTTTTGTGAAAGTTTTTATACTGTTGTACATACTATTCTATTTTCTTTTTTAAAGTTACAATGCTCTTAGTAAAGGATAGTATGATTACATATAGTTACTGTCTCCTCATATGAAATTTAAAAAAAAAACAAATTCAAAACAGCTGATTTACTATTTATACAAATGAGATCAATATGTTTGAAAATGAGATCAACATGTTCAATAATATCACCAAAACTGGTCAAATGTTTTTACAAAATACAAATAATAGTCTATGTAGGATTTGAACCTACATCCTCCATACAAAGAAGAACATAGTGCTCTACCAGTTGAGCTAATAGGCTTATTGAGTCATAAAAAGATCACTATCAGGAAAAACAAAGTCACTATTACTAATAACATTGACAATGGAATACAAATTACCAACTAAACACCACCACTAGTAAAAAAAACCCAGCTAGAAGAGCCCTAAGGACAACCCACGCTAGCCTAAAACAACCAAACCACACACACCCAAATTAAGCAACATCACTAAAAAGATAGCAACAAGTCAAGCAATGTTTTCATATGTTCAAACTCATAATATTCAGTAAATTATCAAACAAACAATCGATGTAACATGATGTTTTGCTAAGTTGAGCAAAACAAAGCAAGGTTTTACATAATTGTCCATAATCACAATATCTAAAAAAAGAAGATGTAACTATAGATTCAAAACACAAAAGCAATTAACCCTAAAAAACAATGAAATTTGGGTCAAATATACAAACCCTAAAATATAGCTTGCAAACCTTAATTGTTTTCTCCTGCCATTTTATACAAAGAGTGTAATTGTCCTTGTTCCCTCAAGACCTCTTTTATCTGAAATCTGGATTTATCTGAAAGCTTGAAAGAAAACACGACATCCCTCCCCAACTTTTCCCTAATTTTTCTAAGAAATATAGAACAAATTTTACAAAATAATCTAATATGATGAAATCATCAAACACTGAAACTTTTCAGAGGAAATATAAATTACAAGCATCTAACCAATGAAACAAAACTAACAACTAAAATCAAGATATTTATTCATGAATCAATAAGAGAGAAAACAACAACGAATAGAGTCAACTAACAAGAAAGGAAAAAAATAAGAACTACCTGAAATAAAAAATTTAGTCTTGAAGATTTCTCAATTGAACTCTGTGAAGAACATAACTAATGAAGTCAAAAATGAGAGAAGAATAGGGAAACACGTACTTTGAAAAGAAGAATAGGAAATAAAGCAGGTTGAAGAACACATGAAGGATGAGAGAGAAAGTTAAAAGAAATCATTCCTTATAATATAAACTAGTTCAACTCAAAAATAAAAAAAACCGTTCTAAATGTAATTGAACCGCATGCTCTGTTAATTTCAGAGCAGCCAAATCTGACCATTCATCACTAGAATGAACGCGTCAGATTCTTTCTCACCCTTCTTATTTTTACACCCCTTCTCATTTGATCCTATATATATATGTGTGTGTGTGTGTGTGTATGTATGTATGTATGTGTGTATATGTATATGTATATGTATATGTATATATATGTATATGTATATGTATATGTATATATGTATATATATATATATATGTATATATGTATATATATATATGTGTGTGTGTGTGTGTGTATGTGTGTGGCCTTAATGCTTTCAACACGACTTTACCATCGTGTGGCCGACAATGGCTTAAGTGTTCATTCTTTAACATGTTCTTTCAAAATGAGCCATCTTTTAGTGGAATTTGCAAACAAAGTGTAAATACACTGGACAATTCCAAAAAAGTCTCGGGCTTTGTTTGAAGTAGTTGCAATGTCACACAAAACTAAATTAAGACTATGACAACCACATGGAGTATAAAAAGCTCTTGGGTTCCAATCTAATAATCTTTTTTGAACACCTTGATTTTACCCTTTCATGTTAGACCCATTATCATATCCTTGACCTCTTACATTGTCAATGTCAAGGTCATGAAACATCAATACATTTTTTAACTCTAACAAAAGTCTTGCACCACTTGTATCATCAACATCCAAAAATTCAAGAAAAAATTATTACACTTTGAAGGAGTTGGTAGAGCCATCAACACATCTTAGAATCAAAGACATTTGTTCTTGATGACTAGAATCAGGTGTACAATCCAACATTACAGAAAAATATTTTGCTTATTTTATTTTCCTAATAATGATAGACCTAATTTTTGAAGAAAGTAATAGTATCATTTCATTTTGAATAAAATGACTCAAATAATGATGATGAATTTTTCCCCTAATTATTCGCTCAACATGCTCACTCATCACAGGATCAAATGCAGTTAACATTTCAACTAAACCCAAAAAAATACCATTTTCTTTTTCAAACACTCGTTTTTTTTTTCACGAAAAACATGGTTATTTTGACCAAGATACTTTACAATAGCAATATTCTAATAAACACATTTTTCCAATATTCCTCCTCTTTCTTTAATTGTTCTTGAGCAAGTTTATCAATCGTTTCATTTTTTTGCAATCTAATTCATAATTCACACCAAGTAGACATGTTCAAAATGTGATCACTAGTACTTTCATGCTCTTTAAGTCGCGCACTTAAATGAAACCAATCAAAAAATCCTTCACAAACTAGAGCACCTCTTATAGTTTCCTTTATAAAAATCTTACAACAAAAGCAAAAAATTCTATCAAGCTCCTTTGAGTAAACAAGTCATTCTGTATTTGAAGTTTCACCATTGGGTAAAGATCTTATATAGCAAGCTGAAGAAAATCTTCGATTTAATCTATTTTTAGGTCCTTTTACTATATTTAAATATCTTTTAGGGTCATTCAGTGCCAAAATGTCAATAGAATTTTTATCAAGAGAATCCCGATTTCTAGGGTCATATATGTTAAAGCCAGGAATAATTTCATTATCTTGAGCAACATGATCAATTGAATCATTATTTATTTTCAATGTTAGCATCAACATCAACGGGTATATTAATGTTAGCATCATCAGAATTACCAGCAAGATTTTCAAAGTTTGGATTATCATTATCAGAAGTAACATTAGCAACATTATTGTCAAAGTTAGCATCATCAGATTTGTCACTTTTCTCCTAAGAAGGATTACAAGTTTGACTAGGGGTATCTTTTTTAAAAAACTTATCTAAAGCACCTATTTGAGCTTAAATTAAAAGTTGTTCTCTTTTTTTCTTTTTACGCTTTCCTGATCCAGATTGATATTTATAAAACATATTAAACAAATTTATTTAAGCACAAAAAAATAAGTAAATTAGTGAGATAAAGGATAGCACCAAGTATGAGAATTAGAGAATAAGATAGAGTCCAACAAAGAATTCTAATGTTCTTGCTTGATGAGTTTTGCAGCTACATATTTGAAACCTGTAAAAAATAAACATAATAAAAACAAGGGAAATTTTACATGGTAGCATCCACTTTTAATAAAATGTTAGTGATAGCACTTTTTAAAGAAAATTCTACGTGGTAGCATCCAGTTTATGCACTATCTAATTGCCGTAGCATTTTCCGTTAAGTTCTTGTTAAATTCATCATTTTGTAAGTTTTTTCCACATGGTAGCATCCAGTTTTTGTTTAATTCGCCATTTTAACGTTTAATTCACCATTTTAATGTTTAATTCACCATTTAATGCATTAATGCTCATAAATGTTTAATAATTTTATTGAAAAATTTTTAGAAACTATCTAATCCGGTCGAAACAAGTACTTATTCGCCTATTTTTCGATACGTAAACCGAAAAATATATTTGGCGTCATTTTTACCTGTCATAACGATCTTTTTTCAAAAAACGGACCTTGCAATTACCCTTAGGGGATAACTCTTTCGAAAATCTGGTCGAGATAAGTACTTATTCGCCTATTTTTCGATACGTAAACCAGAAAAGATATTTGACGTAATTTTTACCCATCATGACGATTTTTTTTTGAAAAAACAAACGTCGCTACTATCCTTATGGGATAACTCTTTCAATAATTCGATCAAAACAAGTACTTATTCGAAAGAGTACTTATTTCGACCGATGAATTAAACATTAACATGGGGAATTAAATGTTAAATTTTTTATCAGTAAAATTATTTAACATTTATAATTTTTGCATAAAATCATTAAATATTTATGGACATTAATGAATTAAACGGTGAATTAAACAACAAAATTGTGAATAAAACGTCAAATTAAACAAAAACTGGATGCTACCATGTGGAAATAACTTACAAAATGATGAATTAAACGGAATTTAACAAGAACTTAACGGAAAATGCTACGGCAATTAGATAGTGCATAAACTGTATGCTATCATGTGGAATTTTCTTAAAAAAGTGTTATCAATGCATTTCATCAAAACTGGATGCTACCATGTGGAATTTCCCTAAAAACAAATGAACAATGTCATATACTCAAATTTAATATCTATCTAAAAATATATTTTTT
Organism: Amaranthus cruentus; assembly: GCA_019425755.1. Classification (NCBI taxonomy): domain Eukaryota; kingdom Viridiplantae; phylum Streptophyta; class Magnoliopsida; order Caryophyllales; family Amaranthaceae; genus Amaranthus; species Amaranthus cruentus. Next base: position 14,210,230 of record CM033453.1, on the reverse strand, counting down.
TAAAAAACCTCACTTTTTGTTCCACCGAAATTTTTTTCTTCTTTTTCTTAATTAAAATCTCTTCTTTGATTTTTAATTTAATGAAAATAAATTATACTAAATTGAGTATATATCTAAAAAATTGAATACTCCCTCCGTTATTTTAAATTATTCCACTTTACTATAACGGATAGTTTTAAAAGTTCTCCCACTTTAGAATACTTTCTATTTTTGAAAAGTTTTCATCCGACTTTTACCCCTTAAACCCACTTTCCTTACTTCGCACTACTATTTAATTATTTTCTCTCTCATAATTCTAATACAATCATTACTTCACACTACTATTTAATTATTTTTTCTCTCATAATTCTAATACAATCATTACTTTCCACTAGAGTTGTTCATGGGCGGGTAGCGGACCGAGTAGCACCTAAAAATTCTACCCGCAGGCTCAAATATTCAAAACCTCGCCCGCATTTGCGGGCATATTTTTTTGTCGCTACCCGTCCATTTTTAAAGCGGGCGGGACCTGCGGGTAGGCGGGTATTTCTTATATAAAAATTAAAAATAATAATAATATTATAAACTAAAAATTAAAATACAATACATTTTCTAAAATACTCAAAATATACAAAGTCTCAAAATACACAAATCACATGAATATTGAATATAGACGGTGGAGTCGGCTATTTGTTTGAACTTTGATAGTCGACTGCTTGAGTACTTTGAGGGTTAAAATATTGAATGTAAATGGTATAATTAGAAACTTTAAAGTTTAAAAGAAGCAAACTCTAGGGCTAGTTTAAGAGTAATAAGCTAAAGTAGAGTATGAGCATTAATTACTAAAGTTGGGTATGAGTCATATAGTAATGCTTGTTTAATAATTAATAAAATTAATTATTTAATAAATAATATATATTAGGAAAAATTACTAGGAATAATACAACATTTTGCTTATTTCCCTACAATAATACCAACTTTTGATTAACCATAAATAATACCAACTTATGGGGGTGTTTCCCTATAATATACCTAACATGTTAAAAATCAAACTATAGGTGATTATATGACCAAAAAAATTACTACCTCCTATTCAGCCTAAATGGGACATTTATTTTTTGGCACTATTCACTCATCACTCTAAATTTGTATTTTACTTTTAATCTATAAGTTAAAACATAGTCATGTGTGATCTTATTTTATTCGTCTCAATACAAGGATTATTAATATCAAATTTTTATAATTTTTAATTAAGTATAATTTAAGATATTAAGGGTTGAAATGTTGCCTCGGCAAGTGTGAAAAACTAAATGGGACATTTAGGCTGAATAGGAGGGAGTAATAAATTAGTTAATAAATTAAAGTTGGTATATTCTAGGAAAAAACACCCCAAAGTTGGTATTATTCATGGTTAATCAAAAGTTCGTATTATTGTAGGGAAATTAACAAAAGGTTGTGTTATTCACGGTAATTTTTCCTATATATTAAACTAAGCGGGTGGGCGGGTATACCCGCGGGTATTTTTTTGGTGTCGCTACCCGCCCATTTATCTTGGCGGGCGGGTATTACCCGTCCAAACTTTAATTTTTTTAAAAAACATTGTCCATACCCGCCCGTTTTTCGAGCCGGATGGGTCGAGCCTGACGGGTAGCCCGCCCATTAACAACTCTACTTTCCACTACTATATAATTAAACTAATACCCACTATCACCAAAGATTCTATCTTTCTTAATATTTGTGAAAAACTAAAGTGAAACATAAAAAAAGAACGGGGGAGTAACAAACATCTCACATTTTTGTGTTCCAGGGGAAAATTTTTTTGCTCTTTTTCTTAATTAAAATCTTACTTCTTTTATTTTTAATTTAATGAAAATAAATTATACTAAATTGAATATCTATCTGAAATTTTTTTTTAAAAGAATTGTAACAAGAAAAAACAACAAACTTGGAACCTGAAATTAGAGAACTTGAACTCTTGTATCTTGAATCGGCATTCAAAATGTAATTTGATCTTCCTTTTTTTTTCTTTTTTGATAAACAAGAATTTTGGTAAGAGTATAGTCTCACAAGAATTTTGGTAAGAGTATGGTCTCACAATATTTTTTAAATTTTCAAAAAAAAAAGAGATGAATGTTCTAGAAAGCTACTTGGAAAGTTGGGGTGTTGAGGCATATGAGAAAATCAGAGAATATATAACTTAATTGATTGATTTTAATTGTTATATATATGGTAGCTGACATTGTATATTTGGCCGATTTAAATTATTAATTTATATGTTGTCATATTTGCTACCGGGTTTATATTTTTGTTATTTTTTTAAAATTTATATTTGTAATTATGGTTGATTTAAAAATATGAATAAGAATAACTAAATATAATGATCAGCTTAATTTATTTTATGTCATTTCAGTTTAAAGAATAATTTCTATCATTTCTAAAAATCATTTCTATAATTTTCTACATTGCAAAATTCATTCTAATAGATTGATTGTAATTGCAATACATATGGTATATATTTGCTATATTTATCGGTTAGTTTTCTTGTTTTAAAATAATTACAATATAATTGAAATATTGTAAATTATTATTTCTATTAAAATGCGATTTCCTATATTTATCAGTTAATTGTCCTACTCCTATTTTAAAATACTCACAATATAATTAAAAGAAATATAACTTATTATCCCTATTAATATATAAATTTTTCCTAAAATGTAAAATTGTAATTTTGGTAAGTTTAAAAATGTGCTTGATAATATTCATTATGAATCAATTAGAGTCGGACATGTGACAATCATCCTAATGATATTAATTATTGTCAATAAAAAAAGACAAATGACATACTCTTTATTAAGTTTTGAGTTGTTATTATACAACAAAATAGGTTGTTTCTATAATTGTTATTTGGTCTATTTACTTCACTTTTTCTAAAATTTAGAATTGTAATCATGGTAAGTCAATGTAAAGGTGTAAATATGGCAAGTAAACGTGTAAATATGGCAAGTGTGTAAATGTTAATCACTGAAATTCTAATAATAACGGCCAATAGAAAAAATTAAAGACAAATGACATTCACTCATTCAATCTTCTTTTTATCTAATATACAACAAAATTAATACTCCCCCGCCCCAAAATTATTGTCCACTTTGAGTTGGGCACGCATATTAGGAAAGTGATAGTTATGGTATTTTAAATGATTATAATAATTGTAAAGGTGGTAGCTGGTGTAAAGGTGGTAGCTGGTGTATTTAAGTGATTATAATAATTGTAAATGTGGTAGTTGGGGTATTTTAAATAATATAAGTGGTGGTATTATAATGTTTACTGGTGTGAATATAAGGTATTTAGGTAAAAAATCTTAGCCAAAAATAGAAAGTAGACAATTTGAGTGAACTGACCAAATAAGAAAAGTTGACAATAAAAAAGAAACGGAGGGAGTACTATGTATGATTTGCGGTTAATTAATTCAAGTGCTCTCTTGAGAGACCGTCTTTTGTAAAAACGACTTTCAAAAGTCCAGCTCAAATCTATATGTAGAGTTGTAACAATATATATTTAGAATTAAATTGGACTTTTGAGAGCCGTCTTTACAAAAGACGGTCTCAACTCAATTAAGAATTTGTGTAATTAAAAACCCATATTATATGTGATTAATTACGTCAGATATTCACGGATCAGCTGTTCCAATAATTTGCTATATTTAACATTGACTCGGTAAAGCCATGCACTAATGCTGTTTTGCATACCACCGACAGCTTTGAAGCAGTCAGCTCAAGATCCATATCATTTGCCATCACATATTTCTTACTCCCCTTTTTGTTGCACCATTTTGTCCACAAAATAAGGGTGGATAATTAAAAAAAAATTAAAAAAACAAATTAAAACTGAAAAATCGATGGTTTAAAAAAAACTGAAAAGGCGATGGTCTAAAAAAATGTTGAATGAAATATGCATAACAATTAACATGATCCACTATTTTTTCCACAAAATATGGGTGGAGTATTAAACATAGTGATCATGTTATGCATTTTTAATTCAAAGTTTTCATAAATATACTAATATTAAAATAATGTATTCCAAAAACTTGACAATCTGAAGTTATACTACAAGAATAATTGTTATATCTTTTAAAACAAAATTTATATTGTACAATATTGAAAAACCAAAAAAATAACCTGATTATTTAATGCCTATCTGTTTGATATAAAAAATGTGTTCACGACAATTAGTTTCATATCTATTATCTAATTGACTCTTCAAATGCATTTGATAAGAAAAATGCGTTCACGCAATTTGTGTTCAAGGACTTATATTTTCCTTAAATTAACCTTTTTTATACATAAAAAAGTGGGTGTTTAGCTCGTTGATCACCTTTTTACTAATTTCTTATAAATTTTTCTATTATTATATTATATAGAATATGAGTTTTATAATAATAATAATAATAATAATAATAATAATAATAATAATAATAATAATAATAATAAACAATTGTTGGAAACTAATTATAAAAGATGGTTTTTGTCAAAAACCATCTTTGTTTGGAAAACAAATTGTCAAAAATTGCCACATAAAAAGAGTTATTTCTTTGTTGAAGACTTCTAGTTAACAATAGACATTTAAATTTTTGTGAAGATAAAAAAATTAAATTATAGGGTAGGTAAAAAAAAGGAAAATGATAGGTTAGATTCGATCATAGGATTTTGCCTGAGAAAGATTATACTTAATCCAATTGAGACAACTAAGACAAATCCGCTTAATTTGTAAAATTTTCAGAATTATAACTTCATGAACAAGATATATTGAAGCAACAAGAAAATAACAAACTTGATAGCTAAACTCTAACCAAAATGCCTCTTATTAATCCCATCTTAGTCCTCACAATTTACACTTTTTGACTTTTTTGAAAAAAATAAACAAAATTATTAGGGAACAAACCAATCACAAAGACACATGATCTTCTTTACAGCCAAAAAAAGGAGAGTGAGAATATTAACCTTTTATAAAGTTAAAAACACAAAAGAAAGAAAGAAATTAGCAATCTCTGTCTCCATTCCTCTAATTACCAAATTTACCATTAATGTTGTATCAAGTGTCCATAATATAAATACATCAACAAAAATCCAAAAAACTAATTTCATGGAGTTTTATACTTTGATATGACAAAAAAGAATTAGACAGCCTTGTAATTAGGTTTTGTATTATTTATGTGCGACCATAACTATTATATTTCTCAGACTAAACCTGAGTTTGATTCTTATTAACACCTTAGACTTCTCATATCTTACCATGTAATCAATGATAATAACAATAACAATAATAATAATAAACGGTTACAGGTTTATCTCTTTTGCTTTCTCTACCTTTGGAGAGCTAGATGAAGACGCTCTCAACCTGCTATCAAGGATTGCTTCGGTCGCTGTGAGCAACTCAAGTATCACCAAGTCTCGAGCATATATTTTTCATAGACTAGCCTTTTGTATTCAAAAAGGTGTGGATGATCAGTTTGTTGCTCGACTCCCCACCAATTTCTTGTAAAATCTTTTTCTATGATATGAATCAACGTTTATAATAATAATAATAATAATAATAATAATAATAATAATAATAATAATAATAATTATAGGTTTAAGTACACAATGTAATAAGATTTGAGATCAACTGCTCAAATGATTTTAATTGGCACCTTAAATTTTTGTTAAGATGATCTATATGCAAGATGACAAGATATAATTAGGGATATTATTATGTACTGAACTTAAAAGATGATCAATATGCACCAGGAACTTAATTAAAAACTTAAAAGTTAAAACTATTTACTTTTCCACTTTAAAGAAAATGATTGCCTATGCCTAATGCAAGGAAAAGGTCAGTGTCAACCACAACAAAATCACAAGAAAGACCTACGTAATTAAAACAAACATATTAAAGTTAAACGGTTAAAGTGAACAACTTAATTAACAGTTTAAGCAAAAGATTATATCCGCATTATATTCTATCACACCCATCATATGTTAGATATTCTACTTGAAAGCCGAACCCTCGATGAGATTCAAACGGCATGATATGAGGTCACGTTGGCTTCTATACCATGTTAAGGAACTAACTTAATCATGAGATAATCTAGAATCGGCTTAAACAAAAATGAATTTTTTGGGTTATGGTAGACTGAGGAGATTGGATCGAGGGCTAGGTGTTAGAGTATATTACATATCTTGGGGCCTCAACCATAGGCTTAAACTTTTGGTTGAGATGGTTCCTTGACATAGTATCAGAAGCCAGTGTGACAAGAGGTTACGGGTTCGAATCTCAACCAGTGTGTTGCATCCACACTTCTAGCCCAAAGGGCTTTCGTGTGAGGGGGCGTGTTAGAGTATATAACATATCTTGGGGATTAACCATAAGCTTAAGCTTTTGGTTGAGATGGTTCCTTGACACTAGATACGTGAGATTTGATTTCAAGACCTCGTCTGAAAAAGGCGATTTTTGCTCCAATTGAGGCAATACCTGATTCTTAAAAAAATTTACTTTTTACACCTTTGAGATACAAGCAATATGAATTCAGTAAATTTGAAAACTGTTACAATTCGGACAATACATGATAATGTGGTCTTGTTTTAGACACTTGGGGACAAATTAAAAGATGAAAAGAGGGAGATAAGAAGAGCAGCATTGTCTTCAACAGAAGAAATATGCTTATACATTACTCTATCTAATCATCCATTAGGCTGAACAAATTCACTAGTACTAAACCAAACCTACATCCAAAATCTGTCACATTACCAACTCTGTTATTCTATCACTCTCCATATCAGTCTATTTCTCCAAATCTACATAATTTCCACCTATAAATATCCCTTCATACTAAGAGATCAGTACTATTTCACAGTATGTTCACCATGGAAGTTGCTACAGCACTATTCAGCTCCCTTCTCATCTTCTCATCAATTTCGCCTAGTAATGCTTTGAGCTCGAATCATTACGAAAAAACATGCCCATCACTGGAAACCAACGTTTCGAGTACAGTTAAAGAAGCATTCCAGACAGATAAAACTGTGCCAGCAGCTTTACTTCGCCTGCATTTTCATGACTGCTTCATAAGGGTATCAGCATATTCCATCATATTTTAGTTTTTGTGTTCATTTCAATTTTCAGTTTTTGTGTACAATTTATAAGAAAATCCATTTTGTTTCCATAAAAAGGGATGTGATGCTTCAGTACTTCTAGACAAAGATGGGAACAACAAAGTAGAGAAATCTGGCCCTCCCAACCTTTCATTGCATGCTTTTTTTGTCATTGATGCTGCTAAGAAGGCGGTAGAAGATGCCTGTCCTGGAGTTGTCTCGTGTGCTGATATATTGGCTCTAGCAGCAAGGGATGCAGTAGTCCTTGTAAGTTAAATTATTTACAGCTAATTAAATATATGTACATTGCTAAATTTGTCATTCGACTTCTACATAATAAGACTCACACTAGAGGATAGTTGACTGCACGCAAGTCCGATCAGTTTTCATTCTAAACCAATTGGTTATAGGGAGAGTAGCCCATTAAGCTTACATGTTAATGAAATTCTAGCTCGTTTTGATTTTTCGATGTGGGGTCACAGGTGGGTTATTTTTATCATTCATTATAAAAACAACACCTATAGCAGCAAGTATAACACCGACAAGTCATTGGCATTTAGGATTGAATTTGTGTATTTTATCATTCATTATAAACATTATAGAGCATTATTGTAGTGTTCATATATAGTACATTCTTTCATTGACACAATATAATTAGCTTTGAACTCAATGAGTTATAATGGTGTGTATGAAGGCTGGTGGGCCCACATGGAATGTGCCTAAAGGAAGGAAAGATGGGAGAACATCACTTGCAAGTGACACAATACAACTTCCAGCACCCACATTCAACTTTTCTCAGCTCCAACAAAGTTTTGCTCAAAGAGGCTTAAACCTTGGAGATTTGGTGGCCCTTTCAGGTAAACAGTCAAATCCAGGGTAACATAATTCGCCAATTAATTCATTTTTTCTATTCTCGATTCGCTCAAAATAACCCTTAAATAGCCCAAAACCGACCATAATTCACTTTTTTTGATACGCAATTAGCAATAAGATTAGTGAATTTTGTGACAGTGGTCAGACCCATAACAATCAATCAACAGCATTAAACATGATTGATCAACTAAGGACTACCTTTGCCCATTTGCAGGTGGACACAGTCTCGGGTTCTCCCATTGCTCATCCTTCAAAAACCGATTGCGCAACTTCGATACAACTCATGACATTGACCCTTTAATTAATCCTTCCTTTGCTGCAAGCTTGAAAAGAGTATGTCCAGCACATAATCAAGTAAAAAATGCTGGTTCTAACATGGATCCATCCCCAACAATGTTTGATAATACATATTACAAGCTGATTCTTCAAGGTAAGAGTCTGTTTTCATCAGACCAAGCTTTGCTTGCAGCTCCCAGCACCAAAAAATTGGTTTACCGATATGCAAGCTCGAAACAAGCGTTTTATGAAGCATTTGCTAAGTCTATGATCAAGATGAGCAGCATTACAGGAGGACAGGAAGTGCGAAAGAATTGTAGAAGGGTCAATTAAGTAGAAGTATCATAAATACCTTTTAATTGATGTATTTAGACCATTGAAAAGGTCAGCTCATGTCTTAATGCAATTGGATAGCCTTTGCAGTATGTGTGTTGGCTTCATTTTTAGGATATCCTTGCAGATTACGTATACCAAACTTGGTATGGTTGTAGTTCCTATAAAAGAACTTCAAAAGTTAGATACTTATGGACACATCAAAATTAGGTTGGTCGTAAGATTTGTGAGACCGGGAAAATATTAATTATGGGCTCATAACTACTAAATATATTATTATGATTGTAACTAGACCTGGGAAAACGGTCGGTCGGACGGGTTACGGGTCGGGTCACTTTCGGTCGGGTCATTTTCGGGTCGGGTCATTCTCGGGTCGGGTCACTCTCGATTCCGGGTCAGTCGGTTTGACCCAATGGGTTATGAATTATGAAAATTAAAAATATGATTTTTCCATATTTTATTATTTATGAAACTTTTTTAATAAAAAACTATTTCTCATCCCTATGACATTAATCCACATGTCAATTAACACAGTATTAAAGTCTTCTATGTGATTGAATTCAAGTTATAAGAAATCAGTAATTGCGACGCTCGTTGTCTAAACTTTAAATCTCTATGTATAGTTGGATTTGTAAGATAAGTGTCACATTAGAGAAACCAAATGTGCGATTTTCTAAAACTAGTTGGTATGTGGAGTTCATCTAAGTGTAAAGAAAATAAGAGAATTAATACTTATTTTGAAAGACTTGTAATATACGTGCTTCATAAAATTTATTGCGTAATGTTAGATAAAAATGACGTTAAATATTTTCTCATTTTCTCATAAAAAATATTTTCACAATTATTATGTTGGAAAGATATACCAATAACTAAGTACTTATTTCGACTTATAAGATACAAGTTTTATAATATAGGGTAGCAACGTTTCTTTTCTGAAAAGCTTATTCAAATGTGCAGAACGTTCTTATAAATTATATCGATTTGCTTACTAAATTGTAGAAAAATAAAAAACTCATTTGACTGATTTAACAAGATATATGTATTCAACTAAGATGATTATAATAACGTCCTTTTTTTAAAGAAAAATAAATACGATGAATAAAAAGATGTTAAATGCGAATTTTTTGAGATCTATTAAAGAATTTTAGGGTTCAAATGATATGGTCAATATGTTGAGATACGGTAAAAGAAAAATTTTATTTGAAATGAATTCTAACATTGAGATTACTCTAAAAATTGACATTTGACCTGTCAAAACGGGTCGGTTGCCGGTCGGGTAATTTTCGGTCCGGTAATTATCGGGTCGGTCATGTTTCGGGTTAAGTCGCTTTCGGATCGGGCGGGTTCGGCTTTAGACGGGTCGGGTCCCGGGTCCATTTTCGGGTCGGATCAAATTTTTCCAGGTCTAAAATTGTAACTATTAACTATTAAAACGTCATTTTTACCTAGACACAGGCCCTTCTTACCCCTTATAGGACCGACGACCGACTCTGATCAAAATAGGAATAATTATTCATATCATTCAAACACTAGCGTAACCTTGTGTCTAACCAAGATTTCAGCCAATTACCTAACGTCTTTACCAAAAATTTCCAATTGATGGTTAAACATCCAATATAAATTATATATTCTATCACACTCTTCACACAAGCCCTTTATGCTAGACGGTTAGAACTATGTATGCACTAAGCAGCACAAGCGATCTCCCTCATACATGGAGGTTAATAATTCTAATTGAAAGGAAGTAAATGAGATTCGAAATTGTAACTTTATATATCACATTAACAAATAAATCAACTAAAGTATTAACACCTCAGTTTATGTTATATTTTATTTAGAATGCGTTTATTCGGGTGATTGGGTTGGTTTTGCATGGGTGTCATTTGATTCAGTTGAATTTTGGATCGGTTATTTTCGGATGCATATAACGACTGGTCGGATTCGGACGGGTTGGTTAGTCACGGTTCGGTTGAAGATCAGTTATTCGAGCTATCGGGTTGCCCTAGTTCGATGTTGGTTGAAGTTCGAGTCGAGTGTCAATCGATCTCGAATTGTTATCGGTTAATTATTGGTTCAGTTTTATCAGGTACAGATTCGGTTATGGGTATTTTTTTCAAGTAGAATTCGGCTACGAGGTACTAATTACTATCGCTTGAGTCAATATCACATTAAGTTGCTATTCATTTTATAATTGATGACAAGATTGTCTTATGTTGTGATTAAGTGTGACTTGAGTGCACAAATTAAAAGGTGCATTCATGAGTGAACTCTTAGGATGGAATCCTATAAGGTTGGTAATTAGAGATTTAAGTTGGTAACTTAATATGATGTTGAATGTGTTAAAGCATGAATTAATGGGACTTAATGAAGAAGTGTAATGGTTTAATGCAAGATGCTCTACTATGCAAGTTGAGCAGAAACTGTCCAGGAGGGATCTGATGGTCGCTCGACCCGAGCAGGCTGTTCTGTTTGGTCGAGCAACAAGTCAGAATGTATCCAGTAGCTTCCGTTTCTCCGCTCGACTCAGTCGCTCGACCACCTGCTTCGCTCGACTTGGTCGAGCGGATCCTCTAACAGCATAGGATGCTGTTTTTCAACGGTTCAAGTGCATGGAGGTGTAACAACTCATTGAATACCAGCTGATTTATTCTCTTAATATTGTTTATTATGCAATTTACTAGCTATATTGAATCATATGTAACTCCTAGAGTATCTAGCATTATAAATAGTGAGCAAGAGTGATCATCCAAACACATCCACAAAATCACCCCGAACCACACACTAGCCTAATATCTCTTCTCTAATTATAATTCTCAATTGTTATAATATAAGAGATACTACACCGGAGGACATAGCCTAAGTTGGGTGAACCTCGTTAATATTTTGTGTCGTTTATTATTGCGTTTTATTCCTACAAACATTGATTTCATATTGTTTGCGTAATTTGTTTCACATGACTTCGCACTTTTGATCTTGGTGATATTAGAGGTTGAAACACATCGTTTTATCTCTAATATAGCATCGTTTTCAATTGGTATCAGAGCAAAGTCGTTATTATCGTCGTTTGGAGGTCGTATTGGTGCAACATGGCTACAATAAAACTCGATATTGAAAAGTTTCATAGGAGCGTGAATTTTGGCTTATGGCAAGTCAAAATGAAAGCAATATTGATACAAAATGGAGTGCATAAAGCACTTGATGGTAAGGAGAAGATTCCCAAAGGCACTAGTGAGCCGAAATGGAAAGAAATGAATGAAAAGTTTGATAGGAGCGCGAATTTTGGCTTATGGCAAGTCAAAATGAAAGCAATATTGATACAAAATGGAGAGCATAAAGCACTTGATGGTAAGGAGAAGATGCCCGAAGACACTAGTGAAGCGAAATGGGAAGAAATGGATGCAAAGGCTCTTTCCGCCATACAACTTTGTCTTTCTAATGAGGTTTTGAGAAAAGTTGTAAAGGAGGAAACTTCTAACGACATTTGGGAAAAATTGGAATCACACTATATGGAAAAGAGTGTTACCAATCGACTTCTATTAAAGAGTCGTTTGTATGATCTCCGATTGCAAGAAGAAAAGTTGATGAAACCGCACCTTGATGAATTTTACTCAATAATTATGGATTTGCAAAATATTGATTTAAAAGTGGATGATGAGGATTTGGCTATCTTATTGTTGGTTTCTCTACCCCTTCATATAAGCATTTTAGGGAAACGTTATATAGAAGAGACACGTTGAGTAGTGAGGATGTTAGAAAGACCTTAACTCAAAAGGACCTTATTGATTCTCAATTTGCTCAAAAGGAGTCCAAAGATTCCAATGATGCTTTGTTTGTGAAGGAGCCAGGTAGGAACAAAAGGAGCATTACTTGCAACTTTTGTAAGAAGAAAGGTCACCTCAAGAAAGATGGTTGGAAATTAAAAGCCAAACAATCCGATGAAAGCAAGTCCAATAAAGCTAACGTTGCCGAAGCTAGCTATGTTGAAGGTGAGGAATATGATCTTGGTGCTCTCGTTGTTACAAGTGAATACAAGGGGGGTGATTCTTGGATTTTGGATTCTTAGTAATGAAATCTTAGCAACTACATTGTGGTGATGTCACACTCAAACATAACATCTTGGTGAGACTGTCTCACTAGTGAGCTGTGTTTTATTGGGTTGGACCAATATTTTTTTTTTGTTGTTTTTTTACCAATTTTAAAATCTAAATGTTCAATTTTAAAAGTTAAAAGATCAATTTCAAGAGTTAAAGAATCAATTCCAACACTTGAATTCAAGGCTTCGAAATTAGCATTTTAAGTTATAAAATTTGACAATTTAAAGACTAAAAAGGCGATTGTCAAATTCAATTACTTAAAAACCATTTCTAAAACTTTGAATACCAATTTTAAAACTAAAAATCTTCAATACAACTTTAAAGTTGGATGAGTCCAACATTAAATTTGAGATAAAAAATATTTGAAATTCCCGTTTTAAACTTTTAAATTGGACTTTTATTTCCTAAAATTGACATTTTAAATTTTAAATTAGCATTTTATGTCTTAAATTAATCATTTAAGTTTTGAAATTATATATCCACATTTAAAAAAATTAATAAATTACTGCGTAAATTCTTACATGAAATCATCTTTATAAGAGACGCATATCAAATGGGTCAGCCCATTATTACTTAGAAAAAAAACTTAAAAATAATGCACGCTGTGTAATCATATTTGGAGTTGGTGTTATAACTTATTGAAGTTGGTATTATAACCTGTTAGAGTTGGTATTATAACCTATTAAAGTTGGTATCTTCACATAGGTTATAATACCAACTTTAACTACTTATAGTACCAACTCCAAATACCAACTTAATAGGTTATAATACAAACTTTAATAGGTTATAATACTAATTTCAATAGGTTATAACACCAATTTCAAATAGGCTCATCCGCGCATCAACTTTTAAATTCATTTTTTTATTATTACGTATGGGCCTGGAGAGCCGTCACTTCTAAAAACCGCACGACTTAGTCATATCTATACTACATACTAAAGCTATTCTTAAGTAGGACACTTGTCATCTTCTAAGCAACCCATTTCCCTCCAAAATGATATTCTATGGCAAAATTGGCAATAATAGGCAAAAATTGATGATTGATTATTTATGGCAATAGATAATACATTGATATTGGTCAAAAAATTGTATGAAAATTTCTATACGGTCAAATAATATCATAAATAATAAAAATGATTATTTATGGCAATACACTATAGGTCATTATAATATTGTTTGACAATTGGTCAAACAATTCTATGCAGATTTTATGGCCGTCAAATATTTGTGGCAATATTTATGGAAATTGGTCAAAAAAACGTCATTATAAAATGGTCAACAATGTGCATAAGTCCATTATTTCTTCTATTATATATATCAACAATAAAAAACGTCATAGTTACTTTTTGATAAAACATTCTTGAACACTCTAGCACAATGCAAACAACACAATATAATCACATTGACGATGTGAATGGAATGAAAGATGATTGGGTCTTAAATGTAATGATTGTTCGTATTTGGTTTAGCACCTACAACATGGATATGGTATTTGTAGATGAAAAGGTAATAATGTTACCTACTTTATTGAATTTTTTGATCTACATTGCATACTCATTGATATAATATTATAATTTTTAATGTTTTATTAATTCTTAATAGGGAGGAAAAATACATTCAATTCTCAAACAAAATTTACAAGCCAAATTTAGAGCACAACTCCGTGAAGAAAAGCAAATTACAATAGCCAATGTTGGTGTTGGGACATCATCTGGACAATATAAACCAACTTCGAATCAATATAGACTATTCTTCAAATCGACTACCATTGTAACCGAAGTTTTAGAACCAACTATCTCAAAGTATGGTTTCTCATTCACTACATTTGAAGACATTCTCAATAATCAATGCGACCAAAGTGTTTTAGTTGGTAAGCTTCTATTGTACAATTTTGATTACAATATCTTGACTTTCCATAATTAGAAAATAATTTTAATTTTAATGGTGTGTATTATTCATGTAGACGTTATTGGATTTGTAGCAAAAATAAAAAATGTTGGCGAGTTTGAGCGAAATGGACAATCGGTTAAAAGAGTCACATTTGAGTTGTTAGACACAAAGTGAGTATTTTATATGATTTTTACTTCAAAGTGTGTATGTGTTTTTAAATTTTGTTTTCTCTCATGGGTATAATTTGTTTTATTTCAATAATTTTGTACTCCTATTATTTGTTATTTTTGTACCGTTTCTTTTAATTTGTGTCGTTTTTATTTTTAGATAATGGCATGTCAATTTTAATTAAACAAGTTTTTGCATTATAACTCTCTTTTAATTTTATCTACATAGTTTATTCATCCTTTTTATTTTCTTAAAATCTTTCATGTTCTCTTTAATTCAATTTTAATAGAAACAGAGGAAGTAAATATGGAGGTTACAAGTGTTTATTTTGAACTAATAGAAATTCAACTTAAAAGCCACTATACCCACCCCACCACTTATGCATTATTTTTTTATTTTGCAATTTATTTTTTTAAAAGATAAAATCGAATCTAGCTATGTTAAAAAGAATGAATGGAATGCCAATGTTACACCAAATTTCAAATAATTATGGACGAGATAATATATATACAATCAAATTTTACACGCTAACAATGAAATTCAAAATTGTTTCTATATTTTTATATCGTAATGTGATGATTTATAAATATAAGTTATTTTTTATTATTTTTTTTATGTTATAATATAAGAATTCAATTTATATACAAATTCAATAATATTTTTATATTTTTAATTACCGTGCTTGGCACGGGTTTCAAACTAGTAGTGTTATAAACTCCTTGTTTCGCGTGATTTTTTAACCCATCTCGTGAGCCTCCGCAGTTTCCAAATGTCCAACAAGGGGATTACAAGGTTAGTTTCGTAAACAAAAATGCGTACACAACTATATAAATGAATTTTCCTCCTACGAAACATTCCGAGTAAGGAACGAGAACAAGAAGAAATCCTTTTCTCTCTCGTTTTTGTTCAGAGAATAACAAATTCCCCTCTTCCTCGCGTTCATCTTCTCTCGCATTTAAAGAGAAAATTTTTGTTTTTTTGGTTCTTCTTTGATTGAATCCACCCTTAATCATACAATAATTTGGGTTTTTCACCCGAGTGATTTAGATTCGATTCTGCAAACCCTACTTTTGGCAATTTTTGAATGGCGAACAACGCTGACAACAACCAATCACCTTCTTCCTCCACCTCCGCCGTCGCAGAAACTCCCTCACCTCGTTCTCAGATCGTACCAGGATCAGAATCCGACACAATCAGACCTATGATTGATGCAGAGAAAACAATTTGTTCCCCGGCACCGGGAAATTCCGATAATGTTGGCAATGCAGGTGGAGGCATGAATTTGGTGTGGAACGTAAAACATTCTAATGGGCCGTCAGAGAATGGCGGGCCTGTATTAAATATTATGGGTCCTGCTCATGTTTGGCCCGCTCTTTCTGCGTCCACCAAAACTTCTCCCAAGTTTTCGTCTTCAAATTCTTCCAAAAATGTATCTAAATCTGGATCTGTTTCCTCCCCTCAGGTTTGCAACCCTAATTAATTTTTACGGCCTTTTGTTTTTGTTCTTAGATGACGGTTCCTGGTTTAAATTATTTTTCTATTCATTTATTTATTTATGTTTTTTGAATTGGGTTTGTTATTATAAATTTAATTTTGAATATTTTCTATATTGATTGATGATTGACATGCATGATGATGTGATTTTTTAAATTGCGTAAACATGTTTTTACTATAAACTGGAGTGCATTATTGGGTTAAATTTAATTTCATTTATAATTGTAATGTAATTTAATATACTATCATAGGGATCCATAAAAAAAGAATGCGTCGATTTGAATAAGCCAATTGTACGGTAAATTTTTAGATTTTGAAAGCAATTTTAGAACAAAATAATAAATGACGTCCATTTATTAATTGTAGAACAAAATTATAAGAATGTAAACTTAGTCATTGTTACACCATTAGATACTGAATTTCACAATTTTTAGAACCCACTCCCATAGTTATCAAATCCCAATTTTAATTTATGATTCTACGATTTTACAATCCAACAATAAATTACCAATATGGATCGTAGGTTAGATCTTAATGTGGTAGAATCGTGCGGTCCTACTTAGATAAAAAAAATGAGGTTGTAGAATCATAACACGATTCAACGATCTTACGATCCAACAAACTGATCCTATAAGAGTAGTACTACCTCCGTTCCATAATACTTGCTACATTTTCCATTTTGGGAAATTTCATATTACTTGCTACATTTCCTTTTTAGTAAAAAACCAATCATTTAAAGTTATACCTACTCCTACTTTTATCCTACTCTATATCTAATTACTCCTATTTTTCTTTTTCATTTTTCAACAAATAATATTAAAAAATTCCAAAAAAGCAACTTTCCACCTACTACTCATCATTGCACAGTAACTCCTTAATATTTGTGCCCATGCAACCGTAGCAAGTAAATCAGAACGGAGGAAGTAGTTTAAATCATATAAAATATTTTTATATGATTCAGATTTCACTTATATGTAAATATTTATTTATATATTATACTCCCTCCTATTCAGCCTAAATGTCCCATTTAGTTTTTTCACACTTGCCGAGACAACATTTTGGCCTTTAATATCTCAAATTATTCTTAATTAAAAATTATGAAAATTTGATATTAATAATCCTTGTATTGAGACGAATCAAACAAGATCCCACATGACTATATTTTAACTTATAGATTAAGAGTAAAATACAAATTAAGAGTGATGAGTGAATAGTGCCAAAAAACTAAATGGGACATTTAGGTTGAATAGGAGGTAGTATATGAATAATTGTATCAATACCTCACCCAGACCCCGCCCTAAGCTGGATATTGGGTATGATGATGAAATTTTTTTTTTCAAAACTTAATTGATGAAGTGTCATAACCTTTTATTACACCTTAAAACTTAAAAAATGAATATAAAATTGATAAAATATCACTAGCTTAAAAATAGCCTAAAATAGCCTAAAAATAAGTCATTTCTTTTAGGATCAATAAATAACAAAACAATTTTAGTGTCCTAAAAATAAGGAAAATAGTATATTCAATTTTCCTACATTCATCTCCTTCTTACCCGGTCTTATCTACCAAAATAATATGATCAATAAATAACGTGCATCAAGACACTTCTCTTTGTATTGATTGAGTTATTTCTTTTAGGATCGCTGCAAAAAAAAAAAAAAAAAAAATAAGGACAAGTCTTGATGAAGGTCAATTTTGATTGAAAAATACTCGGTTCACATGTCCTAAAATTTTTCTTTACTTCTTAACATATATCTTGCACTTATGGTGATGCTAATGAGGTTTAATTGTAGTATATGTTATGGAGGAACTGAATGTTTTGGCATTATTGATGTATGTGGTTGTGTAATCTCGGAAATCTAAGATCATGGGTGAAAGGAAAAACGAATTGCCTTTTTTTTTATGATTTTATTTAATTTTGTTATTTGTGTTACTTTAACTTATAGTGCCTTTTTTATTGTTGTTATCTTCATGAGTATGATTTTGTTGTTTTTATTTTTATGGTGTGGTTGTGAAAATTACTTCAGGTAACTGGAACTGAATCACCATCATTGTCAATAGCATCACCAGTACAATCACAATGGCAGTTGCAATCTTCTTCAACATCTCAGAAGCCTACAACTAGTAATATGAACCATAATGTGATGTCTAACCATGAAAGACCTGCACAGCAAAAACATAATGAACCTGACAGTCAGAACAAACCTCAGGCAAATGGTGTCTATTCTCACCCGTCTTCATCACCAGCAAAAGGTTCATTAGGTAGGGTTAACATTCAAAACCATGGTCATAAGAAGTCAACTTCTAGGAATGCAAGTGGGGCTCATCCTGCACAAAGTAACTCAGTCAATAGGGTGGGTAATGGGTCACACTGGCGTGCCCATGGATCACATCAGAATGATGGGGGAAGGCTCGAAGACCAATATCGTGGGCATCATGATTGGAAGCATTCAAGGAGTTTTAATGGTAAAGATGTTAATACACATCCAAGTGTTTCGCCTAGGAATGTTCTCATAATCCCTCCTCTTTCCATTTCCCCGCCCTCTCTGCCTGGACCTGTGTGGCCTTTTATGGGGATGGCTGGTAAGTTAGTTGATTAATCGTTGATATGAGGGCTTTCATACTGGTATACATCTGACTAGTTTTTGTGTTTCAGATCATCCAATGTTGAATCACCCACCTTTTGCCGCAAATGTTCCTTGGCCGGTGTTTTATCCTGTTCCAATATCTCGGTTGTATGCTGCTATATGTGACCAGATACACTATTACTTTAGGTACTTATGTGGGAAGTTCATCTTATTCCATATAGTTATCTGAATTAGTTGATTTTGTGATCATTTACTGATTTATTTTGGAATCGTACTTTATTCCTGTGACAGTTATGAAAATTTAATCAGAGACCTTTTTCTCCGGCAAAATATGGATGATCATGGCTGGATCTCTGTTGAATTAATTGCGAGCTTTAAAAGAGTAAGTTCATTGAAAGCCATTTTGTTCGATGTTCATTGGGTTTATTTCTGCATATCGATCTTCAATTTTCATATTGTGGTGTTTCGAACTTGAAAGTTCATAGAAAAATTGGGTGTGTCATGTATGTATTTTTTTTTCTCAATAACCAATGTTTTTTCACTCCATTCTTACACTTTTACTGTACTAATATTATTTCAGGTTAAGAAATTGACGGAGGATATTCAACATGTATGGAATGCTTTGTGCCATTCTACTCTAATCGAGTTACAGGTAATACTTACCATCTATTTTCTTGTATTGTGTATATAGGGCCATCGTTGGACTTTGATTCATTCATGTTCATTTGATTTTCTGATTGCAGGGTTATAAACTCAGATATTATTATGATTGGAAAAGATGGATATTGCCCCCCGAGGTTAAGTTACAAGTGCCATATTTATTAAGGCGTTATTATCCCAAAAAGGTTCAATCATCTGATGTTGATGCTGCTGTCAAGGATGGGGATACTGATACTCCAACTCAGAATTGATCTCCTACATCCTCCCTTTTTTTTGCCGTGTGAGGATCATTTTATCATATATGAATATATGATCACACGGACATCGAAAGCCAACATTTAACATTCACTCATCTTATTGACTTAGTTTGCTAACAATGGCCTTACAGAATGGAAGAACCATACGTATATAAAAAAAATATATATTAAATCATAAAAAAAATACCCAAAAAAAAAAGGAAATTATCAATGGTACTTCTGAGTTTTGACACTTTATTCATGGTACCCTTAAGTTTTTTTATTATTAATGGTATAATCGTATTATTGAGCATTTTATAATGGTAACTTTTTTAACTTATTCCGTCTAAAACCATTAATTTTTTTCTTCTTTTATTTTTCAATTCAAAACGTAAAAGAAAGTTAACGATTATGAACGATTTTGGACGTTAAAAGTTAAAAAAGTTTACGATTGTAAAATGGTCAATAATACGAGGATGTCATTGATAATAAAAAAAACTTAAGGGTACCTTTGATAAAGTGATAAAAACTCACGAGTACCATTGATAATTTAAAAAAAAAAAAAACACTTAAAGAGATAGTATAGAGAAAAAATAAATAGCAGAGATTCCTAAAAACATTTTGTTTATATTATTTTTTTGTTATTTTTGTTTTTTTGGTTCCGGTGGAGTATGATGAAATCAGCTTTGCCCTGTTTACTGCTGGTTTTGGTGCCTTAAGTTTGGATTGGAGAAATTAGTTTCCATGTCTCCTTGACGACGCCCCGCCGGCTTCATTGAGAATGGAACGTCTAGAAAGTCAATTGTGATGGGCGATGAAGTCGGTATTTGTTCGAAGAACTCTTGCTTAGAACTTAGATCATTTTTTTACAGATGTTAGTTTACTATAAAGATATTTGTACATATTTGATTTTTTTTAATAATAGTTGGATAGTATATTAGGTATAAAGTTGTGTGACACTATTTGGTCGAGTGATTTTTGTGGCATTTGATTTTGTGGGATACTGAGATAGGGTGAAAATAAAAAATTGCTCACAAATCTTTCTCTATACTTTTTTCTTTCATCTATGTCATTTTTTTATGTGAATTTTTAATATTAAAATTAAAATTTTACCCCATTAATAAGAAAATAAAAAACTTTCTTTACCACTTCTTGAACACTAATTATGTAGAATTAGAAAGAAAGATAGAAAAAAAATTTAAAGCAATTAAGATATATGTACAAATTATAAAAGCCTGTTTAAAAATAACAAAAGGTGTTTGGATTTCAACTTCTTATTTATTGGGTGAATAAAGTAATTTTCTAAAAAAATTTCACTCATAGAGTAAAAAAAACATTTTGAGGTTATTTTGTTTCCCCACCATTTGGATCTAACTTTGGAAAAAAAAAATCAGTGTATTTCTACATCATTGACAATGCTCTAATGTGACGGATTTGCACCAAATTTTGCATATTTAACATGAGCTAATAAGGGTCCGACCTTTTTTAATGGTGTTGGATTATAAACTTTTTATAATGGCGTTGACTCAGTTGTTAAATATTCTGATTTAGCTTTAACTCATACTCATTTTTAGTAGTGTTGGTAAAATCAAAGCCTTTACAATGTTGAACAACATGTCAATGTGTACCCAAAAAAAACTATATAGTCATGACCCAACTCGGTTAAGAGAATTAGGTACCCCATCCGCACTCGATTAAGAGGGGTCAACTACCCGACCCGCACTTTATTGTTTGCGGACAGGGTCAACTGAATGGAGTTTTTTTTAACACTCATAATCATAGCTGACCCTTACTTATCAATAGCTCCAACAATGTCATCGTCCATGTGAAATTAACAAAGTATTATATCTTCTTTATAATTTGCTACGTATTACATTGACAATTATATCACAATTGTTCTATTATTCTCATAAATCAAATTTATTATTTTATTTTTTTAAGATAAATATTTCCCCATCTACTTGTTTTTTTCTATTATTCATCAAATAAAACTTAATAAAACAACTCATATATTTGGCTGCGAATCCAAAGTAATCGAGTAATAGGACACTTACTTCAAAAGGATGTTATCAATTATTTCCTCCGTTCTTTCACCGTTTTTTAATGAGGTTGACATGCACTAAAAATGTTCACAGGATTAAAAAATGAAATCTTGGATAGTAATATATTATTGAAAAATTTGATTCTAAACGTTTGAACTTTGCGTGATTTATTTCTAAAGGTGGGAACTCACGTTTTTCTTTTAAAAGCTTGAACTCTGGGGATCTCCGCATCTAAAGATGCGAATGGCCTGTTACCGGCTAAATGACGAGTTCTTCATTGTCTTCATCTTCATCTTCAACCTCTTCATGTCCTCTATTTTTGTTCAACCTCTTCAAGCCTCAAACCTTCGTTTCCTTACAATCTCAAACCTTTTCATCTTCAACTATTCCCTACAATCTCAAACCTCCATTTTAAGCCTTAAACAATCTCTTTCAAGTATTTCAAATAAAACCCAGAATTCAAATCAAGGTAAATTGCTTAGATCTGATTTTTTCTAGTAAATTATTTCAAACCTCCATTATTTCAAACAATCTCTTTCAAGTATTACAAAAAAACTAAAGACTTTTATCTTTGATTTTATTAATAAGAGGGAAAGATTGAAACTTTTTTGATTTTGCCTCAAAATAATTAATGGGTATTTTTCATACATTATTGGGTTTTTGCTTAAATTTCAACAAATTCACAATATTTCATGTGTTTGGATTGTCTGTGATTTTGTATGCCCAATTCAATTGTGGGTTCCTCCAATTCGATTTCAAAGAATTATTTAAGGGTTTATTCCAAATTATTCGAAGAATACTCAAAATTTAAAAATTTTTTGAAAATTTTCTCTCTACTCAATTTTGGTTATTTTATGAAATAATGAGAAATATAGTAATAATTTTGGGGTTTTTAAGGTTTTGTTGTGTGCCATTGATGAAGAGGTTTAAGGAAGAAGCCATTAATGGGGAGGTTGAGGAAGAAGGTGATGAAGAAGCTATTAATGGGGAGGTTGAGGAATAAGCTGATGAAGAAGTGTTAAAATGTGCAAGAAAACGTCGCAACAATGGCGGACAGAAAATATGCAGCCGTAGAAGAAAGAAGAAGAAGATTGTATGTATATTGGAAAAATGTTGTACTGCAGAATACAAGACCACATTATATACTGGTACAAGAAACAAGAAAAGGAGATAGAAAGTAAAGTCTAACAGCCTAGGGATGACGTGGCTAATAACCAAGAAAGAATAACAAACTAATTACAAAAATAAAAAAATATGCTAACAAACTTTATTTACAAGTTGCACTAAGTAACATATGTTGAAGCAGGTTGTGTACCGGAATGAGTCATATGCTTAACATCCCTCCTCAAACTTGGGAGGGTGTTAACCAAACCAAGTTTGTCTAATAATGGGAGAGCAATGGAAGAAGGAAGAGTCTTGGTGAATATATATGCGAGCTGTTGTGCAGTAGGAATGTAAGCAAGATGAAGAAGACCCTCAAGAACCTTCTCGCGAGTAAAATGACAATCGATGGCAATATGTTTAGTTGGTCATGCATAACAGGATTGTGAGCTATTTGTAAGGTGAATTTGTTATCACAAAACAAGGTAAAGGGCTGGAGATTAGAAACACCAAGATCATCAAGAAGACGAACCATCCATGTTATTTCAGATGCAGCAGCAGCAAGAACACGATATTCGGCTCGGAGGACGACTTAGAAACCGTAGACTGCTTCTTAGAACGCCAGCTGATAGGGGAATTGCCAAACAATAAACATAGCATGTGACAAACGTCTTGTATCGATGCAAGCACCCTAGTTCGAGTCCAAGTAAGCATGAACTTGTAAGAGGTCCGACCCTTGTAATAGAATACCGTGATGAAGTGTATGCGCCACATAAGTAACAGTATGAAGAAGAACAGAGTAGTGGTCCTCAGTGGGATTTTGCATATATTGACTAAGTGATTGGACCACATACGATAGATCAGGACGGGTATGAGTAAGGTAGTTCAATTTGCCGACCAAACTACGGTAATGTTGAGGATCATGATAAAGTGGAGAGTTACTAGCTTGTAACTTGAGGTGGATAGGAAGAGGCGTAGCAATCTTCTTACTAGGAACAATACCAGATTCCTTAACAAGGTCTATAGAAAACTTGTGTTGAGACAACATAACACCGTTGGGAACGTAGGTTACTTCAAGACCAAGAAAATAATGAAGAAGACCAAGATCCTTGATGCTAAAAACGCGGTGAAGGTGTTCTTTAAGTTGCTGTATGGTGGCACGATCATCAACGGTTAATAATATATCTTCAACATAAACTAATAGTCATAGAACTGGAGGTGCGTTTAATGAAAAGGGAATAATCATTCTTGGATTGAATGAAGCCCTGATGAGTTAATTCAATGTGAAGACGGGAGAACAATTGGCGAGAAGCCTGTTTAATGCCATAAAGAGATTTTTTAACTAACAAACCAAGTGAGGAGCAACAGATAAACCATCAGGAGGTTTCATGTAAACCTCTTCGTAAAGGTCCCCGTGAAGAAACGCATTATTCACATACATCCAACTGAAATAAAGGCCAACGACGATGAGAAGCAAGAGCAATAATGGTACGAATGGTAGTCATGCGAATGATAGGAGAAAAAGTCTCCTGATAATCAACACCATACTCTTGATTATAACCCTTGGCGACGAGTCGGGCTTTGTAACGTTCCAAAGAACCATCGGATTTGAGTTTCACTTTGTAGACCAATTTACAACCAATGGGTTTCTTACCATGAGGTAAACGGACAAGATCCTATGTATTATTGGCTTGAAGAGCAGCTAATTCGATGTTCATGGCTTGAATCCACATGGGATCTTAAACGGCTGCTTTGTAGTTTAAAGGTTCAACAAATGAAGGAATAGAAGAGGAGTGAGAAGTGGCAATATTGCACACATATTGTTGAAGGTAAGGAGGGGGATTATGGAGACGTGTAATATGTCTGGAAGCAGTAGAGTGTTCACGTGAAGATAAAGAAGTTAGGGTAGCATTAGGATTTGAGGTAATTGGTAGGGTAGGTAGAGGAGTAAGGTGTTCACATGAAGATAAAGTAGAAGTGTTAGGAGTAGGTGGTGGGTTAGGTGTAGGATAAAAAGTGGAATGAGGGGTATGGGGAGTAAGGGTATCACGTGAAGTGTTTGGGGTTTCAAAGGCTGGATTAGTGGGAAGAGGTAGATAAAAGGGTAAGGGAAAAGTAGTGCTATTAGAAGGTAAATGATATGGGAAGACAGATTTTGTCTTCATGTTATAAACCTTATAAGCCTTTTGACCAAATGGATAACCCAAGAAAATACACAGGTCTGCGCAATCCTCAAATTTCTTTCGCCCTTGGGACAGAGTCGAGACAAAACATAAACAATAGTAGGCCCTAAGATGAGCATTATTAGGCGCTACACCATACAATTTCTCATATGGGGAAATATTACCCAAAGATATAAGGGGCATCCGATTAATAAGATACATCGCACATTGAACAGCTTCTCCCCAAAATGAGATGGGAAGGTTAGAGTGAAAAGAAATAGCACGAGCGGTCTCAATAAGGTGCTTGTGTTTGCGTTCTACAACGCCATTTTGTTGAGGCGTTTACGCACAACTACGTTGATGATGTATACCCTTAGTGAGATAAACTTGGAGCATAGAACCCTTACATAGTTCTTTGGCATTGTCGCTACAGACTTTTTTAACACGAGTATTAAATTGTGTTTTAATCTATGAAAAGAGACCATTAAAGATATGAGCACATTGATCTTTATTCTTAAGCAAATAGAGCCAAGTAGTCCTGGTAAAATCATCAACAACAATAAGGAACATTTTACATCCACTACGTGTTGCATTAGTATAAGGCCCCCACAGATCAACATGTAACAATTCAAAAGTTGCATGGGTTTTAATGTCACTATGTGAAAATGGTAACCGATGTTGACGTGCTATGGGACAAATAATACATATTAAATCTTCTTGAGTACATGAAATCTTTAAACCAGGATACAAAAGTGTCAATCTAGAAAAAGGTATTTGCCCATACCTAAGATGCAAAAGTTTGATTGCTTTAAGCCTAGTAAGACTACTAGTATGATTAAGAAAGCTATGATTAGGTGTGATAGTAACTTTTTCTTTAGTAACTTTATTGAAAGCTTCATAATGGGTAATATCCTCTGTGCAATAGAGTCCATACTTCAATCTACCAAGAGGTGAGTGCTATTTCTTTGAAAGGTCTTGGAACCAACAGTCAAATGGTGAGAATGTGCGAGTAATATTATTATCAGAACATAGTTTGTGTACTAATTATAGATTAAATCGGATGCTGGGAACGAATAAGACATTCTTGAGAATCCAATCAGTCATTCAACCGGATATCACCAATTTTGGTCACTTTGAGAGTACTACCATCAGGAATAGTAACCTCATGTAAATTACTATCAACTTCTCGGACATTGGTAAACAAAATGATAGTGTTGCACATATGATCTGTGGCACCACTACAATAATCCATGAATGTGAAATAACCTTTGAAATAAGACATAAAGTACCTACTAGATTACTAGAAGAAATGTGATTAGATGCATCTTCATTGCTACTGTCTTTGTGCTCAATAGCTGTTGTACCAGATTTGTTGAGCAAAGTCATGACTCATGAGGTTGCTTAACTGCTCTGAAGTTAGGCCAGTACCACCAAAATTATCATCAGGTTCCGCCAGTTCGACATGAACATTAGTAGCAAGTTTTTTTCCTTTGGAATCCGAGTAGCCGTGTATTTTAAAACAGCGTTGGATGGAGTGATCTCGAATTTGCAGTGGTCACAAAAATAATTGTTCCTCTTATTGCCTCCGTTTTGCCTTTTGTAATTGTAATTGCTTTCACTGCCTCTAATGTGCTCATAATGTTTCCTTTTATCTGCAAGAAAAGCCATGTTCTCATTATTTGTAGCAGTAACTTTTCAAATATCTTTGTGTCGTTCTTCCTGGACTAGAATTTTGTAGGAAGCTTGTATAGTAGGGAGTTCAATCATCATAAGAATGTTAGTCCTAGCTTGATGAAATTGATCATCAAGCTTCATCAAGAAATGAATGAGCCAGTGATATTATTGACTCTTCAAAAATTTCATAGTAAGAGTACATGAACAACCATTACAAGTGCAAGCAGGTAAAGGATCTAAGTAGTCGATTTCATCCCAAAGTGCCTTCACCCAAGTAAAATAGTCAGCTCTATCATGCTTGAGGTTTGTATGATATTTGTAAGTTCCTCCTGCAGGCTATATAACTGTGCAGACGATGATTTTCCGAATCTTTCTTCGAGGTAATTCCAAATTTCATGAGCAGTGTTATAATACATAACACTCTTAGCAATGACCCTGTCAGGTGAAGCAATGATCCATCCGATGATCATGTTATTGCACCTCTCCCAGGATTTTGAATCACTTGAAGTAGATGAAGATTTAGCAACTGATCCATCAACAAAACACCGCTTATTTTTTTCAATAAGACCTATTATCATGGATCTTTTCCAATCGGTATAACCTGAGCCATCAAAGGGAGTGGATACGAGTTTGATTCCAGCATGATCTGAAGGATGGCGATAAAAAATACTTGCTGGATTTTGAGTTGGATCGACCTCTGGATTTGTCGTTGTTTTTCGAAATAAAAAAACAAAGGTCCAGAGAAAGAAATGAAGAACATGTAAAAGAGTAGAGTAATGGCAGAATTTAGAAACTAAATTGAGTGTGACAGGATGTCCTGCTCTGATACCATGTTAAAATGTGCAAGAAAACCTCGCAACAATGGTGGACAGAAAATATGCAGCCATAGAAGAAAGAAGAAGAAGATTGTAAGTATATTGGAAAAGTGTTGTACAGCAGAATACAAGACCACATTATATACTAGTGCAAGAAACAAGAAAAGGAGAGAGAAAGTAAAGTCTAACAGCCTAGGAATGACGTGGCTAATAACCAATAAAGAATAAAAAACTAATTACAAAAATAAGAAAAGTACCCTAACAAACTTTATTCACAAGTTGCACTAAGTAACAGATGTTGAAGTAGGCTGTTTACCGAAAGGAGTCATATACTTAACAAGAAGCCATTAATGGGGAGGTAGAGGAAGACGGTGATGAAGAAGTCATTGATGAAGATGGTAACCTGTTGTTCCAGGTTACTAAAACTGGCTGCATCTTTAGATGCAGAGACCCCCCAAAGTTCAAGTCTTTAAAAGAAAACGTAAGTGCGCACCTTTAGAAGCAAATAACGTAAAATTCATATGTTTAGAATCAAATTTTCCTATATTATTTTATTGAATAATAATTATTGGAGAAAATAAGCATTAATAAAGTATTATAAAAAGTTACTGTAAAAAAAAATATAAGGACCACAACTAATAAAAAAATATTTTCATAAAGTCAGTGGAAAACATGTGAAGACTATAAGAAATATAAAAATGTTAAAATAAAGTTAGTGCAAGATATATGGTGACCATAAACATTATTAAAATATTAAATTAAGGATAAATAAAGTTATTTCAACCAAATTTTGTGATATAAGTAGAAAGATTCATGATGAGAAAAACAAATAAAACACTCTAACATGACAACAAGGTCATCTCCGACATTTTAAAGGCCTTGAGCAAAATATAAATTATAGGCCCCTAAAATTTAATATAGCGTTCTATTACTTTTTGAATATTTGTAAATTTGTTTATCAACACTTTAATTAGTACAATTATTTTTTATCATTATATTAAAATATTGCTAAATTTTATCACAATAACTATTAATCATAAATTCAAATGTCATTTAAGTCTAAAGTTTAAATCCCTATATATTATCAGTTATCTTAATTGAACTAATAATAAACGTTGTAATTACAAATTATCAAGAGAGATTATATTGCTCACCTACAATAATTTATACTAGTATATCCTAATCATTCAATACAAGTGATAATGATAATAAAATTTAGTAACCAATTTATATAAATATCTATTAAAAAATAGATTGAATGTGAATACATTAAATTTTAATAGTCTTTTTATCCATTTAATTTTGCTAGATAATACACAAAAAGCTTCACTTTAATTTTAACTATATAGCAAAAATATAAAGCCCTCTATAAATCGGGGCCCTAAGCAGTATGTAGAAACACGTAGAGACAATGAACTGTAACAAGAGGGGGGGTGAATTGTTACTTGTTGTTCTTAGAGTATTTTTACCCTATTTTCTTGCGGAATTTGAATAATGAAAAATACTCAAAGCAAATAAAGAAAACTAAGAAGAAACACCAAGATTTAACGTGGGAAAAAGAACCACGACCCTCTAGGGATTTCTCTTCTCTATTATTTTATGTAAATCAATTCTCTATTACACAAAATAATTTCTCCTTCTCTTTCTCTTCCTTCTCTTTCTCTTCTCTCGGTTTCTCCTTCTCGTTCCCTTTCTCTATTCTCTTTCTCTTTCTCTCTTCTCTATTCTCAATTCCCCTTTAGACTTACCCAAGTCTAATTACAAATTCTCTCAAATAAACCCGTACAAGATTTTTCTAAAGTGGATGAACAAAACAAGAATAGCACAAGGATTTGATCTTGGAATTAATGAGCAATTAAAAACATTCAAGATCTCCTTTTCTTGATTTAGAAAACTCACGAAATTTTGGGCACAAATATTTTTGGAAAAATATTTTTCTCTTTATTGATCACCAAGTGTGTCGGTTGCAAAATATTATATATATATAATCATGAAAATTCTTAAACCCATAAACCCATGATTTAATGATGTGGGATCAGTGGGCATTATCCGTTAAGAGTACTTGGAGGTTACTCCAAGTTTATCTTTGTCTTCTAGCTAAAAATAGCCAAGAACTAATTTTAAGGAGTCTTTTTACGAGGAGTTATTTTAGGAGTTAGTTATCTTAATTCCTTAATTAATTCCCTTGTGCATCCTGGAATTATTCATCCGTACAACAAAACTAAAAAAGAAAAATTAAAATTAAAATTATTTTCTTAATTAACTCCGTTGACTTCTTCTCTGACCGTTGAACTGGGAACACCGCACTGTCTCTGATTGACCTATCTTCGAACTTTGACTTGATCTTGAAACAGTAAAGTAGTAATCCTTTTTCAACTTCTAATGGTCCCATCAACGACCCTTTTTACAGATCGGATATTTGACCTATCACAATAATCTCAAAAACGTAATATGTTTGTTTATAAATGTTTAAGTTATCATCAAAACCAATTGGGCCAACAAATTCCCCCTTTTTGATGATGACAAACTTTATAAACAAACTTAATAAAAAATATAGAGTAAAGCAAATGACTTTGAACATGCTAGAGATTAACACAAGTTCAAACATATTTAGTAAATTAAATCGTTACAAATAATTTACTAAACGCTAAGGCAATTTTATTACTCTAATAAATTTTTGGCGAAAATCATGTGGTTAAACATGACTTCAGTTTTTAACAAAATCATAATAAAAGCTAAAAACAAAACATAACATAAACATAAATAATAAAAACTAATAAACATATATAAAGAAAGAAACTAAATAAAACAAAACAAGATAACACATTAGTTTAAGTACTTCAATACTATGAAGTTATAAGAATCTAAGTTAATGTTTAAACAAAGTGACGAGAACAATAACGAATTCCCATAATCAGTAAGATCCAAAAGAAACTAAGACATTCATTTTAAGCAATTGAAATTCAAAGCATATCAAAGCATACGCATACGCATATGAATCATAAACTCATAAGCTTATGAAATCATACACTATAAAACCATGTAGGGAAACAAGAGAAGGACTAAGTAAAGATAGGCATTCACAAGACACAGTTTAAGTTTGTTGCCATCTTCCCCCTTTTGACATCATTCAAAAAGGAGAGATTTTATCAACTCACAGCTCTAAGGCAAGCATTAGATAAATTAAGAACATAAGCAGCAAACTAAGCAAGTAAATACCTAAACATGAATCATGAAATGCAAGCTAATAAACATCATAGACCATGGGATAAGCAAACGAAAGATATGATATGAAGAAAAGAAAATGATGGATGGTCAGTAGCATATTAAAAACATAGTTTGTACCCCAGCTGGTACATCAAAAACAAAGAAAAAAATTGTTTGGATATTACAACTTCAAAGGATGAGGCCAACAAAAACTGATAAAACTTTAGACAGAAGGAGGAGGGATCAGGCAGCAGTCTCTTCCTCAACATATTCTGTCTGCACCTCCACCGTGTCAAGCTTCGCACCAAGACGTGATTCCATTTCGGTGAGTTGCTCAGCAATAGTAGAGAGTGAGGCACGAACTTCACTTTGGAAAGCAATGAGTTGGGACTGCAAGGAGTCAAATTTTGAAAGGATAAGCTCAATTGGAGTTGGAGGAAAAGGTGAGGCATCCCTATCAAAACCAGGGGGTGATGGTGGTGATGTAAATGGTGGTGGAGTAGTTGCTGTTGGTGATGGTGGTAGTGGTGGTATAGGTGACACTGGTTTAGGTGAGGATGGGGCATCATTAGTTTTGGTAGGGTGACAAAATGTAGCTTCATCCTTACCAACCTTTACCTTAGAAGCAAGCCTTGTACTCTTCCTAGGAGTGATTTTTGAATCCTCCGTAATAGGTTTGGTAACCTCCTCATCACTTGAACTATCACTGGAGTCAACCTCCTCAAGTTCCTCCTTTGAAGCTTCCCCCTCAGAAAGAGCTTCCTTCTTATCCTCATTCACCTCTGCCTCCTTAGTACTGGCAGAGGGAACAGCACAGTGATCCTCCGCTTCCTTTTCTTTCTTTTTCTTTCCTGCCTCCTCAACCTTGTCTTCATTTTCAACTTCCTCTTCATTAGAAACAACCTCATCAACATCTATGAGGTCCTCTAAGATTCCCTTCTCATTCACATTTAAATGTAAATTTTTAAGGCACTTAGAGCCTATTTGATTGTTTGCGGACATGGGGAAATGAAGACCCTCAAGTGGTA
This sequence comes from Amaranthus cruentus, assembly GCA_019425755.1. NCBI lineage: Eukaryota > Viridiplantae > Streptophyta > Magnoliopsida > Caryophyllales > Amaranthaceae > Amaranthus > Amaranthus cruentus. The sequence goes on along the minus strand of CM033453.1, from coordinate 14,178,485 downwards.
CACCAAACTTTCTAAAAACACAAGTTAACAGCCCTCCATAACCAATCATAAGACCCTTCTCAACACATTCAGACAAATGAGACACCATCAATGACGAAAAATTTATTTTGATATGGTTAGCCATGCAATAAATCAGCGTAGCATCTCGTAAATTGACTTCACTTCGCTTTGAGTTGCGAGGTAAAATGAATCTACGGGCAATATTGTAAAGGAGTTTATGTAATGGCGACAAAGACATGTGACTAAACCTTTTCTTATCCTCCTGACCAAGAAATTTCAGGACGGTCTTCTCAGTAATACCAGAAAAAACGATTTTGGACCCAACATAATATGTGTCAAACCCAGCAGTAGGGACTTCAAACCATTCGCCAATCATCAAGCTATTAAATTCAATTTTTATTTCTTTAACAGTGCTTGAGCAGACTCCATTTTCAATAGTAAATTTGTGAATAAATTCACGCATCAAATTGGGGTAAATAGGGTTGCATGAGTGATCGTACATCAACTTTTCCCACCCCTGATTTTGTAGAATAGCATGAAATTGGGGAAAAGAAGTAGAGTCATACCAATATTTGTCTAACCCGAACCCAACTGACATTTCCTTCGCCACTTCTTCAGCGCTATCGGGGTCAGCTTGCTTGATCCTTTTTGGTGGTTTTGATGAAGATGCATCCTTTGGGGTACCACGAGTTCTTTTAACTCCGGCATGCATTGGCTGTTTTGGGGTGTTCGTTTGTGGTGGTTCTTGAGATGATGGGGGTGGTATGTCTGGATAAAGAACTTGTAATGGTTTGGGTTGTGAAGATTTCGGCATTTTCTTGCTTGATGAAGATGATTTTGGGGTTTTCATGGTGAGGATGAGAGAAATTAGGGATTAGAAGGGGTAGTCTTTGAATGGATTTTGACGGTTTGCAAAGTGTAGTACTAGTAGAGTAGGTTATGAATGATGGATGGGACGTTTGAGTGTAAGGGTTATAAAGGTGTGAAGGGATGGTAAGTGAGGAGTTTGTACTACTTCTCATTTGGACGGTTTGGGAGGTGTAAGGGTAGCTATTAATTTAGTTCGATGAATATATCAATTTAGATAACTGCTTTCCGAAACACCTCGATGATCCGTCTTCCATTACTTAAGTTTAGTTGGCTCACCGAAAATAAAATAAAGAAAATGCTGGAATTTGTGGAAAAATAAAATAAATTTTTGTGATTTTTGCAAAATAAAAAAAAATTGTGATATAAAATAAAAAATAAAACAACATATGCTACTTGGTCTATTCAGTTCATGCAAGCAATCAAGACACAGTTTATGGCACGTACTTAAATAGATGCGTACCTAAATCTCGCAATGATTGAGTAAACAATCTTGGTTGTTGTGGTTGATCTAACCCTTCCAATTTTTCATGATATTTGGAGGAGGAATGCTAGCATTAAACTTTAATGAATCTTGATCATACCTAGCTCCAACCTCATCTTTTCAAATTGTTCCCTTGGAAGCGGTTTAGTCATAATATCTGCAACTTGATCACTAGTACTGACATGTTTAACAATAATATTTTTATGCTCGACATTGTCCTTAAGAAAATGATGCCTAATATGAATATGTTTAACTCTAGAATGATGCACCGGATCTTTAGAAATGCAAATGGCACTGGTATTATCACAATAAATAGGAACACATTCAAATTTAATACCAAAGTCTCTTAGCTGTTGTTTAATCCACAGCATTTGGGAACAGCATGCTGCTGCTGCCACATATTCAGCTTCTGCGGTGGATAAAGCAACTGTGTTCTGTTTCTTGGAACACCAAGATACTAAGCAAGAGCCAAGAAACTGTACCATTCCAGATGTACTTTTTCTATTCACAAGATCACCTGCATAATCTGCATCACTATACCCTTTCAAGTCATAGACATCACTTTTTGGATAAAATAGGGACAAGTCATCAGTTCCCTTTAAATATCTTAGAATTCTTTTCACAGCCGTATGATGTGATTCTTTAGGATTTGATTGAAATATTGCACACAAACCAACATCAAGGATATATGTCTACTAGGCTTAAATATAGTAATGATCCTATCATGCCTCTATACATAGTTTGTCAACACTAATTCCGTAGAGTCTTCGCCTAATCTTATGTTAGTGGCCAGGGTGTATGGTTTGTCTTAGCACTATCTAGTCCATATTTCTTTAGAAGTTCTTTTATATATTTTTGTTGATGTATAAAAATACGTTAGCGTTTGTTTAATTTGAAAACCAAGGAAGAAATTTAATTCTCACATCATACTCATCTCAAATTTCATTACTCATTAGGTAAGCAAATTCCTTACATAACGATTCACTGGGTAGCACCAAAAATAATATCATCAACATATATTTGAACAACTAAAATATCCAACCTTTATTCTTAAAGAATAAGGTTTTATCAATTTACCACGTATGAACTTATTTTCAATCAAAAACTTAGATAATCTCTCGTACATTGCTCAGTGCCTGCTTTTAGCCCATAAAGAGCTTTATCAAGCTTGTAGACGTGATCCGAGAAATTGGGTTTTCAAAGCCGTGGTCGCTCCACAAATACTTCTTCGCCTAGAAACCCATTTAAGAATGCACATTTTACGCCCATGTGATATAATTTAAAATTCATAAAAGCAAGCAAATGAAATAAGAATTCTAATAGCTTCTAATCTAGCAATCGGAGCAAAAGTTTCCGTGATAGTCAATACCTTCCTGTTGATTATATCCTTTTACCACCAACCTTGCTTTGTTCCTGACAATTGTGCCATGCTCGTCCATATTGTTCCTGAATACCCATTTCAGCCCAATTATCTTCTTGTTCTTGGTTTTGTTTCCAAGTGCCACACTTTATTTCTTTCAAACTCATTTAATTCATCTTGATAGCTACAACCCAATCGAATCTCGTAATGCTTCTTCATGGTTCTTGGGTTCCATAGTTGATAAAATGCAAAGTGTGCCAGTTTCATTTGGGACCTAGTTAGTATGCCTTTTCCCATGTCACAAAAAATCAAGTCTAGAGGATGTGACTTTTGTTGTTTCCACCGCTTAGGGACAAAGACTCATGTGGAGACTGATGTGGAAGCAGGCTCACCGACTTGACTCTCATTAGGTTCAACTTCAATTCTTTCTTCTGAACTTCTCGGAATTTCGATTAGAACATCCGGCGCTCCAAATCCATCGCTTGTTCCTCGTTCGATTTGTTTGAAAGATTCGAACTCGTTGTGCTCTTCTTGATCTTGCTCTTTTGTGTATTTTCATCTTCGCCTAGATCGCAAGACCTATCTTAAAATCACCTGCTTTTGTTCACTTGTCATAAAATTTGTTTCATCGAATATAATGTGAAGATTCCTCACACACATAGTTTTCTTATTATAAACTCTATAAGCTTTACTGTGAGATGAATAGCCAAGAAATACTGCTTCATCACTTCTTTCATCGAATTTACCTATATTTCATTTTCCATTGACATGCACCAAACATCGACATCCAAAGACTCGAAAATATGAAATATTAGGTTTAATTCCTTTAAATAATTCGTAGGGGGTTTTGGAAGTGATCGGTCTAATTAGCACACGATTTAATATGTAGCATGCAATAACGCTTGCCCAAAAATTTCTAGGTATTTAATTCTTTACCATGATCCGATCTTATGTGGACAAGTTGATGAAAAATTATGACTTAAACCATGCAAATTACAATAATCCATAAACTTTGAATTTTCAAATTCTTTACCATGATCCGATCTTATGTGGACAAGTTGATTGTTACTAGATTTTTGAATTTTAGTGGCAAATGCAATAAATTCATCAAATGCTTCATCTTTGCTACATAAAAATAAAGTCCATGTAAATCTACTGTAATCATCAACTATAACAAATACATACCGCTTACCACTGCGACTTTGGACTCTCATTGGTCCACAAAGATCCATATGAATTAATTCAAGTGGCCTTGAGGTGGTCACGACATTTTTAGGCTTGAAGGATGACCTTGCATGTTTTCCTTTGGCACAAGGATCACAAACTTCATTCTTTTGAAACTTAAGGGACGGTAATCCTCTTACTAGGTCTTTAGATCGTAAAGTATTAAGCAATGAGAAACTAGCATGACCTAATCGTTTTATGCCAAAGAAAAGGATCATCTTCTATAACACTCAGACATGTTAAACTGGTTTTAGGAATAAGTGCGAGTCCACCAGTAGGTGTTCCCTTTCCGATTCCTTCCGAATGGTGTTACCGTCGTTCCTAGAAATGATGCACTTTTCGAAGTAAAGGTTACGAGTTACCTTTATCACAAAATTGAGAAATACTTAAAAGATTGTGTTTTAAATTCTCACCAAAATACATTATCTATAGATGGGAACTTGACCTTCCTATCTTTCCTTTTGAATGATTTCTCCTTTCATATTATTGCCAAGGACAGTTCCTCCATCATAGGCTTCCAGTGAGAGAAATTTTGATCTATCTGTCATGTGCTTGGAAGCACCATGCCGAGATACCATGAGTTGTTCCCTCACTAGAACCTGAAAACGAACTTAGTTGTTAGAGGGTGGAACCCAGCCATCCTTGGGTTCCATGTCGATTATACAAGAATCAAATTTCTTTATCCAAATCCTATCGACATATATTTGGTTCGTTTTGTTGTGCTGTTCCTTTTTTAAACATTGGTGTTTCAGGTGCCCAGTTTTGCCACAAAAGGAACAGACCTTTTTACTTGGGAGATCAACGTAGACCTTTTTCTTTTTATCGTTTTTATTGTATCCTAAACCTTCGGTTCTTTTAGTTTTAGCATTAAGAATCCATTTGGGAACTTCTCTAATTTTCCCTTTATCTCTTGAATTTAATTCAAGCTTAAGTCGATCATTTTCTTTTAAGGCGGATTCTAGGTCTAATTTCATTTGAAGAAGGACACATTTAATTTCTTTATTAGACTCATAACTCAATTCCATTTCTTGATACTTAAGTTGATTTAATTCAATGTTTAACATGATGTTTTCCTCTTTAACCTGTTCTATGGATTCTTTCAACATCACATTATTATCAAGTAATTCAAAGAATCGAGTTTGCACATCGGACCTAAAAGAGTTAAGGTAGGATATTTGGTCTTTGCATGCTTTAAGATCTTTTTCAGTTTTGAGACTGATGGCTGTTTGTTTTTCTAAATTTTCGTGAGATTCTAAAATCATTTTAATTAATCTATGTTTATCCAGTTTAAATAAGTAATCAGAAAATGGATCAGAAGACTGTACCTCTTTTCCTTTAGATTTTTCATCATGCGTGGCCATGAGACAGAGATTAGCTACTTCTTCTTCTTCAATGGGAGTTTCGGTTTCGGTTTCGCTTTCGGATTCTCCCCATGCAGCTATCATGGCTTTGCGAAAATCGGTTTTGTTGAAGTTTCCTTTTGTTGGTTGTCTTCCTGTTTCTCTTGCTTTCCCTTTAGCTTTCTCATTCTTCCATAGTGGGCACTCCTTGATGAAATGCTCGGCACTTCCACATTTGTGGCATTCATATGTTTTGGAATTTAAAGTTCCTCTTTCTTTGTTGTATCTTTGATTTTTATACTTGTTGTTCCTGAAGAACTTCTTAAATCTACGTACCAGCATGGCTGCCTCTTCCTCATCAGTTTCTGAATCTTCTTGATCGTTTGCTGTCAGAGCCAGACCCTTGTTCCTGGAACTGTCAGCTGTTCCCAAATGTAATTCATGAGTCATAAGGGAACCAGCCAGCTCTTCCAGATTGAACTTTGTAAAATCCTTGGATTCTTGTATAGCTGTGACCTTGGCTCTCCAGCGATCGTCTTGAGGAAGGCTTCTTAGAATCTTTCGTACCTGTTCATCAGAGGGAATAAGCCTTCCAAGGGAGACTAGCTCATTCATGATGTTAGTGAACCTTGTAAACATTTCTTGAATGCTTTCTTTCGGTTCCATAACAAATCTTTCATATTTGGACATGAGCAAGTCAATCTTGGAACGCTTTACTTCACTCGTTCCTTCATGGGTAACTTCCAGCAGATCCCAAATTTGTTTTGCTGTTTTGCAACCCATTATGCGATTATGTTCGTTTGGACCAAGCCCACAATGAAGTAATTTGATAGCAAGAGCATTCATCTCCATTTTCTGAAAATCTTCCTTCTCGTATTCTGTAATAGGTTTGGGAACAGTCTCGTTATTGGAGTTGGTAGTTGTTACCTCAAAATCTCCAACTTCGATGACTCTCCAAACTTGATAGTTTTCGGCTTTGATGAAGATCTCCATCCTGTTTTTCCAATATGTATAGAATTTGCCATCAAACATAGGTGGTCTCTGAGTAGAGTACCCTTCTTCCATGCGTTCATTCATTTTCAGCATCTCTAATACACCAAGATACGGCTCTCAGGGTTTCCTAATCAAATGAGGAACAGGGCTCTGATACCAATTGTAGAAACACGTAGAGACAATGAACTGTAAGAAGAGGGGGGGGGGGTGAATTGTTACTTGTTGTTCTTAGAGTATTTTTACCCTATTTTCTTGCGGAATTTGAATAATGAAAAATACTCAAAGCAAATAAAGAAAACTAAGAAGAAACACCAAGATTTAACGTGGGAAAAAGAACCACGACCCTCTAGGGATTTCTCTTCTCTATTATTTTATGTAAATCAATTCTCTATTACACAAAATAATTTCTCCTTCTCTTTCTCTTCCTTCTCTTTCTCTTCTCTCGGTTTCTCCTTCTCGTTCCCTTTCTCTATTCTCTTTCTCTTTCTCTCTTCTCTATTCTCAATTCCCCTTTAGACTTGCCCAAGTCTAATTACAAATTCTCTCAAATAAACCCGTACAAGATTTATCTAAAAGTGGATGAACAAAACAAGAATAACACAAGGATTGAATCTTGGAATTAATTAGCAATTAAAAACGTTCAAGATCTCCTTTTCTTGATTTAGAAAACTCACGAAATTTTGGGCACAAATATTTTCAGAAAAATATTTTTCTCTCTCTTGATCACCAAGTGTGCCGGTTGCAAAATATTATATATATATATAATCATGAGAACTCTTAAACCCATAAACCCATGACTTAATGATGTGGGATCAGTGGGCATTATCCGTTAAGAGTACTTGGAGGTTACTCCAAGTTTATCTTTGTCTTCTAGCTAAAAATTGCCAAGAACCTAATTTTAAGGAGTCTTTTTAGGAGGAGTTATTTTAGGAGTTAGTTATCTTAATTCCTTAATTAATTCCCTTGTGCATCCTGGAATTATTCATCCGTACAACAAAACTAAAAAAGAAAAATAAAAATAAAAATTATTTTCTTAATTAACTCCGTTGACTTCTTCTCTGACCGTTGAACTGGGAACACCGCACTGTCTCTGATTGACCTATCTTCGAACTTTGACTTGATCTTGAAACAGTAAAGTAGTAATCCTTTTTCAACTTCTAATGGTCCCATCAATGACCCTTTTTACAGATCGAATATTTGACCTATCACAATAATCTCAAAAACGTAATATGTTTGTTTATAAATGTTTAAGTTATCATCAAAACCAATTGGGCCAACACAGTAGCTCATACTGCTCCCCCTAATAGCCGGTCTTGCATGTCAAATGTGAACTTTTTTAAGGAACAGGGAGATTAAAAGTTACTATTGATCGCGCCCACATGAGTCTTAAAGACAGTCTTAGGTTTCAAAGACTCCATTAAAAGAGTTGTTTGACAAATGACTATTGATTGTTGACAATTTTAGTTGACTTATATGATCAACTAAAAGTCTAAACATTTTTATAGGCTTTTAAACTAGTTAGATAAGTCAACTATTTATATACATATTTGGTGAAAATAAGTATTGAATGTTGTGCTACTTCCTATGTTTTCAATTGTTCTTCCTATTTACATTTTGCGTAGAATCCAATGCTAATATAATTGTTAATAATTTTAATTGTAAATTTTTTAAAATTTCTAAAAAGTTAATATTTTGAAAACATGTATTGAGACGAATCTATCAAGATCCCACATAATATATTTTTTTTTACAGAGATCAATGAAAAATCATAGTCAATGTTTAACACTAAAATTCGTAAATTTTATCTGAGAAGAATATATATAAACAGAGAGCACTTGTTAGATGAAAAGCGGAGCAACAAACTAAAATTTCATTAAAAAAAGCCAGTCTTGTATCATTTCTAACTTAATGTCTTAATCAAACATTTTTTTTTACTTTTTAGCTATAAAAAGTCAAAAAATTCACAAGCTAAAAGTCACATAAACATAGCTTTACTAAGAAAAAATACTACTCTTAATATCTCTATTTATTTATGATTAAAATATTTATAATGTTTGATTTTTCACACAATTTAATGTACTAAAGCAATTTTTAATACTTCCTCCGATCCATTTTACTTGCAACATTTATCTTTTTGGAAGTTTCATATTACTTGCAACATTACTATTTTTGGCAAAAATAATCTACTTATTTTATCTCACTTTATTCCTACCCTACATATCACTATCAATCATACATCATCCCATTAATTATTTAATATACCCACAAGTCACAACCACTATCTACTTATAATATATTATTTTTATTTCTACCCCACCTATCACCATCAATCATACATTATCTCTACTTTTACCATACTGATTTGACAGCCCTTAAAAAATATGTCAAACCCCTATGGTGCAACTAAAACGGAACAGAGGTAGTATCTCTATTTATTTACATTTAAAAATTATAAAAAAATTGACATTAATATTGTTTCTGTGAAGAAACTTGGATCGACAATCAACCTTGGAAACACCTGAGAGGATGATGTTGTGGAAGCTCAATCATCGTCGGGTTGTAGTAGAACGGTTCCGCCTCTCTACCTGTTATCCTGCACAAGACAAGTTAGCCTTGCCCGGGGGGTGATCTCCCGGAAAACCCCTCCGACACTCAAGTCAGATCGGAGAAGTATGATAAGCAGTGAACTGTGGAAGATCACGAGGAAGTTATGGTGATGAGGAAGACGAAAAGGTGGTTGTTAATGGTGGTGAAGTAGGAGATAACTGTCTATCACGATGAGTAACGATTTTGACCGAGTTTCGGTAACTTGTTGAGTTCTCCCCCTTGAAAGTGAGCGTGAAGACATGTGTACCTTCTGCTGGGAGCGGTTACTTCTGATGAGAAAGGTCCATCATGGAGAATATGGATGGTAGTGGGAAGTTGTGGCAATTTAGAGGTAGTTAAAGAGTTTGAATAAAACCAACTTTGACTAGAGATCGAAGTCAGTCCACAGTAGAAGGAGGTGTACATGTGGCATTATTAAATAGCAAATTAATTAAATAAATAACAAATAAATGTTACCGTGACATTTAGCCCCACGCATGAAGGATGATGTATGAAAGGGAGCCCCAACAATTTGAAACATCTTGCTTTATGCGGAAAAAGTCGAAAGTTTAACCGAGCACCGTAGAAAATCCATACAAGCCCCACGTTCCTATGACTTTCCGTGGAATAACCATATCACGAGCCGCGGCTTCTATTTGGATAACGTTGCAAAGTTGACTTTAAAAAAATTTTCCACGAAGGATCCCCAATTAGGGGTTCGACTTATCATGTTCACGGACAAGGAGGAAAGATTTTCCCTTATACCAAATTTCCTCAGGTGACATTGATGAACATGCCGCGACTTATTAGAGAAATAAATCACAGAATATTGATCTCCTTGAGTCGCGGACTATGAATAATCCTGAGCCTCTATCTTTATATGTCGCGGAATAATCATTAACTTTTTGACTTAGAATTTTTTAGAAAATTTGGTTGCTCAAGGGGTACGGCAACGTTAACAATGCCTTTCCATTCCTACATTCCGCGGAACACTGTCCTAGGGAGTGTCTCGAGGTGTTCTTTCTATCGCAAACATGGAACAAAAGTACATTCACATTCCAGAGCTAAATCGATGTCGCGGCTTTGATGATTGTGTAATTTGACGTTTTGTACACTTAAAATAATTTAGGCAACTTGAATGCATCGATCTCACTGCAGGTTTTTTACAAGATGTCGCGGATGGATATTTGATATACTGTCGTGGTTTTGATATAATATAAACCGTACTTAGAATAATTTTGGTAAATTGGACACCAAAGAGGGTCCGACTTATCAACCCCACGGCAGATGTTGGATTCAAGAGATTTACCTAAGTTTGACCTTGAATCTTGGCTTAAGTCATTCTAACGTCGTGACATCATATACCACGACTCAGCACAATCGTAGGATGTTCTTGAAAGGAGGGTTCATGTCGTCATATCGATGAGAAGGACAGGAATGATTGGCCTTTTCCATACTTAATCAAATTTTCAAATCCAACCTAAATATGGAGGTCCGACTTATCGACCTTGCGACAGGTTCAAGGACTCTAGCGTCTCCCATCCGTCGTCATATCCATAAGTCGGACAGGTAAATGGAATCCATTTGATACTTAGAATATTTTTGCCTCCCTTAGGTGCTCTGGGGGGTCCGACTTATCGATGTGGCGGCAAGGTATAAATTCTTAAGAATATTTTACATAGGAAGATCCTCTTTTAGGGTCCGACTCATGTACCCTACGGACATTCTATAACATGCTCTGATACTTAGAATAATTTTAGTATTTGGAGCATTATAAGGAGTCCGACTTATCGATGTCACGGACATAAAAATATAGATTTGGCCCTTTATATTTAGACAAATTCTTGCTTTCCCAAACTCCATAGGGGGTCCGACTCATCGACCCTACGGCTTACATAATTGCGATGATTATCGGCACTCGTAGGTGTATCTCAGCCCCACACTTGGTATATTTTCCCTTTTGTTGTATCCAACATGGGATCCGACTTATCGACTTCACGGAAGGTGTTACTTCAAAAATGGTAGTTGAGCATTTCTTGCCCCCATAAATAGGAAAACTTGGAACTGTTCCTCTCACCTAACTTCATTTTCATTTCTTAACTTATACTTTAGTGAGAGAAAGCTAGAGAGAGAAGCTCTGACAATCTTCAACCCATCTTCAAACTCTGACAAAATTTACTTAAGATCTTCAAAGTTTCTGACATTATCTTCAAACTTCTGACAAAAATTCTTCAAGACCTTCAAAGGTATTCAAACTGTTCTTGATAATCTTGAATTTGTTCATTGTAAACTTGAATATATTTATGAATCTAACTTTAATATTATAAAAATATCAATTATTAATTTATTTTGACTATGGCTAACAATAATTCCGCGACTAACATTGAGACCAACTCCGTGAACCCGAGATTTCCCCCTCTAGTTGTATGCAACCAAGTAGTGAACATAGACGTTGATCAGCGTGATTCGGATGACAGTAGTGACATAAAGATTACCCCTCATTATGAATCAATAAAGACCGGGGAGTCGTTTGTTTACCCTATTTATATATCGGACAAATACCAGCCCGCACCTTGGGAAGCGAGCATTGCTTTTTTTTCCAACTACTTACCAAGAATAAATCCTGATCTAGAAGAGTTATTGATTGTAGATACGAAAAAAATGGAAGGATCAGGCGAATCATCGAGAAGGGAAAGTGCAGTGCGACATCCTCCTCCTTTCTACATAGAAGATGGTGGCCCTTTAAACTATTTTGTCGATCTGGTAACCAAAGGGGAATTGGAGAAGCAGAGGGATAAAATTTCGACAAAGTTTGGTATACCGGATAATTATAACTTATTGACACCGGGGAATTATGATACCGTAAGGTTTCCCCCTCCACATTGTATAGCAGTGTATCTTCCTGCGTTTGAGCAGGGACTTAGGTTTCCCCTACGCCCATTTTGTAGAGAGGTGTTAGGTTTTTTGAATGTGACGGTATCGAAGTTGTACTCTAACGCTTGGGGTTGCATAGTGGTTTTTTGATTCTATGCAAAGTTTTAGGCGTTCCCCCTACTCTCACAACCTTTAAGTACATATTTAGGGCACGGCTGTGTAACTCACAAGAGTATGGCTGCAGGTGGATTACGTTTACACACCTTCGTGGACTGAAGATAGTCCACGACTTACCAAACAATCAGAGAAATTATAGGACTAAGTTTGCCTATCTCTACTATTCCCAAGGATGGAACGTAAAGACTTCTTTTGACATCAAGCCCAATCTTTCGGGTTTCAATAATGGGATACCACAGTGTTCTGTCACTGACGCGATAATAATCGAATATGCCAAGATGGACGTTAAACTTGATAGGAAGCCCTCTTATGTTCAATTCAATTGGATCCTTTCACCAGTTGAGCTAATGAATAAGGACCTTCTTTCTACCTTCCAAATCAGCTTATCAATCGATAAGAGTAAGGATTGTTCCTGCTGACCCTAGTTCATTTACATACTTGTGTTCTAATGTCGCGTCTTCGTTTGCAGGAATTGCAAAGGAGAACTTGAGAACAAAACATCCTGATCTGATGAAGAAATTTTCTATGATGCGGTTCACACATGGTCCAGACAAGAGGCCAGAAGATAGGCCGTTACCGATACCCCCCAAGGTAGATTCTTTGATTAGTCAAATCACTGTAAGAGATCTTATTGATGCAGCTTATTTTCAGGATTCGGTAACCACAACCAAGGGATTAGACGTTGTTCCCTCTAATGCGAAGGCACTGAAGCTTCTGGAAGACAGGAAGAAGTTCCCTATTCCTGACGAGACTAAGAAGGTATACACCTCGAAGAAGAAGGAAGGGAAAGTCGCGGAGGAGAAGAAAAAGAGGAAGAGGGACTCCTCTTCCGCGGAAAGCGCCGCAAAGGGGGCTTCCGCGGAAATAATAAAAACGGTCGTTCCTCTGGTGATCAGGTCTGTTGAGGGTGAGGTTTCTGTTCCCCTCAAGAAACAACATTTGGGTAAGGACAAGGAAAAGATGGATGAATCCATTCCCGCTGCGAAGCCCTTCAAGGAAGTCGCGTACAACAGGCGCGAAGTCGTTCCCTTTAACCCAGACAACCTTTTTTCTGAGTTGGGTTACAAGGGGATGGTGACCAGGTTTAATCGAGCTTCGGCTCAACTGGTTAGCCAAAAAGACGTGGATCATCTGGATTCCGTACCTTCCCTTGACAGGGTGCGACAATTACAGTCTTCTGCGGCTGAGGTAAACTTGCTCTTCTTTTTCTTGTCTTCGCAGATAGGAAATGTTCTAAAGTGTTATTTTTCTTTACAGACATTCTTGAGGCTATCGTATGAGCTTAATTTGCATCGGCAAAGTGCCATTGACAGAGAGACGATGGAGGCTCTGACTGCTCGGTGTGATGAGTAGAATGAATAGCTTCAAAAGCTGAAGTAAGAGCTGGGAGAGGTGCCGGGGCTTAAGGAGAAGGTGGCCAGGTGTGAAGAACTTAAATCGCGGCTTCTTCAGATGGAGCAATGGAGGGAAATGGCAGTGAAGCAGCTGGAGAGCTCTATCGGAAACCTGACAAGGCGACTGGCCTTTCCGCAACTTTGGGGCACGGAATTGGTGAACTGGTTGAAGCTTATCGCAAGTTAAAGCACCCGAACCAATTCCTAGTGAAGCAGGTGGAGTAGGATATGGCCAAGTTCAACCAATTATTAGAAGCGGCTAGGATTCACAAGCTTCGGGCTGAAAGGCGGGCCAGGAATGCACGTGACTGGCTCACATCTGATGAACCTGAAGCCGCGACCTTTCTGGACAAGCTCACCCAAGAGATGATGGGGGCTAGCGACATTATTGACATTGAAACGTTTCGCTTAGCAGCCGCAGCCATGGGGGTAGATTTTGATTCGCTCCACCAAATGACTAAAGAAAAAAGGGGTGAAGCGCTAACCAGCCTTCATGACCAACTCGAAAGAGAGTCCGCGGTACTGGTTGACCCGGAATGGGATGCCTAAGAACGAGAAGATTGGCTGAAGAAGGTTAACGAAAAGGTGGAACAAGAAGCCCTGTGCTTAGACTTGGAGAAACTGAGCTTGTCCCCTCTGCCTGCGCCGGAGCCTCCACTGAATCTAGCCATTTCCCCCATAGAAGACTTGAGGTTGGACTTGTCAAATCTGATAATTGATGAAGGGAAGAGCCTTCAAGTTTACGAAAAGATTTGTCGGAGATTGAATCGGAGCCGTTCAACATCGAGGAATATGTAGACTTCTCTCCAGATAAACAAGACCCGGTTCAAGATGTCGCGGTTAAAACTGATGTCCCTGATATTTTTAGATGATATTTGATGTAGCCTAGAACAAGTTTATCTGAATTATTTGTAATTATTTAACTCTTTGTAATTAACTCTGATGCGAATGATCTTTTGGCGGGTTTTCGCGGAATAGAAATTTTAGATGTTGCTGTACATTTTTTGATGTATGTGATTTTTGTGTTGAATTGCCTTGAATTCTGGACCTGATTATATATCGCCGCTCCTTCCGCGGATTTCAAAAAAAAAATTAATGAACGTGGCTTCAAACTTGGAAATTTTTAACGAAGGATTCCTTATCCAGGGTCCGACTTATCGATATTACGGATTATAGAGATTATCTGCCGTGTTAACGAACAACTCAATACTTTGAACTTTTTAGACAAAGGACCCCTTTTTCTTGATCTAACTTATCGACTTTACGGAATGATGAGATAAAATGCTGAATTTAAGAAGATATGCAATAGATTAAATAAGTCGATTGTCAACTACGTCTGACAAGCTACAGAATTATGAAAATATGTCAAGTACGTCTGACATTTGAAGTTTTTGATCTGACATTAAGATGCGGATAACATAAATACTGATGTACGCAAATGCTGATAAACAATAGCCAAATTGAAAATTACTGATAGTAAATGACTGAACTGAAAATTAGTGATAGTAAATGACTAAATTGAAAGTGATAGTGTTGGTAGTACTGATAGTAGCCCCTTGCATATCTTGTTTAGATGAAGAACTTTTTAAAATGATCACCATTCCACGGACGTTGGAGCTTTTTGCCTTCCAAGTCTTCTAATTCATAAGTGCCGGGAACGATGGTGTGGATTATTTTGAAGGGTCCATCCCAATTAGCCCCGAGTTTTCCTTTTTCAACAATTTTCCCTGTTGCTTCAACTTTGCGGAGAACAAAATCCCCTTCTTTAAGCATTCTTGTCTTGACATGACGGTTAAACAAGCGAATCATCCGTTATTTTTGAGCAATGGATCTTAACAGGGCATTTCCTCTGGTTTCCGGGAGTAGATCTAAGTTGACTCTTTTTGCCTCGGTATTTTCTCCGTGATCGTAATATGTGATCCTGGTTGAAGGGATACCTATCTCCACGGGCAACACTGTATCCGAACCATACACTAGAGAGAAGGGGGTGTGACCTGTTGCTTCTTTCACTGTTGTTCGACTAGCCCAAAGGATGCCTGGAAGTTCTTCAGCCCACGTGCCTTTCGCACCTTCGATCTTTTTCTTGATGCCATTGAGAATTTCTTTGTTAGCCGATTCTACTTGGCCATTGGTCTGGGGCCTAGACACCGAGCTGAACCGAATTTGGATGTTGAACTTATTACAATATTCTACCGTGTTCTTACTGATGAACTATCTACCATTGTCAGTTATCAGGACCCTTGGTATGCCGTACCTTGTGATGATGTTACGCCATATGAATTGACATACTTGCTTATCCGTAATAGAGCTCAATGCCTCTGCCTCCACATACTTGGAGAAATAGTCTATGGCCACAATGATGAACTTTTTCTGTCTTTTAGCAGGTGGAAAAGGTCCGAGGAGGTCCATCCCCCACTTGTCAAAAGGTAACACTGCTTGGATGCCGGATAGGTAGTTAGATGGCTTCCTGTCGATCTTTGAGAAGTACTGACATTTGTTGCAATGTTTGATGATGTTTTCAGTGTCTTCTCTTAGGGAAGGCCAGTAATAACCACTTTTAAGAATTTTGTTGATCACGGTCCGTACTCCTTGGTGGATACCGCATCCTCCCTTGTGTATCTCACGAATGATATAATTCCCTTTTTCTGGAGTTACACATTTCAGCAGAGGGTGACAATAGAATTTTTTGTAGGAGCTTGGCTTGATTTTCATCTTGAGGCAAGGTGTTGTTCTGCAGATATCGAATCTATGGTTCCATCCAAGATTCTGACCTGTCAATTGGATACACCATGAAATTGATGCTGGGGTTTGGAACGACTTCCCATACAATATCTCGAGCCGCGGATGTTTCAGCTTGTGCTAGGGAATCATTGCATATCTTGAGCCCCAAGAGAAGTGAGACAAAGTGGACTGGTCAAATTTTTTGACAAGCTCCTTGATTAGTTGTAAATACATTTTCATGCTTTCATCCTTTGCCTCAAATTCTCCATTAACTTGCCCCACTATTAATGTGGATAGAGTTTTAGCCCCGACTTCATTGCATATCTTGAGCCCCAAGAGAAGTATTCCGCCTCATTATTTGATGCCGCGAACTCAAATTTGACAGCCCTTTCCATGCGAACTCCAACGGACGATATGATGAGAAGGCCTGCTCCACTAGAAGATTTGGTGGAGGAACCATCTACATATAGCTTCCATTCTTGATTGGGTTCAGAGAGGGTTGGAATGGTAGTTTCAGCGATGAAGTCAGCTAAGGCTTGGGCTTTTATTGCTGTTCGCGGCTCATATTCAATTCCAAAGTCCGCCAATTGAATCGTCCAATCTGAAATACGAATTGACTGATTCTTTCCTTCCAATATCTTTTTCAAGGGTTGGTTGGATCTCACTACAATTTGGTGTGACTGGAAGTATGGCTTCAGTTTTCTACTGGCCATCACTACTACAAATAGAACTTTTTCTACCTCAGTGTAGTTTCCTTCCGAGCCGCGGTATGCATGGCTGATATAGTAGACGGGAAGTTGTTTCCTTTCCCTTTCCGCAATTAGTACCCCTGAGAGAGAATATTCGGAGATCGAAACGTATAGCACTAAAGTTTCTCCGCTAAGAGGGGATACTAATTTGGGAAGGGAGGAGAAGTATTCTTTTAGCTGGTTAAAGGATTCCTTGGCTTCTTTCGTCCATTCGAATTTACCTTCTTGAGTGTTTTGAAGAAGGGAGAGCACTTGTCTGCTGATTTAGACATGAATCTACCCAGGGCAGCGATACAACCGGTTAGCCTTTGAACTTCCTTCACCGAGGCGGGTGACTTCATGTTCATTATCGCTTTGATTTTGTCCGATTTGGCCTCGATGCCTCTTTCATCTACAAGGAAACCAAGACAACCTCCCGTGACACCAAACACACATTTTTCAGGATTAAGTCGCATTTGATGGTTACGAAGGGTGAGGAAGGTTTCTTTCAAATCTGCGGCATGGTCTTTGGCTTGCTTGCTTTTTTTGATCATTTCGTCCATGTATACCTCCAAGTTCCGCCCTATTTGATTCTGGAAGACTTTGTTGACCATTCTTTGGTAGGTGGCTCCGGCATTCTTCAAGCCAAAGGGCATGACTTTATAACAGTATATTCCCGCATTTGTGATGAAGGCCGTATGAGGCTGATCCTCCGGAGATAAAGGGATTTGATGGTAACCCGCATTAGCATCCATGAAGCTTAGTAGGGCATGGCCTGCTGTGGAATCTACCAGCCTATCTATTTTGGGGAGAGGATAGTCATCTTTAGGGCAAGCTTTGTTGAGATCTGTGAAGTCGATGCACATCCACCACTTCCTATTCGGCTTCTTCACGAGGACGACGTTAGAGAACCAATCAGAATATTTTCATTCACGGATGAACCCGGCCTTTAGTAGTTTCCCGACTTCTTCTTTTGCAGCCTCTATTCTCTCCTTCCCTTGATGGCGCAGTTTTTGTTTCACCGGTTTATGGCCGGCTTTTATGTCAAGTTTATGTCACATGATGTTGGGGGGTATGCCTAGCATTTCCTCAACAGAATAAGCAAAGATGTCGCGGAACTCGGCTATAGTGGCTAAGACATCGCGTCTCTCTGCTTCAGGGAGATTCTTGTCGATCTTGATTTTCTTACCCTCGAATATTTCTACTTCTTCATATTGTTCGACAGGTTGAGGTTTTGCAGGAGTGTTGACGACATCCGTGTAAACGCTCATGATGGAGGAGGGTTCTTGCCTTCGCCGTTTGGAAGAATCTTTGGCAGTGGCTTCCTGCTTTAGAGTATTAATGAGGCATTGTCATCATCTTGGTCCCCTTTCAGTATGCCTACCTTGCCATCATCTTGCTCGAATTGGAGTAGCAATTGATGGGGGAGAATTGCTGCTTTGAGTTTGTTGATGAGGGGAAGCCCCATGATTGCGTTATAAGAAAACTTTAGATCTACCACTATAAAGCGGATGGGCTTGGCCTTGCAGCGGTCTCTTTCCCTTACTCGAACGGGGAGTATGATGGTGCCCAATGGGGTGACTTGATTGCCTCCAAACCCTATCAGCGGTTTATCAAGTGGTTGAAGGTGTTTTTCTTCGAATTTCATCTGTCGAAGGCATTCCATAGTGATAAGGTCGGTGGTACTTCCGGTATCCACTAATACCCGTTTCACCTTCATCTGTCCAATCTTGATTGAAACCACCAATGGATCGGTATGGGGTTGCTACAATGGCTGAGATGTCGCGGCATCGAACTTCATGATGGGCCTTGAAGATGAAGTCTTTGGTGGCCCCTTGAGCAAGGTGTGTACACTATCCTTAGCAGCACGAATAGTGGGATAGTCCTCGGAATACCCTCCACAAATTATGTGGATAGTTCCTTGAGTGTTGGAGCTTTCCCTCCTAGTTTCTTCTCTTTTGGGAGATCTCCGCCTTGGGACCCAGTTTTGCCTTTCCGCATCGTTTCTATTGTATTCTTTTTTAATAACGAACCGTTCCAGCTTTCCATCATCCGCGAGTTGATACAGGATGCGCTTAAGTTCTCAACATTGGACTAAGGTATGACCATGTTCCTTGTGGTAGTCACACCACAAATTGAAGTTGCGACAATCAGAGGGAGTAGTAGTAGGTGGTGGAGCCGGCAACTCATCCCGGATAGCAAAGAAGATATCTTTTCGGTTTCTATTGAACAATGGGTCATTACCTCGGTCCATCAAGTTACGTGTTCTCGGCCCTTCCTCCGTGGAATAGACATGTCGCGTTCGAGGAGGTCCCATATCAGAACGGGGATCAGGACGTCGCGGTAAATAATTTCTTTCCCTCCTTAAGGCATACCTTTCTCTATTCCTGGAGGAAGGATGAGGGGGTAGTTGGTCCCTCCTTTCGGTTTTCCACTTCTTGGGATCATGGGCCTAGCAAATTTCAGAGGCCGTGACGTAGCTTTGACATTGTTTCATGGCCTCCGCATATGTTTTTACTTGACTTTCCACTAATCGAAATTTCAGTTTTTGGGCTCTCATGCCGTTGATTAGGGAGTTCAAGGCAACGGACTCTTCCAACTCTATAACTTCCAACACTGCCTCGTGGAATTTCTTCGGATAAGAGGATATAGATTCCCCTTAATGTTGTGTTATGCTGAGCAAGTGAAAATTGAATTTTTCTTGCCTTCGGGAAGCAACAAAGTGACATAGGAACTTGTCTTCGAGTTGGGCGAAGGTACGAATACTTCCGGGAGGAAGTGAGGTGTACCACGTCAACGCAACTCCTGAGAGCGTGGTAGGGAAGAACTTACATAGGAGGGCTGGTTCCGCGGTGTACAGGAGCATCAAGTTCTTGTACGCCATTATGTGTTCTTCTGGACAGGTAGTGCCGTCAAAGGCCGCCATACTTGGGACTTTGATTTTTGCGGGATTCGACGTGGCCAGAATCTCAGCGGCAAGTGGAGAGTTTATCAATATGGGGGTCTCCGAAGGGCCCTGGTGAGACTCATCATGCTGTTTTGCTACCGGATTCTTGTAGCGACGTGAACCAGTGAAGGAGGTCTTTCTTCTTTCTTCCCTTTTTCTATCGATCAAGGATTGAACACTATTTGACATTCTCTGCCTCTTCTTCTCCAGTAGGGTACGGGCGTCACGAGAGGCGGTTTTGGATTCCCCTTCTTGGGAGTTCTCACTGGTGAGGCCTTTATGTGTTTTGGACATCTCACGTCTTCTTTTGTTCCTCCTACTGGAGCGCGACATCCCTGTGTTACTTCGGGATATTGGATGGCTTGAATGATGTAGGGGATTCACTTGCTCTTGGAGATTTTTGATCTGGTTAGCCATCTCGTCCATAGTTTGCCGTTGAGCAGGGGTATTGGCATTCAAGACCGTGCGAAGCTGCTCTGAGAAGGCAGCAGTGAGGTTCTGTGCTAGTATGTCCAGATCACGACTTGATTATTAGCCTGACCTGCAGAAGTGTCTGTATCTGTACTATGCACTGTAGCGGTTTGTGTGGGATTTCTTTTGGGAGCCATGGTTTTTTTGTCTCGATCCCCACAGACGACGTCAAACTATTTCTGTGAAGAAACTTGGATCGACAATCAACCTTGGAAACACCTGAGAGGATGATGTTGTGGAAGTTCAATCGTCGTTGGGTTGTAGTAGAACGGTTCCGCCTCTCTACCTGTTATCCTGCACAAGACAAGTTAGCCTTTTGCCCGGGGGGTGATCTCCCGGAAAACCCCTCCGACACTCAAGTCAGATCGGAGAAGTATGATAACCAGTGAACTGTGCAAGATCATGAGGAAGTTATGGTGATGAGGAAGACGAAAAGGTGGTTGTTAATGGTGGTGAAGTAGGAGATAACTGTCTATCACGATGAGTAACGATTTTGACCGAGTTTCGGTAACTTGTTGAGTTCTCCCCCTTGAAAGTGAGCGTGAAGGCATGTGTACCTTCTACTGGGAGCGGTTACTTCTGATGAGAAAGGCCCATCATGGAGAATATGGATGGTAGTGGGAAGTTGTGGCAGTTTAGAGGTAGTTAAAGAGTCTGAATAAAACCAACTTTGACTGGAGGTCGAAGTCAGTCCACAGTAGAAGGAGGTGTCCAGGTGGCATTATTAAAATAGCAAATTAATTAAATAAATAACAAATAAATGTTACCATGACAAATATTTTTTGCATTAAGACGAATAAAAAAAAATTATAAAATAAAAACTAATTAAAAATTAATTTAAAAATTTAAATAATTAATAAATAGTGCAATAAATCAAAATTTTAAAGAAAGTGTGCAGAACTATTTAAAACTAAGTACTTCCTCCGCTCCATAATACTTGCTACATATTCCATTTTGGGAAATTTCTTATTACTTGCTACATTTCCTTATTTAGTAACAAACCAATCATTTAAAGTTATACTTACTCCAACTTTTATCCTACTCTATATCTCATTAACTTTTTATACCTACCATTATTTAATTTTTATCCTACCATTAATCTCTCATTAAATAATTCACCTAATCTTACGTACCCAACTCTCTCAATTACCCATCCCAACCGTTTTTTTATACCCAATAAATGCCCCATTAAAAACCCACCTTCCCATCCATACTTAATAAATTGTATTTGGATCTGAACCGTCAGATTCATTTTGAGTTTGATCTGGGCCGTTGATTGTGATTATAAATACCCACCCCATCCCTCCTAAACCCTAACTTCAACGGTTCTTTCTTTCTCTCTTTCATTTTCTCTCTCTGTCATCTTCTCTCAAATGTTCTAAAATTCTCTAATCTCTCTCAAATGTTCTACAGTTGTCTAATGGCGATTTGATTTCCTAAACCTAAAAGCAACAGTTTTATATTGGGTTTCATCTTATTATTGATCTGCGTTTTATACTTCTGGCTTTTATATTTTTCGAAAAATCATTCATCTGGGTTTTATACTTCTGGTATGGTTTTATATACTCGGCTTTGATCTATTTCCTCTGGTTTTATACTTCTGGTTTCATATACTTCTGGTATGGTCTTTAATAATCATTCTTTTATTACTTCTGGTATGGATCTGGGTTTCGTTTTTTGGTTTAATATTGGATTTTTTTGTTCTTTCGTTTTTAGATTAATTAGTTTGATTTTAGTTTGATCTTTCATTTTTTTATCTTTAATTATGTTTCATGTGGGTATCGTTTTTTGGTTGCATGTTGATTTGGATCCGTTTTTATTACTTGATCTATTATGAATCTGATTTTGAATACTTGTTCTGATTTCGTTTTTTAAAATCTTAGTTGGATTTTTTTGTTCTTTCGTTTTTAGATTACTTAGTTTGATTTTAATTTGATCTTTCATTTTTTTGATCTTTAATTATGTTTCATGTGGGTATTGTTTTTTGGTTGCATGTTGATTTGGATCTGTTTTTATTACTTGATCTATTATGTTTCTGCATGTTGTACCTCCTCTGTTCTGGTATAGTTGCTACCAATGTATGGGAAAATTAACTGATTTTGTTAGTAGTTGTAATTTTTGTATACTACTTCCTTTGTTCTGTTATGGTTGCCTTTGGAGATGGACTCGAAGGGAAAATCGATCGACACATTAACTGATGTTCAAAGAGAATGTATGAAATATGATAATATCTTTGGTTCGTGGTATGATCATTATTATCTGAATTGTGGGGAGTTCACTGCTCTTGATAGTCCTGAACAAGAACCCCATCCTTGGTACTATGGGTTACCAGATGAGGAAGATTATGCATTATTTGAGAAGGTGGAATCAAAACCAAACTGGCCACGCAAGACGACTATTCGTGGTCTAACATATGAGCAATCTAACTTTTACTTAATTATTTATGATTATGTTTATGCTTATGAATAATTTTGTCTTGTTGGCTATGCAATGTTTTGAGTCCCATACTTAGTTTCGTTCTCAATGATGATTATTTTATTCTCCAATGAAATGTGCATAATGTATTGTGTTTCATTGCTACCTTAGCTTTCTTGTCATGCGAATGAGACATTAACATATTAATAACTTTATATGATGTTTGTTTCATTGCCACACCAATTTCTTGGTATGAGGCTGAAACTGTTTTGATGCTACTGATTTTGTTTTTACTTAATGTGTTTTGTCTCAATTTTGTGTCAAGTTTTAAGATGAGGCTGAAATACTTGCTTATGTACCATTTCAAATGATGTTTAACTTAATTCTGAGAGATATAAAAGTACACAAGTGTATTATGGATTGATGAATGATGTTTAACTTAATACTTCAAATTTTGTTTTATATAACCACCTCAATGACTAAATGGAGAGGTGTGTTGATAGCTACAAAATGTTGTCTTACATATGCTTTCCTTTACAAAATGTTGTCTTACATATGCTTTCCATTACAAAATGTTGTCTTACATATTCTTCCTTTACAAAATGTCGACTTATCTAAAGTTAGACAATCCTTGTGATCAAAAAGTTTGACGGTATTCATCTATTTGTACATATGAATAATTAATTTCAATCTTCTTCAAGTGGAAGATCATTGAGATTAATTATGCCATGAGTTAAGAATTGATTTGCTGCATTTAAAAGTTCAAGAGGAACTTCTAATTGTTTAGGCAACATGCCCAACCTGTCTAATCTTGCTTTTCCAATGTGTGGATTCTTGTAATTGTTACCACCTCTATCTTTCAACACTTCTAGCATGCATAGTTGATATTGTATCCATGTATAGTTCAAAAGTTCTGGTTCAAAAGTGTTGTATGCATCATCCACCGCATTCCACAAATCTTGGAGGTCTTTAGGGATTGACCTGAATTGAATTGATTATAGTGCACTAAACAAACCCAAATCTAAAATGTTCATGTCTGGACTTAATGCTGGTTGACAAACTAGTCTAATGTTAAATCCATCTCGGTTAGCTGCTTCTTTAAATGCTGGATCATTTGTGAGAATATGTGGCCTTGCATTATCCTGTTGTATCCAAATGTCTTTTACTCCATTTGCTGGCCATTTGTTTCTAATTGCTGGAAGAACTTCATTAATTAGATTATCTTTAATTACATTTCGTGTAACTTTGGTTACCGCTCTTAGGAGTGGTGTACCTGTTGGTCTATTTTCTGACGTCCTTAATGCATGATAAATTTCTGTAAAGGTAAAAATACCTATTTTCCCATCCCACAATACGTCCCCATCACTACTAATATGTGGTCTTGCAACTGCTGCTATAAACATTACTTTCCCTATGAAGTTTTTGTTTTGCACACATCTGGACAGCTGGACAGCTTACACAAGTGGGCAATTAAAATCTGGTTCATTTTACTTCCCCCCAAAAATTTTACTTCCCCCCAAAATATCTTTTTCCCACCAAATGCTCAACTTACCAAAGTCAATGTTCATACGATAAAATTCAATTTCCCCCCAAAATATTTACATTACATCAGATTAGAATTCTATAAATATAGATACAAATCACTTCATTTTTTCATCTATTTCCTTCTTGGCTATCTTTCTTCCATTTCCATTCAGTTCATAAGAATTTGGATCCAATCCAATCTCTATCATCAATTCTACAAAAACAATAAAACAATAGGAATTAAAATGTTGGGAGGTTGGGGGGCATTGGAAAAATATTACAGCTTCAAACAACAAAATCTGATGGAAGATTATCAAGGTGAAGGAGATGAAGTTATTAATCCAGAAATTGAGGTATTTATTTCTTACTTTGAAAACCTCAACATTGATTCTGAATTTAACATTAATGAGGAGTACACAAGTGAAATTTATGGTAACAATGATGTCAGTCAGATGAATTCACAAGAAGAAACACAAACAGAACCAGACCAAACAGTAACTCAGAAGAGAGAATTGCCCATAGAGACAAAAAAATTAATTGTACAACAATTAACTTCTTTGTCTAAAGAACCAAACAGACGTTTGCCAAGGGGTACAATCAAAACAGTTGCATTGCAACATAACACATCAAGGTGGATAGTAGGAAGGCTTTGGGAATTAGCCAAAATAGTAATGCAAAATGGCGTTGTAATTGATGTTAATAGTAGAAAAAGGGGAAGGGTTGGTAGAAAACCAAGAGTCTTTGACATGACTCTTCTTAATGTTGTTCCAATTGAAAAGAGAACAACAATTAGAGCAATGGCAAGTGCATTAGGGATTGGGCATTCATAGGTTTATAGAATGATGAAGTCTGGAAAAATTAGATCTCATAAAAATTTAATTAAACCAAAACTTTCTCATTCTCATGACCACAAAACTAGAAGAGTTAACTTTATTCTTTCCCAAATTATACCACCTACTATAAATGACCCACCGAAGTTCAGTTTGATGTACAATGTTGTACACATCGATGAAAAATGGTTCTACATGAGTAGGGAAACACAAAGGTACTATCTCTTCCCTTGGGAAGAAGAAGAACCATACAGATGTGTGCAAAACAAAAACTTCATAGGGAAAGTAATATTTATAGCAGCAGTTCCAAGACCACATATTAGTAGTGATGGGGATGTATTGTGGGATGGGAAAATAGGTATTTTTCCCTTTACAGAAATTTATCATGCATTAAGGACGTCAGAAAATAGACCAGCATGTACACCACTCCTAAGAGCAGTAACCAAAGTTACACGAGATGTAATTAGAGATAAGCTAATTAATGAAGTTCTTCCAGCAATCAGAAACAAATGGCCAGCAAATGGAGTAAAAGACATTTGGATACAACAGGATAATGCAAGGCCACATATTCTCACAAATGATCCAGCATTTAAAGAAGCAGCTAACCGAGATGGATTTAACATTAGACTAGTTTGTCAACCAGCATCAAGTCCAGACATGAACATTTTAGATTTGAGTTTGTTTAGTGCATTACAATCAATTAAATTCAGGTCATTCCCTAAAGACCTCCACGATTTGTTGAATGCGGTGGATGATGCATACAACACTTTTGAACCAAAACTTTTGAACTATACATGGATACAATATCAACTATGCATGCTAGAAGTGTTGAAAGATAGAGGTGGTAACAATTACAAGAATCCACACATTGGAAAAGCAAGATTAAATAGGTTGGGCATGTTGCCTAAACAATTAGAAGTTCCTCTTGAACTTTTAGATGCAGCAAATCAATTCTTAACTCATGGCATAATTAATCTCAATGATCTTCCACTTGAAGACGATTGAAATTAATTATTCATATGTACAAATAGATTAATACCCTCAAACTTTTTGATCACAAGGGTTGTCTAACTTTAGATAAGTAGACATTTTGTAAAGGAAGAATATGTAAGACGGCATTTTGTAAAGGAAAGCATATGTAACACAACATTTTGTAAAGGAAAGCATATGTAAGACAATATTTTGTAGCTATCAACACACCTCTCCATTTAGTCATTGAGGTGGTTATATAAAACAAAATTCGAAGTATTAAGTTAAACATCATTCATCAATCCATAATACACTTGTTTACTTTTATATCTCTCAGAATTAAGTTAAACATCATTTGAAATGTTACATAAGCAAGTATTTCAGCCTCATCTTAAAACTTGACACGAAATTGAGACAAAACACATTAAGTAAAAACAAAATCAGTAGCATCAAAACAGTTTCAGCCTCATACCAAGAAATTGGTGTGGCAATGAAACAAACATCATATAAAGTTATTAATATGTTAATGTCTCATTCTCATGACAAGAAAACTAAGGTGGCAATGAAACACAATACATTATGCACATTTCATCGGAGAATAAAATAATCATCATTGAGAACGAAAACTAAGTATGGGACTCAAAACATAGTATAGCCAACAAGACAAAATTATTCATAAGCATAAACATAATCATAAATAATTAAGTAAAAGTTAGATTGCTCATATGTTAGACCACGAATAGTCGTCTTGCGTGGCCGCTTTGGTTTTGATTCCACCTTCTCAAATAATGCATAATCCTCCTCATCTGGTAACCCATAGTACCAAGGATGGGGTTCTTTTTCAGGACTATCAAGAGCAGTGAACTCCCCACAATTCATATAATAATGATCATACCACGAACCAAAGATATTACAATATTTCATACATTCTCTTTGAACATCAGTTAATGTGTCGATCGATTTTCCCTTCGAGTCCATCTCCAAAGGCAACCATAAAAGAACAGAGGAAGTAGTATACAAAAATTACAACTACTAACAAAATCAGTTAATTTGCCCATACATTGGTAGCAACTATACCAGAACAGAGGAGGTACAACATGCAGATTCATAATAGATCAAGTAATAAAAACAGATCCAAATCAACATGCAA
This sequence comes from Amaranthus cruentus, assembly GCA_019425755.1. Lineage (NCBI taxonomy): Eukaryota > Viridiplantae > Streptophyta > Magnoliopsida > Caryophyllales > Amaranthaceae > Amaranthus > Amaranthus cruentus. Next base: position 14,151,431 of record CM033453.1, on the reverse strand, counting down.
ACAAAAAACGAAACCCACATGAAACATAATTAAAGATAAAAAAAAATGAAAGATCAAACTAAAATCAAACTAAGTAATCTAAAAACGAAAGAACAAAAAAATCCAACTAAGATTTTAAAAAACGAAATCAGAATAAGTATTAAAAATCAGATTCATAATAGATCAAGTAATAAATACAGATCCAAATCAACATGCAACCAAAAAACGATACCCACATGAAACATAATTAAAGATAAAAAAAATGAAAGATCAAACTAAAATCAAACTAAATAATCTAAAAACAAAAGAACAAAAAAATCCAATATTAAACCAAAAAACGAAACCCAGATCCATACCAGAAGTAATAAAAGAATGATTATTAAAGACCATACCAGAAGTATAAAACCAGAGGAAATAGATCAAAGCCAAGTATATAAAACCATACCAGAAGTATAAAACCCAAATGAATGATTTTTCGAAAAATATAAAAGCCAGAAGTATAAAACCCAGATCAATAATAAAGATGAAACCCAGTATAAAACCGTTGCTTTTAGGGTTAGGAAATCAAATCGCCATTAGACAACTGTAGAACATTTGAGAGAGATTAGAGAACTCTAGAACATTTGAGAGAAGATGACAGAGAGAGAAAATGAAAGAGAGAGAAAGAACCGTTGAAGTTAGGGTTTAGGAGGGATGGGGTGGGTATTTATAATCACAATGAACGGCCCAGATCAAACTCAAAATGAATCTGACGGTTCAGATCCAGATACAATTTATTAAGTACGGATGGGAAGGTGGGTTTTTAATCGGGTTTTTATTGGGTATAAAAAAAACGGTTGGGATGGGTAATTGAGAGATTTGGGTAGGTAAGATTAGGTGAATTATTTAATGAGAGATTAATGGTAGGATAAAAATTAAATAATGGTAGGTATAAAAAGTTAATGAGATATAAAGTAGGATAAAAGTAGGAGTATGTATAACTTTAAATGATTGGTTTGTTACTAAATAAGGAAATGTAGCAAGTAATAAGAAATTTCCCAAAATGGAATATGTAGCAAGTATTATAGAACGGAGGAAGTACTTTCAAATGCTCTTAATTAACAATTTAATTATTCTTACTTTTCCTTTTCTTTTTCCAAAAAATAATTTAAAAAATTTACTAAAGTGCAACTACCCACCTGCTCCAATAATTGCACAATATACTCTTAATTCTAGTGCCCATACATTGATAGCAACTATACCAGAACAAAAGTATAATTTTTCTTAAAAAAAAAAAGGTATAATGAAGACATGAATGAAATTAGATTAGCAATATGGAAAGCGGAATCAGATGTCTGTTACGAGGGAGTATCTATCTTCTGCACACTTTCTCTTACAACTCTGTTTCCTTTTCTGCTCAACTTGACAACTCTTGTGCTGTCAAATCTTGCAACAATCAATTTCTACTTAATTAAAATGTACTACCTCACAAATTAGTTTGCAACATTATAAAAACAAAATTATTTATTCACTACTTGATTTACAGTTAAATGAGATTTTATTTGATTTGTGTAATTTCAAAGATTATTAATATTAAATTTTTATAATCTTTATTATTGATAACTAAAAATATTAAGAATTGAATTAGTATATTAGATTACGTGAAAAAAAGAAATGTGGCAAGTAAATTGGAATGGAAGAGTTACTATTTAATCATTTCCCTTTTCTTCTTGTTCCTCATCTTTCTGTAATTTGTTCTTTCCTTCCATTCCAAATAACCATGGAAGAAGTTTGGAAAGATATCTCCATAACTTCTCTCCCCAACACCCCAATTCATAATCCTACTTCTTCTACTTCTCAGTTTAAGACTATGGTTTTTCAAGATTTCTTCAATACTAAAAACCCATCAACCAGATCATCCATGGCTTCCCCTCCTTTATCATCTTCCCAAATCATCAAACCCACAACTCAAGAATATCAGTTTTTTGAGAATCAAATGATCAACAATTTTCAGCTGGGTTTGAATGGTGCTCATTATAATGACATTCCTTCTTTAGATGCTGTTGCTTCTTCCTCTGGTTTTGATAGAGGTCTTCATCATGATCAAACTAACAAGAAAAGGTTATCTGTTTATGATGGATGTGAGGATGAAGAAGTTTGTGTTGATCGTAGGCATAAACGAATGATTAAAAATAGAGAATCTGCTGCTCGTTCTAGGGCTCGAAAACAGGTTCTATTCTTACTTTTTCTATTCTTGTTTTTCTATTATTATATACTTGTATATACTATTTGAATGCTAAAAATAGAACATACTAGTTGGATACTTATTATAAAAGTTTTCTTATTTTTAATTAGTTTAGCATGATAAAGGTACTATTATTAGCACAAGCATTATTCACTTATCATCTTTACTCTACTCTGTAATTAATTTTTAATCTACAAATTAAAACATACTCAAGCGAAATCTTATTTGATTTGTCTTGAAATAAGATTTTTAACATCACAATTTTATAATTTTTTATTATACATGATTAGAGATATTAAGGATTAAATTAAATTTGTGCATTGTGAAAAAACAAATGTTACAAATAATTTGGAACGGAGGAATAATATCCGGAGTTTAGGTCATTTTGGAGAGTCAAATTAAATTTTTGATTGTGTATTTCTTATAATGATCATGTGTTGGAATTGGACTCCAACTTGGACAATTAATTTTTGCTGAACCTATATGTGAACCCGAACCCTTAAGTACGAAAGTTGTTGACTGGATGTAGATTCGTCGAATTTAGTAGGTTTAGGGTCTTAAATGAGTTTTAAATGAATGTTAATTTAATTATTTATACTTAAACTTTTGTAGTTGATTTATAGTACTACATTAGTTTATGAGTTCTATGTATATAAAATGAGTTCAAATAATTATAAAAATAGCTTTAAAAAAGATTAAAAATGATTGTGAGTTATATGATAGGTCGGATTCAGAATGAGTCTGACTTGTTTAAAATGCGTTTAGCGGGTTTAAGCTTTAAATAGGTTCTAAAAAAAGTCTACCCAAACATATTTATTTTTATGACTTGAAATCAAATCCGAATGAACACGATCTCAAAATTATTTATTTATTTAATTTTGGGTAGTTGGAGTTGGCGGGTGCGGGTTCTTTGTGATTCTCCACAGCACTCATATATAGTCATATGTACGACGAGTGATAGTGTAAAGAATATTTCCAAAAAAAAAAATAGTGTAAAGAATATTACAGTTGATGTTATGTTTGATTCAGTTTTTGAACAATTATTCTTTGAGGTTTATTGGTTGAGTATTTTGGGTTGAGTTGGTCAATTGTCCTACCATAAAGATCAAATCAGATAATCCCTGTGTAATACACGGTTTCTTCAAATTGATGTAAAAAACAAATAAGTCGTTGAGTGAGTCCAACACCACATTACCTTTTATTATATTTTAATTATTTTTTAACGTATGTTTTATTATATCCATGAAAATTAATCATCATCATCTTACCCAGTGTATTACGTTCATAGAAAATTATGGGCAAGGCTTGGGGAGGAAAGGACGGCGGCAACTCATATCCATAAAGAAGAGTCCACCGGCTCGAGAAACATAAAGAGAGGTTCGTGCGTCAAGGGAGATAAAAAAACTCAAAAGATAAAATAAAAACGTAACAACAATTATAAAACAAAAAAGATAATAAAACTACTACTAATAATAAAAAAACGAGAAAAAGTAAGAGGACTAGAATCCCAAAACGTACTCTAAAAGGAAATCAGAAGTCTAAAACATGGGTATAACGCCTCCAACTACTCCTTATCCTAGTCACGTCCTTAGAGAAGTTTAACTCGTGTAAGTCCACTTGAGCCAACCCGCCTAGATACGATGATTTACATCTCCGTCAATCTCCCCATCCCTTTGAATGATCGATCCCAAATACTTGTACTAGGTCGTACTTTTAACAACTTTTTCACCAATGGACACCCCTGGCTCACCTACCGGTGATGTCTCGCTAAAGTCACAACGCAAAATACTTAGTCTTTGTACGACTAATGCGCAACCCTTTAACTTCTAAAGCTTCTTTTTACTCATCCAATTTATTACTAACCTCCTCTTTAGTTTCTGCCACCAGTACATTATTGTCCACGAAAAGCATGCACCACGATACCGTCTCCTAGATACATTTAGAGATCTCATCCATAATGACCGCAAAAATGACAGGACTTAGAGTCGATTCTTGATGTAGTCCTAATTTAACCTAAAAAGGCTCTGTTATCCACACCGAAGTTTGAATGTTGGTTGAAACTCTGTCATATATATTCCGTATAACCTCAATGTACACTGAAGAAATACCTATGGCCTTGATGCTATCCCAGATGACGCACCTAGGTATGCTATCATACGCTTTCTCCAAGTCAATGAACAACATTTGCAGATCCTTCTTCCACTCCCTATATTTTCTATCAGTCTCCTCAAAACATGAATTGCCTCCATGGTTGACCTTTCTGACATAAAACCGAATCAGTTCTCTCTAATCATCGTTTCCTGTCTAATTCTCCGTTCTATCACTCTTTCCCACAATTTCATTGTGTGGCTTAGAAGTTTCATACCTCTACAGTCCTCACATATTTGCTCATCGCTTTTGTTTTTAAACAGTTATTAGAGTGATGTTCCTCCATTCTTCTGACATCTTATGTATCCTCAGGATGACGTTAAAGAGGTTAGTGAGCCAACCAATGCCCTCTTCTCCTAGCCCCCTCCACACCTCAATCGGGATGTTATCTAACCCGACTGCCTTTGTTTTCCCCATCTTTTTGAGATCTTTTTTTACTTCCTCGGTGGTATTATCACTCGTTGACCCATAATCTTGTGGTCTTTGAACATCAAAAGCTTGACTATTGTCTTCCTTGGGCCCCTAGACTCATTGAGCAGGTGAGCAAAATACTGACGCCATTTGGTTTTAATGTCCTCTTGTCACAGGAGAACTCGTTCTCCCTCATCTTTGATATTTCACTGCGCCTAAGTCTTGACGCTGCTTGGTTTTAATATCCATTAAACTTAAAATTCTAAATATTTTTTTTATAGTTATCATTATAATATTGATAATTTAGTGGGCCATTTTAAATTGTATATATGATATAATTATTATTGAAAGTTATAATCATTTTAGTGAGCTTTTAGTCTTTTATTTTTAAAAGCTTTTTTTAAATATAATTTATTAGTTTTGTGCATGAATGAATATTTTTTTAAAAAAATAGTAGATCTATGGTACTTTGTAAATTATAAATCAAAGATAATAATCTGCCCATTTTGATTACATATTTATTACATTTTTTTCAAATTTAAATATATGTTATAGTCTCAATTTATGTTTTTAATCATGTTCTCAAATTAATCATCTTATAAGTATACTTAGCATGAAAGATTCCTATAGTCATCCTTATTCAGTGACATCATTGTTTCTAAAATGAGGGAAAAAAACTAGAGTTACTTATGTCAATTGTGTTTTTTTAGTTTATTGTATAGATTTTACGGCCCGTTTGGTTAGCGGTACTAAATGATGGTAATGAGAATGATTTATGGTGTAAAATTTCATGAAAAGTTTTACATCATTCCCATGGTAATAAAACTTTGATCACAAAAAAGGTTTTTGTTTACAAATTTTTATTACCACCTATTAACCTCTTTCAATGGTAATGTATTGGAATGAATTTTATGAAGAAAATGAAATGATTGGAGTTGACCAGGCTGACCGGCCATCAAGGTAGCCAAGATATTTTTCAACTAAAATTACATTAATTTTTCATTCTTATTACCACCGTTTATTACTATCTACCAAACGAGCTTTTAGTACTATTTTGATTGTCTATTATAATTAGAGATCAGAACTAAGCCCATTTTTGACATTACATGAAACATTATGGGTGAGCTAAAATAACATAAACTACCTCTTATGAGATATGGTGAGTCGATGGTCTTTTTGAGAGATATCTTCCATAAGAAGTCCAATTCTTTTTAATGTGAAAAAAAGAAAAACAAAACAAATTTATTGGTGCATGCTTTTCGAAAAGAAAACGGATTCTCCACTCATGCATTAAAATTCAACTTCATCCAATTTAACTATTGAAAATTTAGATAAATTAACCCTACTAGTTTACTAATAAAAATTTATTAGTAGTAGTATTGTTTTCTTTTTTAGTTTTATAATTGTATTTAATTTATTTATGTTATCTATATGCGTTTTATTTATTTACCACGAAGCAAGAGTTTTTCTTAATCTTTCTCGAGCCGAGGGATTCCTTTTGGTTGCACTCTCCTTTATGGGTATATGAGTTGTCGCCGTCTTTACCTCGTCAGACCTTATCCATAATTTTCTATGAGCGGGATACACTGGGTAGGATGATGGTGATGATGATACTTTAGATTGATGTTGAATATGTTTATTGATGGTCAATGTATTTGAAAAAAAAAATTTATAAATAATTTGTTCAATACAATTGGCTTAATGCCTTACTTTGTATAACATAAAATCATATTTCACATACTAAAATACCATAAAACCCTATTTACATATATTAAACCTACTTTACATAATTCATTATCCCTCTTTATTTATTACTATTGTTCACTTTTTTCTTAAAAAAACTCCCACTTTTCTTTGATTTAATTTTATTGAGATATAGTGAGTATTGATATAACATGTCCTATTTTTCTGCTTCACTTACTTCGTATTCTATAAACACCTACTTTGTAAATGATAAACACATAAGTTATATAACATTAAAACTCTTCTTCACATACCAAAAGCCTCTATGACACATACTATGAACCAATACTTCACATATATTAAACCCCTACTTCACATAAATTAAACTCAACTTCATATTTTTATAATTGCATACTTTACATAACCTAAACACCTACTTTAAATATCATAAACAACTACTTGTCATTCTAGAAACTTCTACACATATCATAAATATTTATTTCACATACTATAAATACCTATTTTAGATATTAATAATAGGTTACATATTAAAAATTCTTATTTCACATATTTTAAATACCTACTTTGCATATTATAAACCATAAATTCATAATGTGTATTTCATAAACACCTACTTTTGTATAATATAAATACTAGTTTATATATCATTCAACTTAATTGATTTTTAGTATGAGATGTCGAGCAGCATATATTGGGTATGATGATGATAATGAACTTAATTGATTTTTAATTAAATAATCCAGGCCTCGGCCTAAGAAGGTAGGGACCCAGATTTCCTCTACAAAGTTGGTTTCACATTTTAGTAATCAAAATCAGGCAGTCTCTTGAGAGACCGTCTATACTATAGACGTCCCTCAAGACAGCCCAACCCACAATGCCAAAGTTTCTATTTTGGAAACTGAAATTAAAAAATAAAAAAATAAAGCAGTAACTGCTGTTTTTGAAAACCCACGCGCATGTCATTCGCAAGACAAAGAAAACTATTGTGTTTTTGAAAGATGAAAAATTTTCTGATTTTTTCATTAATCAGAAAATGTTGTCTAAAAATGGAAGAAATGATGCTTGAATTCGATTGTGGGCTTTTTTTTATTGATAAAGCTTTATCAACGGTGGAAAACAAATATATACTATTTGGAGAAGGTAATAAAAGCTATTGTGGTTCTTCTGATTTTTTTAAAATTAACGTTCATTAATGGTGAAAAACAGTGATGTTGAAGAAGAAAACTATGACTAGTTTTTGGAGATTTATAATCAAAGAATTTGTGATTATATATTCATATAGTTGGGGATATAACCAAAATATAATTAGTACTAGCTTGAATCTCGTGTCAAGCACAGATAATCAAAAAACATTTAAATGTAAATAAAATTAGTTTAAATTGTTCTGATATTTGCTAAACATAATAAATATAGAGAAAATAATATTTGATGTGTGAGAGAAAATTAGTATTTGCATTACATTAATTTTTTAAAATTTTTAAACCGTAAAATTAAACTTTGGGCTTGAATTATTTTTAATGAAATTGTAGAAAGATCAATATTTATCACTATAAATTAAGAATGAAAAAAATATTTAAGCGATAAACTTAACAATTTAAAATAAAAAATATACGACACGCATTCGCTTTTATAGTGCCCATGTTTTGATTTATAGGGCCCATGTTTTTTATAAGGAAAAAGCCATATATTTTTTTTTATTTGAATCACTTATAGAAATAATTTATAGATTATAAGTATAGGAAAAATTACTCTTAAAATTCAAACGTTTTGCTTGTTCTCTTTTAAAAACTCCACATTTCGATTATTTTTTAAAAATTCGACCTTTTGCCTCCGTTTTCTTTTATAGTGCATACCTCCCTAACTTACCTGAACAACCGATTAATTTCGAATTTTTTAAAAAAGAGAATATCAAAATTACTTTAAAAAATCCGACCTTTTGCTTGTTCTCTTTTAAAAATCCCACCTTTTGCTTGTTCTCTTTTAAAAATCTGACCTTTTACTTGTTCTCTTTTAAAAAATGATGAATTTTTAAATTTATCCGGTCACCGGTAAAAATGTTCTATAACAGAAAACGGAGGCTAAAAGTTGGATTTTTAAAAAATAATCGAAAGGTAGTATTTTTAAAAGAGAACAAGAAAAAGTCAACTTTTTAAAAGTAAATTTTCCTTTATTTTATCGATTCTCTTTCAAAATAATAGATAATGTTTACATATTTGTGATTTCTTATGAAGCATTAATAGATAAATAAGAGATTTTGCAAAGAATAATGATATTATATTATTCTTTTTTACTTTATTTATAGAAGTATAATATAACAATGATATAAAGAATAAGATATTTGCGTGAATTTGAGTCCAATTTTATATTGCCATTTTTATAGAATTTTGCTTACCTAATGTGAAACCTGCATCAAACGTATTGTCCAATTTTGGCCGGCCATTTGAAACGTTAATTGATTAAAATAACAGGCATTCAAACTTATTTATTCTACTTACCCAATTTAGCTAAATGAGTATCTTGGAGGGAAAAAAATTAATCTGAAGGTGACATGTGTCTTACTGAATAACGGTTTTCGTATGTAGTATAGATTATAATTGTGAACATTTGACATAAATTGATGAAGTTGGGTGTAAACATATTCATATATTTGGGGATATAATCAAAATATAATTAGTATTATAATTGTGAACATTTGACATAAATTGATGTAGTTGGGTGTAAACATTGTGTAGTAACAATATATTTGGGGTTATAACATAATATATTTGTCGTTATAACATAATATATTTAGGGTTATAACATAGTATATTCGGTGTGATAATAACTTATATTTAGGATTATAACGTAATATAATTGGTATTATAACTGTGAACATTTGACATAGAGTGATGTAGTTGAAAGTATAACATTGTTTAGTATGTCATTTCTAGTTGGTTTTATAGCATAATGTAGTTGGGAGTATAACATTGTTTAATTGGTGTTGTAATATAGTTTAATTGGGATTACAACATGGTTTATTAGGAGTTATAACAGTTTAATTTCAATTATAACATTGTTTAGTTGGGATTATAACCTTACTTTATAAATCCAAAATATTATAAACTACGCACAATTATAAACATAAATATAATCTATTATAAATCCAGTTACACATTATTATATTTCCAACATAATTCCAAATATGAATACATAACAATCCGACAAAATACCACTATAATTCCAGCTACTATAAGCCCTTTGTTTGGGGTACTTAATCAGCCACCTTTGAATGTTGAGGGTTGTCATTTTGATCCTTAGAAGGAATCTTTATGATCTTCTTTGTGAATATAGAAGTCAAGACAACACCTTCACTTATCTTTCCCAATTTTTGAACCCTAAAATCAAGAACAAGTTAAATCAAAAAATAAAGAAATTTAAAATTTTAAAATATTAAACAACAAACTTTAATTAGGTTAAAACACCAACTTACTTTCCTTCTTCAACATCACTATTTCTACCATTGTTGTCTTCTTAAACATCATTATTCCACCATTGATGAATCTTAATTTTTTTTTAAAAAAAATATAAGAAGATTGTTATTCCAACTAATATGTAACACAATTAACCCCCTCAATAAAATGAAAATGATAGCTTTGAGAACGAAAATGGTGTAGATGAAGCATAAATACGTATCTTTGATGGTTTTAATGTTGTAAAGATACATACCTTTGATGAAAACTAAGCAAATGTTGAAGATACATACCTTTCTTGAGAACCGCAAATGGTGAAGATGAAAAAAAAAATAAAACTCAAAAAAAAAGATAATATAAAAAAGAAGAAAGTCAAAAGTAAAATGGATGGTCAACCGGTCAATTTGTACGGAATCGATCACTTGGCCTGAATATTAATCAAAATTGAAACATGGTGGCTATAATTCGCAAAAGAAATCATCAAGACTGTAATTCGCAAAACCACTAAACATCAAGGCTTTAATTCATAATTAATTTACAGTTAGTTTTATAAGTAAATATATAAGTAATTTGTAAACGAATGTACTCTATCATTCCATTGGCGATGAAATTTTAATTATTAAAAAGTGTTTTATACTCCAATACCACAATTTAAAATTGTGACGCATTATAACGCTTTTGTGAAAAATAATGAGTGAAGGAGAACAAATATGAACTTTTTAAGAGATTTTCCTTCTAAAATTACGCTAACTTTTCAAACCTTTTCACACTATTTTAATACTGTAAGTATATTAAATGTGAGTATGTATATAGTTACGATTGATGGTTTGAATTACAATAGTGATTTCACCTATTATTAAATCTTCTTCCTATTCTATTTAATAGTCTTATTTGATTGTGCATATTAGTAATGCAATAATTTTATAGCGAATATGTAATTGTACATAATTATAAATTATCAAAAGTTAATATTATGATTTTTGCACTAAAACGAATAAAAGCAAATCTCACTTGACTATATTATAACTTACAAGTATAAAACTCGTGCAATGTACGGATTTATTAGTATTAAGATATAAACTCGTGCAAACCACACAGAAGGTGCTGTACTGCACTTGCTCGAACGAGCATGGCACTCGCTCGGACGAGCAGGCAGCAGCCTTGCTGCTCTGACTTCGAAAATCAGTTGTGTTGTTGGCATACTCTCTCTACACTTCTAAGCTCCTTTATTGTCTATATATAACTTGGTCCTAGGTTCTTACTTGATGCCTCAATAGTCTCATTTTGTAGAGCTACTCTACCTTGCTTTGTTTCTCCCTAAATAGCTCCCCTCTTTCTTATACTCCATCCTATTCAGCCTAAATGTTCCATTTAGTTTTTCACACTTGCCGAGATAACATTTTAACACTTAATATCTCAAATTATTCTTAATTAAAAATTATAAAAATTTGATATTAATAATCCTTGTATTGAGACGAATCAAACAAGATCCCACATGACTATGTTTTAACTTATAGATTAAGAGTAAAATACAACTTAAGAGTAATGAGTAAATAGTGCCAAAAAAAATATGGGACATTTAGGCTGAATAGGAGGTAGTATTAATTTAAACCTCCATTGTAATTGTTATTTGTCCTCTAAACACATAATATAATCCTAGCCTAGATGGTTGATGTAGCCCATTGATTGGTGAACCACCTTAAGTACTTGTCTTGATATTTCTATATTATTGTCATTCATAATAATATAAACTTGTCTTAATTATTAAATCTCAATTGAATGTTTTAAATAAAATGTTGATATATGATAATAAATAAAGAGAGAAAATAATTAATGTGGAAGAAATTTTAAAAAAAAACACTTAAAATGTATGGATAAGATAAAAATAATATGGTGGGTTATTGTTCAAAAATAAAAATAATTTGATTATCCATGTGGCAAACTTTATGAGGATGCCAAATAAAATTTTCCAATTATTTAAAATAATAGTATGATAGATTAAGAATAAAAAACAAGTTGAAAGTGATTGATCAACAGTGTTAAAAGTTATAAAGAGTTTAGATTTTATACTATTTACTATGTAGTGAAAGTTATGATATAATATTTGCTTTAGTTAAGAGTGATCGATAAACACTACTTATTCAACCTCTTTTAAGTAATTAGAGCTAACATATGATACAGGCGTATATAACAGAGCTGGAGCTGGAAGTTGCCAATTTAACGGCAGAAAATGCATTGCTTAGGAAGCAACAACGACAGGTCAGAACAATCTTCATGTTTAGTCCATACTACACCTTTTGTGTCATTTCAAATACTCCATTTGATTTTTGCATGTTTGCTTATGCACTAATTCAATATTTAATAGTGATAAATGTGTATAATTAATAGTTATAAAAGCTAGATATTAATAAATTTTATGTTGAGACGAATCAAACAAGATGTCATTTGATTATGTTATGTATAAATTAAAAATGAAATACAAATTATAGTGATTCATGAATAGTAACCGAAAAGCAAATGGGACATTTGAAAAGAGACGGAGGGAGTATGAATTGTTGTACCTTTCAAGGCAAATTAAGAAATACTCCCTCCTATTCATAGAGAATGGAACATTTGTTTTTTTACACTATCCAATGCACTTATTCAATACTTAATATCTCTTATTATACATAACGAAATATTATAAAAAGTGAATATTAATAATTTTGCATTGAGACGAATCAAACAAGATCTCACTTGACTATGTTTTAATCTATCGATTAAGAATAAAATACAAATTAGGGCTAATGAGTGAATAGTGTCAAAAATACACTAATTGCTTTTGGGTTAAATTTAATGTAAAAGAAAATTACCTTGAAGAATAATACAAAAAACTACTAGATAATACAAATAAGTTGAATATGTAGATGAGAGTAAACAAATAGTGAGACTTTAATGAGAAGTAATACAAATTGAGAGGAATAAACAAAGTAATTTATAATAAAATTCATATCTATACCCATCCCAAATGGAGTCGATGTGGTGCTAATCCTATATAATTTTATCTAGCTATTATTCATACTCTTAAAGATTAGTGCTTCGGTATGAAACTTGAAATATAAATAAAAGATGAGAAAATAATATGATACCTGATCCAATGGTTCAATGATAATAAATTAATAATAACCCCAAATATAGGATGATATGACTCTTCTAAATATGAATTTAATGTCCTGCAACCACAATGGAAGACTAATCCAAAGGTGATTTCCCGTAAAGCCATTCCGACAATCAAGTCAGTCCCGAAACTATGATAAAGAGATTAATTAGACAGAAAGTATTTTGATGAAATAAATTGCATATAGAAGACTGAAAATGTGTACTATTTTTCCGTAGTTTCATGAAATATTTATAGTAGTCTCTTGTTGGGTCTTTAAAGGTAGTTGCTTGATTATGTGATGATTATGGTGATAATATTTGTAACTGTGGGAGTAGCGAAGAGTTATTTTACGAAGTGATAGTAAGAGACAAAAGTAGGTGGTTTAGGGTTTGACTAAATGAGTTATGGGTTTATTTGACCACACATTATTAGCCCCATGCATGAAGGGTGATCGAGGACAAAATTTAATATAGCAAGGGCACCAGTCTTTATGCGGAAAACAATCATATCCATGATGTGAACCATTTAAATGTTCGAAAGAAACCACAAAATTAGGTCTAAATAAGATAATTTGTGAACTCTTGCCTTGGCACGGCCATGCTTGGTGGAAGCCCTATAAATTATAAATGTTTGGCCTTTGGGTCACTTTTGATGATTCGACCTTATAGCATTATATGATAATTCTTTCTTTTAGCCTGATATGATATGTCCAGTAGTCAATCACCTAGGACTTATATAAGGAATCATTTTAGGGGAATCCTTCGAATGTATTGATTAATATTCAGGTCGGATATATGTCCGCTTTGCCTAGCCGTCAATCACTCGGGACTTAGGTAAGTAATCATACTTGGTGAATCCTTCAAAAGCATTGATGAATATTCAAATCAAATAAGGTTCGCATTGCTCAGCCGTCAATTACCCGATACTTAGACAAGGAATCATATTAGGTGAATCCTTCGAAAGAATTGACGAGTTATATGAAAAGGGAATAAGTTGTAATTTAGAGATATTCATGGGTGAGTTTCGTGGTTAGCGAATCGAGTTAGCCTCTGAAAGCCTACTCGCAGGCTAAAAGTTTTTGACGCTAGCCCGTGTTAGCGTACACACTTTAGGTGTTGCTAGAGGTATTCAATGAGACGAGTCAGGGCGGGGCGGGTCGGGTTAAAATTTAAATGGGTCGGGATGGGGCAGGTCTTGTCAAATGTTAAACGGGTTGAGGTGGGTCAAAGCCCGTTAATCCGGCCTACTATGATCCGTTTTTTGAAAGTATACAAAATAGTTTTTAAATTCTACTTTATTTCCCCTCGGATTGACCCACTTATGTATATAATAATATCAGATAAAAATATTTTTAAAATGGCAAAATTAATTTGCAACCAATTCTATAATTATTCGATTGACCCGACCCTTTACACTAAGGTCTGCTAATGACCTGACGCGTTATTGACCCGACCTGCTAATGACCCGTTGAAATGTGACCCGACCCTTGACTCGTTGGGTCGGCCCTGCCCGTTAAACACCTCCATTTGTTGATATCCTCCCTTTTTTCTTAGTGGGGGAGACGCATGTGCAAATAGGTTTCATTTTATAATTAAGTTTATGACAATATTTTTGGGCTTTAATTTTTAAATTGCAACTTATGATTAAAAGATTTACATTCTCAACTTAAAAGTATTATTTCCTCACATATTTTTAATAATATTGTATAGATTTATAAAATCAACGGCTCCGCATGAAATTTTATACAAAAATTTTAACTTTTACGACTAAAATAAAATTTTACTTATTTGGCAGATAAATTTGAGAATGAACATAAAAGTCATTATTTGTCTTAAGTAATCCTAATGCCTAATTGTAATACGTGAAAACAAAAAACTACCAGGAGTCATCTAGATATATGCTAATCATTATATAATCAATACATTAATAAAACAAACACACCAAATAGATATACTAACCTGAATCCTTGGAAAATGAAGCAACGCTACCTAGGATGATTTAATTATGTAATAGGTTTATCAGAGCCTCATTATATTGTAACAGTTTTTAAAGACAACAATTTTATAACACTAAATGACAAAAACTTTGTTTCATCATCAAACATGCAAAAATTATCTATTATGTATACAAATAAACATTAATAAGCTAGTAATACCAAAGAAAATCGAAAGACAACTAGTAATTTAGAAAAAAAAAAAAAAAAGCTCTAAGGTAGCGAATAGTTTCAGTAAAAAACTAAGAGTCCAAGTCCCATGCTATTGTTCATAAAAGCTATGGTCAATAGTTTCAATTATAACATCAAAAGACCAAAATAAAAAATAAAAAAAAAAGCAATTAGGGTACATATATGGATTTAGTTGATTGGGTGGGTGGAGACTCAATTTAGTTTTTTTTTTGTGTTTTTTTTTTTTTTTTTTTAGAATCTATAGAATCGATGGAATCGTATAATTCTATTATTTAATGATTTTATTTTCTTCGTGTAAAACTCCATAAAAATAATATTTGTTTCCTTTTGTTCTTCTCCTTTTAAACTACTTTGTACTTTTTATAATTGTTTTATATTGGCTTTTAAGTATTTTTAATAAAGTTTGATCTTAAACGATTAACAATATTTAAGAAAAGAAATATAATTCAGCAAATTCTATTCAAATTTGTTACGATCTTTAGTTTTATGATCATCTCTTTAATAATTTTTTTCTGCATTGTAAAAAAAAGTGTTGAAAAATGTAAATAAATAAATAAATAAACCTATATCAAAGTAGAAAGTATTTAACAATGTTTTTATTATTTATGATTTATGATTCTTTTTGGGTTGGAACTTGGAACAGATGATCGAAGACCAGGCTACACAGGTACCCAAAAAGCACGGTCTCTATCGAACATCAACTGCTCCATTTTGAGACATGAAAATGGAAGTGAAATGTATAAAATGACCAAGGCCCTAACCAATGTTTTTGATGATGATGTATGTAATTTATGCTACTATCAAAGGTGGATAACTAAAAGGGCAAATATGCTTTTTCAACACATTCAACTTTCTTAATTCCTTTATCTTTACTCTTGAGTATCGTTATGGGTACAAATATCTCTCCACCGTTGATCTTTGTATTTGAAATTTATTTGACACTTCATTAAATTAAAAAAAAGAGAAATTTTAAATGATAAACACCAGCTTAAGGGAAACGCATGTGATAACTAATCTTATTTTCTTTTCTACATGGTAAACACCAACTGTTTCAAAACTAACCGCCGTAATTATATGGGCTAAAAAACGTTAAGTGGCCGTTAATGATTGAAATTACCATATTGCCCCTGTTTAATTCTAATAAAAGGAAGCTTTATCTTCCTCTTCATTTCACACATTTCCCTTTAACAGCCATTGAAGCTCCATCTTCCAAGCTCATTAATAATGTCTTCATCATCTATACACTCAAGAATAACTTCAAGACCTCCAACATCAAGACCTCTTTGCCAAATTATTGACATCATCCCTCTTCATCAAAAGATAATAAATTTAAAGAAATTATAAATAACTCAATTACACATATGTTTTTGTGATAAAATCAATTGCACAATTAACCCAATTACTAGACGGACTGAATTTTAAATACCAATATTTATTTAATAATATATTTAATTTAATAATAAGTTAGTATTAATAATAATAATAAATAATAATCAGAAGCCCTGAAGTTAGCCACGCCTGCCACCCAAGATGCTCTCCTACCAGCAGCGGTGCTTCCTGATCTGGATAGAACAAATGCGTCTTGTTCAAAAGCTTTATTTGGTTCAAAAATGGACAACCCATTGAAGAAGAATGAAGCAACATCTCAAAATTGGGCTTCAATTGATAATATTCCAATCCTTTTGTATTCGATTTTTGCTTTCTTCAAGTAGTAGAAATATGTTGAATGAAAGTCTTTCTTATGCTGCTGAGGGAAAACCTTGTGCATATCGATTCCTCCTTGAATAAGTTGTAAGGTCTTCCATACTTGTAACAGATTGAGGACTTGATTCATGGGCCTACTTCTACTTCTCTTATAGGCTTTCACGTTCAACAACATGCTTGGAGTAGATAAATTTTTGATAGCGAACTCACTCTATTGAGAAGATAGATAAAGGCTCGAATTCTCTGTTAGAACCTCTATCTGATGCGGAATAATTTCGTTACTAAAGCCGTTTTCTTGCTTGGTTGTGGAATTGAGGAATGCCCCTGTTGAAATGAAAGACTGCAGCTCCTTTTCAATTGGGGTAAGCAACAATAGTGGTCAAAGCAAGATTGAGGTTGGAAGCAGCCTTAATATTGTGCAGAATACATCTATGGATGGCTTTAGTGTTGCTTGAAACAATTGTGAAGAACTATGAGGAATTCAGTATGGATGCAAAGAAGATGAGTATGGATGCAAAGGAAGATGGGTATGGATGTAAAGGAAGAAGATGGGTATGGATGCAAAGGAAGAAGATGATGATGAAGAATTAAACAAGGAAAATATAGTAATTTCACTCATTAACGGCCACTTAACGTTTCTTAGCCCATATAGTTACGACAGTTAGTTTTGAAACAGTTGGTGCTTACCATGTAGAAAAGTAAATAAGATTAGTTACCACATGTGTTTCCCTTAACCTGGTGCTTACCATGTAGAATTTCTCTTATCAACTTGAAAGAAGGGGTTCTTGAACCCAACAATGGTAAGAAAAAATGTAAAAGATGATTGAAAAACATAATATTCATAATAGAGACAACAAACACACAAGTTTATAAAGTATTTTGTATACCTTCCTCTCAACAAATGTTTACTTTCATTAATGGATTTAACAATAAATTAATGTTTACTTTTATTAATAGATTTAACAATACAACTTTTAAAGTCATACATCTTTCAATGGAGATCTCACATTATTAATATATAGAAAAAAACTCTCTTGGTGTTTATCCTAGCCCCCTTACAATGTTTAACCCTCTCACCAACTTTGTGTGTATTTGTTGTTTATCATGTTATGATTTTATGAATGAGCACGTTTTTATATAAAGACCATAAATCATTTTAGAATTCGTTTATTAACAACACATTAAAAATAACAATTAACCCAGAATTAATGTCCACCATTATTCATAGCTTAATTGCCCTTCAATACACCCTTAGTAATCAATAAAAGAAAAATAATTTTACCATTAGCCTACTAATTAGATACTCGAACAAGCAGCTGAATGTTGCATACTGACTGGCTTTAGACACGTTGCTCGAACAAGCTAAAGGGGCGCTCAAACGAGCAACTCTTTTGTTTGCATTTTCCTTGTTACCTCGAATGAGCAACCCTCATTTCATCCCTTGCCTCGTTTAAGGCATGGTCCGACACCCTCTATAGAGCCTCTTGTTGCCTTAGTTAAAGCCTCTCTGCTTTTCCCAATGCACCTTATACGATCTACATTCAACACTCTTAACTCTCTCACACCCTCATCATTGCACACAACATTATGTGCCTTATCTTGAGTTATCAAGTCACACTTAAGTATTTTGGCACTTGCACTAATAATCTCTCCTCCAAGGCCAAAATTACTTCTATCATCTAAAGCCACCCCTTCCTGGTGTCCCAATCAAAAAATCAACATAAGAGTTAACTCTTTACTACCCCTCAGGACCAAACCCATCAACAACCTTCTTTGTGCCTCATCCATCATGGTAGTCATAATCAACAAATGTCACTTTTCTTGGTGACTTGAGTCTTTTAGCACTCTCTACATGATGTAAGTCTCTACTCCTTAGCAACACATGGTCGATGTCACCCATAAGTCCTTTCAAATGCACTAAGAATCCCTTTGCCACCTTCAAAACTCCATTACTTTAAGTTTTACATGGTGTACCCAATCTTCCTTAATCTCTTCAATGAAATTAGATTCATCATCATCTTAAATATGTATCTCGCGCCCCTAAGCTTCCTCACTATGCAATTGTGCATCTTTAAGTGTACCTCTCTAATTGCTTCAATTACAACTTCCTCACCACTAGGCAAGGTTATCCTTTCATAATCACAAGCCATCATCCTTGTAAATAAGCTTTTATCTCTACAAACATGATAAGAGAGTACGGAATCAAACATCCAATCACCATCATAATCACACTTGGCCAATAGACATGACCATCATCAACATCACAATCAGCCTTCATCACAAGGCCCTTTATTAGTAATGTTTGGGAGCACATCATCCTGCTAAATAGAACTTCCCTCTTCTTCCCTTTGAATTTCTCATCATCACTAACCTCCGCAGTTGGCTCCTTCATCTCCTTCAAAATTTTCAAGTTTCGAAGGTCTCTCTTCAACTTATTACAAGTATATTAAATGTGATCTCTTGTGGCAATGTTAGCACACCTTATCCCCATACCCAATTCTTACCCTCCTAATCCCAGTTTTCTCCCCAATATCTCTCTTTGAAGGATTTCCCCCAATGATTTTACCATTCCCATAGATGGAATCTCATCAACAATCATACTAACCTCCATGGATGGTACTTCCTCACCATTTGCACTACCCATTGTAGCACCTTTGAGTTTTTCAACTTTCAATTACAAAGACTCTATCACTAGCCTTTGCTTTGCCACCATTGTTAGTAAGTTCTCGTTCTCTCTTGAGGACTCCATTAATAAACTCCCCATTTGATACCCTAGATTTAGCTTGAAAATGGATTGGTAGACTACTCATATCAACAAGGTGCATCTTCTTTTCATGAAAGTCCATTTTCTAAGAACTCCACAGTTAAGCGTGCTTGGTGGGGAGCAATCTTAGGATGGGTGACCTCTGGGGAAGTTTTTCGGTGCGCACGAGTGAGGCCAAAGTGCGCTGGAAAGGCTTGTGTTGGTCTGTAGGGCCAGCCTACAGTCTCCATGAGTAGTCACCGGTGGTCCGTTGGGCCGGGGTGTTACACCCCATCTCTTTACACTCACTATTTTTCCCTCCTTAAAGTTTTCAACAAACCTTAATGGCTTCAATAAACCATCCAAACATTTCTTAACTTTTACCATCTTTCTTTTACCAATCTCCAAGCTTTACCTTACTCTGACCCCAAGGAAACACGCCAAAGATCTGATACCAATAAAAAGAGGGGATGCTTGAACCCAATAATGGTAAGAAACAATATAGAAGATGATTGAAAAACAGAATATTCACAAAACAGACAACAAACACATAAGTTTATGAGGTATCTTATATACCCCTCAACAATTGTTTACTTCATAATGGATTCAACAATACATCAATGACTAAACTCTAATACTTGAGAACAACATTTCAAGCCATACATCTCACAATATCTCACAATACTTAAATCTACAAAAAAGCACCATCCATTGGTGCTTACCAGAGTCACATGATTCGCTCACTTGATTCGCTCACTTACCTTGCGAATCCCGATAGGATTTGATCGACCCCAACCGGGGTTCGTTCGCGAATCAAATCGCCCTGATTGGCGATCTGAATCGATAAACTCAACATTCTAGAACTGTGAAGAGATTTTCTTCTACAAAGCAAAAACGAAGCTTACCAATTGAGATGAAATTGTGCCATTAAAGTTTCGTTGCAGAAGAAAGAAATGCAGAAGAAGAGGAATGTATTCAAACCAAAACTCAGAAGAAGACTTAAAAAAGAGAGAGAAAAAATGAGTAAAATGATTCACTTTTTCCAAAACACTTTATTACCTTACTTTGATTAGTGACACAAGTTTCTTTGTATTTATCTCATAGTTTTTTTTATTTATTTTTAAAGTTATTAAATTATTTTATTATACCTTCTCTCCTTTTTACTTTTTCAACCTAATATTTAATTCTATATTGATTTTTTCAATACATTTCTCAATCTTCGCTCCTTTCTACTTTAGCTTTAATCCATACAAACGTCAGCTTTAAAAACATTGAATTAATACCCATATTTAATTTTATATTTTTATTGAAAAGCTTTTTAGAGTTAATAATATTATTTTTCAACGTCTTGGAATAATGTTTTTAGATTATGTTTTTAGATATAATAATATGACTAAAACAAATCAGAAACTTAAAAATCGAATTAAACATTTCAACCCAGCAAACAGGAATCTACAAACTAGCGAATCACAAACCCGAATCCGTACAACGAATCAAAGCGAACTGCGAATCATGTGACATTGGTGCTTACCCTAGCCCCCTAATAATGTATAGCCCTTTCAACAAGTTTGTGTACTTGTTTATCATGTTGTGATTCTATGAATGAGTATGCCTTTATATAGAGGTCATAGATCATTCTAGACTCCCTCATTAGCACCATATTAAACCTAGCAATAAACTCAAAAATAATGTCCACTATTATTCATAGCTTAATTTCTTTTTAATACACCCTTAATGAACAATAAACAGAAGAAAAATAAGGTGATTGTTAGGCTATTTATCAGTTGCTTGAACAAGCACTACCCTTTCTCGAACAAGCAACTATATGCTGCACCTACTAATTGCCTCTGGACATGCTACTTGAGCGAGCCCAAGGGCGCTCGAACCAGCAGCCCTGCTGCAGTCTTCTATTTGCGTTTTTCTTATTGCCTTGAGCGAGCAACCCACATGCCATGCTATATCTCGTTCAAGGCATGGTCTAACACCCTTGTAGAGCCTCTTATTTTCTTAATTAAATCTTCTTTGTTTTGCCCAATGCACCTCATATGCTTTACGTTTAATACACTCAACGCATTTAACACCCTTGCATCCTCATCGTTACTCACAACATGATGTGTCATATCTTGAGTCATCAATTCACACTTAAGTATTTTGGTTCTTACACTAACACATCTTTTATACATAAAAGGATAGAAAAATAAAACCAATACTACGAGGGCTCGTTTGCTATTGCTTTTTTGTTTTTAGTTTTTTAAAAGTTAAAAGCCCAGAATAGAATTAGAAAGTGATTTTTACTTTTTTGTTTTCAATTTTTCAAATCAAATTTTTTTTTTTTTTGATAAATTTCACTAATTTTTTTGTTCATTATTATTGGACATATATCATATAAATTTGAAAATTAAAAAACTCAAAATGAAAACCATACTAGTATCGAAATACATTAACTAAAAATGATATTTCCCAACAAGAATTTTAGTAGAAAGTTTGTAGATGCTGGTGATTTCCTTACAAGATGACCGCAAGATGATTGTTGGAATAAACATTGTAAGTAAAAACATTTGTAAGAAACTTGTCTAGAATTTCCTACAGGGAGGTTGTAGTACGGATGGCAACAGGACGGATTTTGATCGGGTCCAATTTGCATTGTTAGGATTCAAATATATATATATATATATATATATATATATATATATATATATATATAATATATATATATATATAATATATATATATATATATATATATATATATATATATATATATATATATATATATATATATATATATAAAAGTAAGTAATTCAAGTGAGAACTATCATTATATGAGAACCGTGAAAACTAATCTATTTGAAACAAACTGTTACTTTTTTACTAAAAAATTGCTACTATTTGTATTTTTTTTTGAAAAAGATATATTTTTTTAAAGTAACACTTTCTTTGTTAAAAAGTCAGTTTTTTTTTAAAAAGTAACTTTTTTGCTAAAAAAGTAACACATTTTCAGTAAAAAAGCAACACCTTTTTACTGGGCAGATTGGTTGTCACGGTTCTCATATAAGCTTGGTTCTCATTAGAACTTGACCCTACATCCATATGTAAAATAATTTTTATTGTTTTTAATAATCTTTTATAGTGTCGTAACAACTTGGAGGAATTGAGAATGAGTGTATGACTATTACGTGATGCGATTCATGTACAAAATCGTAACTGACGTCGTGATAACAATGTTATTACTCGATGTAGGGTAGGTGCAAAAAAATGCGTGGAGGAACAAATAAAAATTCTCTTGAGGGAGTTAGACCTCTCTGAGGACCTAACTAAACTTAAAAGTAACCGGAGGTGTCGTATCCGTGTTTTCGACTATTAAGAGTTTTTGTCTAGTTTTCTTCCATTCCATAGTTTAATTAGTTATTTATTTACTTTTGTGCCCCTTTTTTACTTTTGCTATCATGCCTTACAACTTTATTCCCGGGTGCATTTTGTGTTTTTCATCCTTATCTCTGCATGAATATTTCTTTTAGGGGAATAAATTGACTGTGCACACTTGTCCTCCTTTTGTAGGGAGCATGGGTATAATTTGTTCGCTACCCTCCTCCTTTAGATCCTGACTTGCGCAAACTCATGGGTTGATGACTCCGACTCTAAATTGATCAATTTAATAGTATAATTGATTACTTTTATGTCAAAAACTTAAAATTGAAAATGAATCAGTCCATATATGTTTAGACTCATTATTAAACAATCTTTCCTGTTCATTTGTTATTAAGAATGAGCGACGTAGTGAACTAGTGGTACATATCATAACTCAAATATAACAAAATACTTAACTAGATTTAATCAAATTGATTGATTCAATCTTGAAAATTGATTATATTCTCTTAAAAAAAACGTTTAAAAATCAACAAAGTTGAGATACTACTAGTCTACTACATTAGTAATTGATTGAGCCTGAGTCCTACCTTATAAAACATAGAGCACTCAAAAACAACTTAGAAAATACCAGAAAATCCAGTAACATGAAAAGAAGAATACCAAACAATCATCTCCTTACTAAGATCTTCTTCTTTCCTTTCTTCTTCAACAACAAACCTGCAAATCGGACAAGTTTTGCGGCGAGAATCGAACCATCTGTCGACACAAGAAGAGTGAAAATGGTGCGTACATGGAAGAACCTTAATATCTTCCCCTTCTTTAATCAGTTTAGACAAACATACGCAACATAAATCATCATCATTTTGATCATTTGACGACCTTATTAGCTTCTTTGGTTCCTTAATGTTTGATTTTAGACCTATGATGTTGAAGATGAAGCAAAGAATTCTCTGCATAATTATATTATTTGTATGTTTGAGTGTGTAAAATTAATAATGCTAGATATTATGTGTTTAATGTGACAAAAAAGTAAGGTATATGCATGCAAATAGAATATGAGGGGTTTTGCTTGAGTTATAAGTGAATGTATGGTTGGGGCGTCTAGCTCCAGCAGAAAGTGGGTGCACCTAAACTCCTAGAGGTTAATTAACTCATTATTTTGTCCCTCGTATTATATTAGTTATACTATACATCCCTTCCCTTAACATCTTCTCATATATGATATTCACATAATTTTTTAAAAAAATATAATCTTTAATTTATCATATAAATAATATACTCATTTTTTTAAAATTATAACAAGGGCATTTGACGTAAAATTTTAAAGTTAAGTGAAGTCAAAGTCACATGAATAGTAAGAAATGTGTGGTTGAAAATCAAAATAGCGACAAAGATATTTTCAAAAAAAAATGTATAGTTAACTAATGCAACAAACTAGAATGAAAAGTGTAGCAAATTTAAAAGGATATGAGTAATAATTTATATAGTAGTCAACATATTATTTTGCTCTGTAGTCAAGTTAATGGAGAAAATATTGAGACCATAAAGCTTTATAAATTGTTAAAATAAAGTTTTTACATAACATTTGACAATTATAAGTATTGAAAATGATAAAATAAAGTTAGTGACACATGAGGACCATAACCATAATAAAATTATTATAACAAAGTTAATGAAATATATGTGCAAATTATAAGCATTAAAAAATATGAAAATTAGGATGTCAAGGCTAATTTTAAAAAAATAATTTGATATAAAAGCGAGATGGGAAGAGATTGATTCAACGGCACTATCGGCAGTTCAACTTTGCCTTTCAAATGAAGTGCTAAGAGAGGTTGTTAAAAAAACCACAACCAAGGGGATAGGGGATATATTGGAATCACTCTATATGGCCAAGAGTGTTACCAATATGCTACTTTTGAAGAGTAGACTCTACTATCTACGCTTGGAGGAAGGTAAACCTTTAAAACCACACTTAGATGAGTTTTATTCCATTGTGTCATGGATTTACAAAACATTAAAGTCAAGCTTGATGATGAAGATTTGGTTATTTACCTTTTATGTTCTCTACCTCCATCTTATAAGAATTTTAGAGAATTTTAGTGACGATGTGAAAAGTTCCTTAACACAAAGGGATGTCATTGATACACAATTGTCACAAAAATCACAAGGTGGCTCGGGTCATGAATTGTATGTGAGAGGGAGGACTTTTGAGAAAGGTTCCACTAGTGGGGGTAGAAACAAGAGTAAAGGGAGGTCGAAGTCACGGGGGCCTAACAAAAATAAGACTTGGAACTATTGTAAGCTTAAGGGCCACATCAAGAAGAATTATTTGAAATGGAAATGGAAAAGAAAAATGCTACTAATGATGGGGCTAGGGACGCAACTAGTAATGTCGATGCTAGTTACGTGAATGATAGTGATGATGGTGGTGTTTTAGTTGCCACACATGGGTACAAAGATAGTGATGAATGGATTCTTAACTTGGGGTGCACATTCCACATGACTTCCAAAGAAACTTTATTCCAAACATATGGACGTATTGATGGGGGAAATGTGACCATGGGAAACAATACTACCTATAAGGTGCTTGGATTTGGGAGTGTGAAAATGAGGATATTTGATGGAATGGTGAGAACCTTGACAAATATAAGGCATGTTCCGGATTTGAAAAAGAATTTCATATCTTGGGGTACTCTTGATAAGATCGAGTGTAAGATCACTTGTGAAGGTGGAGTTATTAAGATTGCTAGAGGGTCACTTGTGGTGATGAAGGAGAAGATGAATGGGAGTTTGTATGCTCTTGAACGTTCAACTATCTCTGGGTCGGCAAATGCTTCCACAAACACAATGACCGATGAAGAGACATTGGCACTTGAGACTTGGTCACATAGGAGAAAGAGGTATGTCTGAGCTTTCTAAACAAGGTTTATTTGATGGTAAAAAGTTTGGGAACCTTGGGTTTTGCGAAGAATGTGTTTATAGGAAACACAAAAGGATTATTTTCAAATTGCCATACACAACACTAAGAGAATTCTTGACTATATTCATTCCGATTTGTGGGGATCTTCAAAAAAGCCCTCACGTAGTAGTTGTATTGTTCACCTTCCTTGATGATTTCTCAAGGAAAGTTTGGTGTTACTGTAAAAATCATAAAAATGAAGTATTTGATGTTTTCATAGAATGAAAGAAAATGATTGAGAAAAAGACCGGTAGGAGCATCAAGACCTTAAGAGCCAATAATGATCTTGAATTTGTTCATAATAAATTTCTTCAATATTGTGCTAGTGAAGGCATTGTTAGACATAGAACTTATGCAGGACGTCCTCAACAAAATGGTGTTGTGGAGAAAATGAATAAAACGTTGTTGGAGAGGGTTCGGTGTATGCTAAGCCAAGAAAAATGGAAGAAGTAATTTTGGGCCGAAGCGGTGGCTATGGCATGTTACTTGATCAATTGCTCACTTCATACAGCTTTGAAATTCAAATCACCACAAGAAGTGTGGTACAACACTCCGGTAAATTATTTTAGTCTTAGTGTCTTTAGGTGTCTGGCTTATATTCATGTTAATGATGGAAAGTTAGAACCTAGAGCTAGAAAATGCATATGGATGGGATATGGGGTGGGTGTAAAAGGGATATAGGGTGTGGTGTAATGAGTCTTAAAAACTAATCACCTCTAGAGATGTTGTATTTGATTAAAATAACATGTTAGTCCTTATTGTAGAAAAGCCCATTAAAAATATTGTAAATGATATTGTAATTGATCCTATTAATGCACAAGAGGAGCTTCAACCTCCCAATATTGATGAAGATGAAAATAATGATGATTTTCAACAAAGATCTCCTCCTTTGTCCACAACAAGGCAAAAGAGGAAGATTGTGGCTCCAAGGAGATACATTGAAGAGTGTGATTATGTTGCATATGCTCTCAACATTGCTAGCTAAGTTGAAAGGTTGTATAAACCAAGTACGTACAAGGAGGCTATGGCCTCAAAAGACTCAAGCAAATGGTTGATAGCCATGAAGCAAGAGATGGAATCACTTGTAAAGAATGAAAGTTGGTTTATCATTGAAGCACCAAAGAAAAAGAAGATTGTTGGGTGCAAGTGAATATTCAAGAGGAAGGAGGGTCCTTCTAGTGGTGTTCCTCCCATCTTCAAAGCAATGGTAGTAGCAAAGGGATACTCTCAAGTTGAGGGTGTTGATTTTCACGAGGTATTTTCATCGGTCATGAAGCACTCTTCTATAAGGGCACTACTAGCTTTGGTGGCGATGGAGGATTTGGAGTTACATCAATTGGATGTGGAAACTATGAAGTAATCGGAAGGTTATGAAGTCGTCGGTAAGGAAGGTCATGTGTGTAAATTAAAACGATTGTTGTACGAGCCGAAGCAATTGTCAAGCCAATGGTACAAGAAGTTCGATTCTTTCATGGTTTCACATGATTTTGTTAGAAAGTCTTATGATAGTTGTGTTTATTTTAAGAAACTTGAAAGTTGTTCTTTGTTATATTTGCTCTTGTATGTTGATGATATGCTAGTAGCATGTAATTCTTTGTTTGAGGTGGAGAACTTGAAAGAATTGCTTTCAAGTGATTTTGAAGAAGATTGATACTAAAGATAACCCGACCGACATGATGACTAAGCCATTACTTACAACCAAGTTTGATTTGTGTGTTGACTTGGGAGGTCTAGCTCTGTGCTTGAAGTGATGCCCTTTAGGGCATATGAGGTATGTTTGTTATTTTAATCTTGTTTATATTCTTGTAAAATAAAGTGGATTGATGAATGCTTTGACTTGGATGAACTCAAGTTAAAGTGGAGATTGTTGAGAATAATGTGACCTGAGTGCACAAATGATGTGTGCATTTATATGTGTAAGTGATGGGATTGAATCGTATGAGATTGTTTAATGGGTGATTTAAGTTGGTAACTTAATGTTTGTGATTGATGATGGTGTCTAAAGTGTGGATTCGGTTCTTGAAGTAATTAGAAAATGAAATATGGTATAATCATGGGAGTTATGGGTCTTAATGAAGGAATGCAAAAAGGATTTTGTAGATGCTCTACTATGTCAAGTCCAGCAAAAGCTGTCCAGTAGCCCACTGAAGGTCGTTCGACTGAGCGAGCTCTTGGGTAGGCCGAGTGAACAAACAAAATGTATCCAGTAGCTTCCTGTAATCCGCTCGACCAGGTCACTCGACCAAGCGAGCCTCTGTTTTAGTTGAGTGGACCTTCTAACGTTTCCTTGGATGTTGTTTGACTCTTCAAGTCTTTAGAGTTGTTTTAATATTATTAATTCAAAGCTTTAATGTATTGAATATTGATTAGTGTAATCTCCCCTAAGATTTCCTTCTCCAACTTTAGTTTTGTTTACCATAATTTTCAATAATCTGCCATAATTTTCAAGGATCTGAAATTGGAACTAACGTGTGACCTCTAAGATACTTCCTCCGTTTCATTTTACTTGCAACACTTACCGTTTTTAGAAGTTTCATATTACTTGCAACATTACTATTTTTGGCAAAAATAATCTACTTATTTTATCTCACTTTATTCCTAGCCCACATATTACCATCAAATACATGATCCCATTAATTAATTATTTAATATACCCACAAGTCACAACACTATCTACTTATAATATTTTTTTTTAATTTCTATCCCACATATCACAATCAATCATACATTATCCCTACTTTTACCATACTGATTTGACAATCCTTAAAAATTGTGCCAAACCCCTATGGTAGTATTAAACAATCTTGGTTAAGAAGTAAACTAACAGATGTTAGAAAAATGTCACTACAAAAAAGCCTAATTTGTGAGTTTGTGACTAGACGTTTGATCACAAATTAGATGGTTTGAGTTATTATTTATTCGAAATCAGATCAGATCATACCAGACCAAATTAGATTAAATCAGATCAGAACTATTCAGATCAGATCTGAAAGATTCAGATCAGAGATCAAATCAGATCAGAGACCATACTATTATTATTATTATTACTCCCTCCTATTCAGCACAAGTGTCCCATTTCCATTTTGGGCCAAGTCAGCTCAAATGTCCCATTTCCTTTTTTGGCATGTACTTTTTACCATTATACCCTTATAACTTCTTCCTATTTACAATTTTTACCTAACTTATCCCTTACTAATTTTCCCCCATATACTTAATCTAACCTAATTAATCTAACTAAAAATTAACCTAACTCTCCTTAATTAAAAACCAACCCACCCCCTTTTTAACCCTAGCTCCCTCCTTCTCGACATTTCTATGAACCCTTCATCTTCTTCCTTGCTGGGTTCTTCAAGAACCTTCTTCTCCCCTCTTTCTCTCTGATCTTCGACTGTTCATCCCTCCTATTCGACATTTTTATGAACCCTTCATCTTCTTAAGTCACCCACTATGAACCCTAACTCACCAAAGAACTCACCCCTGAAGAACCCTAACCCTAAGTCGCCATTCAAGTCACCCCGGAAAAACCCTAACTCGCCATCTTCTTCGAATCTGGGTATTTGTAAATCCCCTTACAAATCGCCATCTAAGCTTGAGTATGTGGGTTTTAATGATGGAAACCCTAGATCTGAGTCATTAAAATTCGACTACTATGAAGATTCAACCTCTGTTGAGACTGATCCTAAATGGGGAAGACAGCTTGACTCTGAAGGTGAGCCAATCTACACAACTGACCCTTATGATTGGGAGAACCATGAATATACCTCCGTTGATGCTGTTTTTTCGAATAGTGATTGTGAAGAAGAGTGGCTTGATAAGCTTAGTCCTTTCTCAAGTGAGTTTCTGCATGTGGTTTTTGACTGATGATGATGTTTGTTTTGAGTCGTTTTTTATGCATTTTTAAAACTTGCTCTATGAACTTTTTAGTGAGAGCATTATTTAGCCACCTAAAATCGAATCCATTTGGGGTTTGGAATAATTTCTGAGTTTCAAGTGCAAAGATGTGGTTCGATTTTATCACTCTATGATTTAAAAAAAATTAAGTTCCTGAGAGTAATGCAAACAACCCACCATTTTCATTTCTCTGTATAAATATACAAGTGTTTCATTTTAAACAACACAAAATTTTTTACACTGTTGTTTACTTCTGAAACACCCACATTTTAAGATCCCAAAAGTGTGTCCTAAAATAAACGGAATGTCATTTGAGCTCCCAAAAGTTACTGCTGGTTTGTGTTGGTTTTTGTTGCTTGTTGGTTTCTGTTTGGCTTGCTGCTTGCTCTTCGTTTGGCTTGCTGGTTTTTGTTGTTTGGCTTGCTGGTGTTATGTTGTTTGCCTTGTTGGTATGTGTTGTTTGGCTTGCTGGTTTTCTGTTGTTTGGCTCCCAAAAGTTTCTGTTCTTGCCCCAAAAATTCTGATTATTTCTGTTTATGGCCCATTTTGTTCTTCATCATTTATTGCTGTTGGTTACTGTTTGTTGATGTCCCCTGGTGAATGTCTCCTGCATACCCAATCATTTCCACTAGCTGGTTCATTGTGTCTGTGCTTATTCTTGAAAATATGAATTGAAGTGAGTCAAGCACCAATTGTTTGTCAATGCTCAAATAGTCTTGCAATGTGCCCTCTCTTGCTGCTTTTGTCTTGTTCATATGAGGAATGTGATAGTCAAAACCTCCTTTTCTTTTCATTACCTCAACCATACAAGCTTGTAAAGTTATGAAAACAAACCTAAGACATTGGGGACTTAGGTTGTCAAAAGCATTATTTACAGCCCTAAGTAATTGAGTGACATTGTATGCTGCTTTTTGATACTGTAGTGCTTGAATTGATCTAAAAAACCCTAAGTCTAACACATTCATATTAGGGGAGTTGGGTGGTTGTTGAACAAGTTGAATGTAAAACCCATCTTTCATTGATTCATGTAAAAACTAAGTGTCATTTGGTGCTATATGTGGCTTGGCATTGTCTTGTTGCACATAAATGTGTTTAGATAGATTGGCTGGCCACTTTGCTCTAATGCTTGGTAGTACATTTGTGATTAACATGGCCCTTATGTGTTCTTTGGTGATGGATTGAATTGGTTTTGTTTCCAACTCCCCTCTCTTCCTATTTTTTGAGCTTCTTTTAGCCGGCTCTTGTGTAATAAATGGCCATATGCCAATCTTACCATCAAATTCACATTCACCATCACTTGAAAATATGGGTTTCGCAACAGCACACATAAACATTATTTTAGGTATAAACCTCTTTGATTGACACTCTCTATGGGGTTCAATTTCACCCGGAGCAAGATAATAAGTTTGTGACTCTCGTGTGAGATAAAAATGTTTCTCATCAATGTGAACTACGTTTGTGTATGGCTTAAACTTGAATGCATCACTGTGTTCATCATATGCAATTTTTGATAAAGCAAAACTTAACCTGTGTAGCTTGTTATTGTCTGTCAAAGCCGGCTTAATTGCATTTGTGTGCTTCCTTATGACCTTGTCCTTCTTCCATCTACAAACAGTGGCTTGGGAGACACCCATCTGCTTTGCCACTGAATGTTGTGTGCCTTTAAGTTCGTACTTGATTGACTTGAACTTGCTTTCATCAAAAGTGAGTTTGTTAGATGCTTGTCTGCCCACTTTTTTGCTGCTGATGTTTATCACTGTGGTTTGGTTCCTGATTTGGCTTTTGACTTCGTTCCACAATCTTGTTATTGTCTTCCTACACACTTGGAATTCATTGGATAGTTCATTGATGATCCCAACTTTTGGTTTACCCTTTGTATTTAATGAAGCTAGTAATTTTTGCATGATTGCCAATCTTTGTTCTTTAGTTAAATTTTTGGAGTTTGCCATTATGATTTACAAATTGCATTAAATGTGGGTTTGCTCTTGCTGCTGTGTATTTATAGCTTGACTTTCTGTTTCATTGCTGCTGTGTTGTGTATCTCAATGGCGCCTAATTTTTTTTGTCTTGGCGGTTTAAGTTTATGTGCTGAAATTTTTGGGCCATTTTAATTTTGGCGCCTGTTTGTTTGATCAAGCTGCTGTGTAATTATTACTTGACTTTCTGAAATTTTTGGGACATTTTAATTTTGGGATTTTTTAAAACTTGTGGGCTGTTTGATGAAAAATGATTATGAGAAATTGGTTGTTTGCAATTGGCGGCTATTTAAGAAAATAACGATGCATTATTTTGGTAATTTAAAAACTGAAGTCAATGATCGCAAGAAAATCCGCACCCACATGATCAGTAACGACTGCAATTACGTCACGGCCGTCGAAGAATTGAGAAGGCTAGGCGACATACCGTAATGGATTTATGTAATTTTATTTTGTACTCGGCTCAAGTTTATGTATTTTAGGACAATTATTGTAATTGTTGGATCTATTTATGTAATTTCCGTATGTAATTGACGAGACTATGTAAAATCGGGGTTGTAATGAAAAATATTCCGTCTTTTGGGTTTTTAAATTATCAATTTTAAGTTTTCATAAAAAAAACCCACAAAATTGGTGGGAATCATTAAGTTTTAATCTCTACAATTAAAAACCTCTAATAACACTCTCTCTCCTACCCCAAGGGTCCCATTTGACTCTCCTTAAAAACCGTGAAAAGTCAAATGGGACTCTTTTGCTGAATAGGAGGGAGTATTATTATTATTATTAATTATTATTATTATTACTAATATTAATTAATTAAAATTAATAGAATAATTAATAAATAAATATATAAATAATAATTTTAATCTGATCAGACGAAGAGAACAGACCCTAAGCATATAGCGACCAACCTTGCTGGTAGGAATAATAGAATAGAAGTAATGGCAAATGATTTTTGGCTACAATCTGATCAGAATTTACGAATTTACGACCAGGCAAGGCATAGACATAGATTGGTTGCAATCTACGACCAACTTGTTAATCACAATTTAGACACAAATTGAGACCAACCTGCGAACACCGAATGTTGTTGCATCGGAAATATTTCATATGTGAGACAAGATTTCACCTCGATAAAATAGTGAGTTGTGGGCTTGCATATAAATTAAGCTGACTAATTCTCCTACTATCATCTGATTTTGGGAAACAATGAACTTCAACAAAAGTATGTGCAAGTCAACGCTCTTGGGCCCGAACCTACGGGTATCCTGTATCCATACGAGTAGGCCAACGGTAAGATTATGTGACGAACTGTCACGACCTAATAATTGCAAATTGCCACCACCCACCACAGTAAATAAATCACTATTTCGCCTACTTTATATCTCAAACAGACAAATTTTACTTTGTGAGTCTATATCCATCTATTTACTGTCAAAATGGGTAATTTTAGATTGTTTTAACAGCATGTAATAGCTAATCATACATACTAATAAAAGTGCTGGAAAATGATAAATGTCTTCCTTAGGAAGCCTTGACAAATGGAATCATACATATAAATAAAAGTGCTCAAAAATGACAAATGTCTTCCTTAGGAAGCCTTGACAAATGAAATTAATTTAGTAGATGATAATCTTTACCTAATTAAAAATTTGTTTTTTTTAAATTGGAGTAAATCAGGTAATAAATTTATATAATTTATTATAACAAATCTATATTCATAACCTAGAATTTAATATATTTCATACTTATAAATTTTTGCATTGCCAAGTTTTCGTACTAGTTAGCTATTATTTTTAGAGTCATCATGGTAAAAAAAAATTTAAGAGTTAAGGATTGATTGCCGTGTATTCGTTAATAACTTTTCTTGCATTTTAATCATACTAACTATCTGAGTTGAAATTTCACAATAAATAACATGGTCTGATGTGATTATTTTTATTGGAGTTGGTATTCAGCGAGATCGTCTCAAATTGAGATAAGAATGTACTTGCCCAATTCGCGTCCCTTACTTGCTTTCTCTCTTTTTTTCATTTTCTGGACATTATTCAACTTTAATCTTAAAGGTATCAATTTTGCCCTTAAAGATATCAATTTCATTATAAAGTAATGCTTAAACATATTAATTAAAGTAAAAATTTCAATTTGAACCTATAAGTGATCAATTTTGACGTTAAAGTGATCACAATTTCTACCTATTATATGGTTCTGTTTTACAATCTTAGAACGAAGTTATATAAAACGGTATTATTCTATCATTCTATGGATGAACTTCAAACAACAAATAAATGGTCAATAAAACTATCAATAATTAAATTTGAACTAAATGCTATACAATATATCTATCCAATTTAAATACTTATTTTTAAAACAATAATTGAAGATTAGAAGTTTAAAATTGAGTTAGATTATAAAATATCAGTGTCAAATTATATGTCATAATTTAACTATTAACTTATTCAATTTGAACTAAAACATATACAATATCTTTATACACTTTGAAATACTTAATTTTGAAAACGATAATTGAAGCTTAGACGTTCAAAATTGGGTTTTTTTTAAAAAAAAATAAATTGAAATTGAGTTAGATCATAAAACATTAAATACTTAGATAGAAATTAATCAGTTTAACACTACAATTGATCACTTATAGGTTCAAATTGAAACTTTTACATTACTTTACGTTGGAATTGATATCTTTAAGGTCAAAATTGATACTTTTAAGGTAAAAATTGAAAAATATCCAGAAAATGTGAAAAAACAAAAAAACGAAAATCTGAAGGGCAAAGCGCGCACGTGTAATACACGCGCCTAACAATGGGCCGGCCCAAATCTCGTCTTATAGTTGGACGATCTCTCCAAGTTTGTGTTTTTATTGAGCAAGTTCATATAAATACTTATATGAATTTATCTATGGTGAGCCGATCTCATACAGCATGAATCGATTAATAAAGATAAGGAACTAAGATTAGGTTCCATAAAACTATTGTTTTTGAATTAAGTACGCGTACGCGTACACGCGTATAGATATATATAATTACTGTAAATTACCATTTATCACAAATCCGTTGTCGTCCAGCGGTTAGGATGTCTGGCTTTCACCCAGGAGACCCGGGTTCGATTCCCGGCAACGGAATTAATTTTGCTCGTATGAGTGTAAGGCCGATGAAAATATATACTCGTGGGATTATTTTTTTTATCCTTTACCCAAATTCATCATAACTTTGATACATCATTTTATGTTTTTTATCCTTTGCTATGAAGTTGTTGAAATTTATAATTTCTTACTACAAAGAGATTTCACATAAAGTATCTATGTTTCGGACTGAATTTGCATTCTTGAAAAAAATGTCTTATAATTATCATAACTTTAATAATTAGTCTCTTGATAGACCATCTCTTTGAGAGACGTATCTCAAGCTCAATCCTTTAAAGATTAATACCTATACTTACCGTATTTTTAATGTCTACTTACATCTATACTTACCGTATTTTTAATGTCTACTTACATTATCCTTAATGTTTATTTGCCGTATCTTTCATGCATACTTTCAATATCTTAAATGTCTACTTAAATCATTCTTAATGTCTACTTACAATATTTTCAAAAATATATAATGGACCGGCACAATTAGAAATAAATTTTAATGCTAAATGGCTTAGTCTAAATGGGACTTTAGATCTGATTAAACATTCTTAATTTGTAATTACAATATTTGTTTTGGATCTATCCTTAATATTATAAACATTGTCTATGATTTCATATAACAACACTAAAACATAAAGGCAAAACTAATTTGAATTTAGTGACAACTAGCTTGAATCGTCCCTTGCCAAGCACGAAAAATTTTTAAAAAAGTAAAATAATTTCTAAAACATAAACAAATTTTGTTTAAATTATCATTATATTAATTTGTTATTTGTTAAATATAATAAATATAGAGAAAATAATATTTGACGTGTAAGAGAAATTTAAACGATCAATTTACATTTTCTTATGCACGTAATGCCAAGTATTATATTAATTACAATTTAATCTTTTGAATATATATTTCTATGTGTATTTTTGTATATATATTTATATATAAATATCTTAATTTTTTAAGTCATGAGTGCTTTTGTGTATTTTTAATGACTTTAGGGAAATGATTTCATAAATAATACTAGATAGTGGCTGTGCGATGCACGGCTTTATTAAATTTACTGACATATCATTTAAGAAATTAAAATTTTAAGAAATAAATTTTACATTATAGTTATATGTCATTTCGTTTTCAATAGTTGTATACATTACATACCTTGTTTGATTTGTATCATACTTTGCATTGTACGTAGATGATTGTGAAAATTTAGTAATAGATTTAACATAAATAGTTATGTAAAATTATTTTATAAAATTAAAAAAAAAATTATTTGTCATAAAAAATATAAGTGACTTGCATAAAGATAGCTACAACCTAAATCATATTAGACTTATGCATTGCATTTAAGTAACCAATTTCATTAGTATAAAACAAAATCCTCATTAAAGTATATTATCTTTTAACCAACTTGAAATATGCAATACATTTAAATAATATTTATTTAATAAATAAAATTGATAAGATTTTATAAATAATTGAAAAAAAAATGAAATTAAATTTATAGATCTCTAACACATTAAATGATGTGATTTATAAAGTATAACATCAATATGAATTATATTATTATAGTCATAGTTAGAAAGCAATTATTTGAAATATATTAATTAGTGATGATGTCATCATTGAGTTTTGGAGGGAAACTTTTTGTTGAGGTTGTGACACATAAGCACTATTAATTAATGATTATATCAGCGTGTTTTGTTTTAGTAATAGTTAGTTATAGATAGATAGATTTTCAATAGATGGTTGTAGTGTAGGAAAATTTTGTTAATTGAGTAATTAAATGAAGCTTATGTATTATGATTGAGAATTCTTATACCTTTTGAAGATATAATTATTTAATATGACATTATTTATAGTGTGACAACATTTAACATTTCTTTTTTATATAAAACATCAAATTTTTTAATTTGAATCACGTATCATACAATATAATAAATGAGTTGAAAAATGACAAATGACAAACTCTTAAAAAATTTTCCAAATGAATATATTTAATAGGTTAGAATTGATTACTTGACACTTTAT
The DNA here is from genome assembly GCA_019425755.1 of Amaranthus cruentus. Classification (NCBI taxonomy): domain Eukaryota; kingdom Viridiplantae; phylum Streptophyta; class Magnoliopsida; order Caryophyllales; family Amaranthaceae; genus Amaranthus; species Amaranthus cruentus. Next base: position 14,114,377 of record CM033453.1, on the reverse strand, counting down.
TATCCTAAATTAACATGATAGTTTTTCTTACCTTATTTGTTGATATTTTTCAAACAATGCAAATTATGCTTTGCTATTATTCTATAATTTCGTTACCTTATTAGCTGATATTTTTCAACATTTCTTTTTTATAAAAAACATATAATTTTTTGTTTGAATCACGTATCATACAATATAATAAATGAGTTGGAAATGACAAATGACAAACTTTTAAAAATTTTCCAAATGAATATATATTTAATAGGTTAGAATTGATTACTTGACACTTTATTATATCTAAATTAACATGATAGTTTTTCTTACCTTTTTTTGAAACGGATAGTTTTCCTTATCTTATTTGTGGATAATTTTCAGAATATGCAAATCATGCTTTGATATTGTTCTATAATTTTCTTACCTTATTAGCTAATATTTTTCATTTTATATTCTTATATTATTTTTTATAAATTCCTTTAAATTATTTAATTTATTGATATTCTTGTATGTTATTTGCTAAATATGAAATTTATTCTATTAATTGAAATTAGTGATGCAATTGACTACTATAGTCTGATTAATTAGGCAAGAAAATTTTCAACCATAGCTTGACACGCATTAATACGACACTAGTTTTTTAATTCTGTTTCAGTATATTAGTACATATACCATATAATAAGTTTAGATACTTGTTTGACACAACAATAATTCAAAACTTATAACACAATATAATTTAGTGTCAAATTAAAGAATATAATAAATATTTAATTAATGTTAATTTTTTATATTAAAACTTAAATTAATGGTTGAATATTGTGTTAATGACTTGAAAGATAAATAATTCAAATATTAAAAGTTTAAAATTGAGACCTAACAATAAGATATTTTCCTTTGATTCTCATTCTTTAAAGTAATTAAGATGCTTATTATTTGACTTTGACCAACTGTCTTTCTTTTTTTTTTTTATTGTAGAATGATATTAGGATAGATTGATATTCTCTTACTTGAATTATTTTAGCAAACCTTGATATTCGTGATTAACATTTAATGGGTCAAATTTTACTTATCTAATTTTTTTATTGTCATAAATAAAAAAATTTAATAACATTAAAATTATATTCGTGATTAACATCTAATGGGTCAAATTTTAATTACTCAATTTTTTATTGCCATAAATAAAGAATTTTAATTACATATAAACTATATAGAATTGAATGTATTTTGGAGGGAAATGAATTAATATGAAGGCGACACGTGTCCTTTTGAATAATGAATTTAGTATATAGTATATAGATAGATTAACATTTAATGAGTCAAATTTTATTTACCCAAATTTTTATTGCCATAAATAGAGAATTTTAATTACATATAAACTATATTCGTAATTAACATTTAATGGGTCAAATTTTACTTATCCAATTTTTTATTGCAAAAAATAAAGAATTTTAATTACATATAAACTATATAGAACTAGTATAGAAACTCGTGCAATGCACGAATTTGTTAGTGCAAAATATATACAAAAACAGTTTCTAATAATAATGTAAGTAGTAATTACTGTATTAAATTTACCAAATACATGATTTTTTTTAAATCAAAACATAATTACTAACGTTTATTTTTATTATTTACCTGATATATAACTTTTTTTTCATTCAATTGAACATATTAAATTCGAAGTTAACTAAATAGAACTACTTTAGTATATCCTATAAATACTTTACGTAATTTAGCTTCAAACTTAAACAAAAAATATTAGATTTTAAATTTGATAAATATTGTTGTAACACCCCGACCCAACGGACCACCGGTGACTACTCATGGACATAGGCGGACCTATGTGGTAACAAAGGGTAGCATAGGCTACACATATTTTTTTTAAAAAAAATTAATACTTTTCCTTTAAAAAAATTATTACCTTGTACTACTCCACTCCAATAATATACTGCTCTCACAGCTATACCCTACGGCCCTGCCCATAACTCACTACCCAGGCAACCCAGCTACACTTCCCCTTTCTCTCTTCTCCCTTTCATCTCCATTTTCGAATTTCATCTCAAATTCTTGCCCAGCTGCCCTCTGACTATAAATCCGGCCAGGCGGCCACCTCCCTAGCTTTCATTTTGTGTGCCGGCAGTCGGCTGTCACTGCGTCCACTGGACCACCATTCTTCGGTTTTTATTGTAAGTTTATCTTTGAAATTTTGATCTCTCATTCAATTAATTTAGTATTTCATCACTTAAAAATTAAAATCTTTAATTTTTTTATAGGCTGATTCTTTTAATGATTATTTTAGGGTTTAGCAATAGAGATTATATAATAATTGTGAACTAGATAATCGCACGCTTTTTTATTTTAAAAAACAAAGAAAAATAAATTGTAAATTATTGGTTATTAATAGCATATATAATAGCTAATATTTAATTTATTTTTGATTCCTAAAATATTTTTTTATAAGTTATGTATGATGTTAAATAATGTTATTTTTAATATTATTTAAATTTTTGATCACTATAAGATTGTAAGTGACAAATTATTATCTTTTGTTTCCAAATTAAAAGTTAGCAAATTATTATTACAGAGAACAAAATTTGCAAATTGTGAGAATATATTATATTGCTAGTTTAGTGTCAAACGTGTGAACAAATTATTAGCAAATTGTGAAAAATATATTATATTATATAATTATTCTAGAGAAATTTGCAAAAATTAGTATTGCTAGTTTATTTGTCAAATGTGTGAGCAAAGAAAGTGAGTATAATTAGACTTTATAATCTCATTGTAAATTGTAACTTGTAATTTGGAGCAACGAAATATTTTTGAAATAAATTTTATAAACAAAACTCTCAGCCGTAATTTATTTCAACATGTTGGTGAATCATGAATGGTGCTACCCATACTTTTGAATCCTGGATCCGCCTATGCTCATGGAGACTGTAGACTAGCCCCGCAGACCAACACAAGTCTTTCCAGCGCACTTTGACCTCACTCGGGCGCACCAAGAAAAACTTCCCATGAGGTCACCCATCCTAAGATTGCTCCCCACCAAGCACGCTTAACTGTGGAGTTCTTAGCAAATGGGCTCTCTAGAAAAGAAGATGCACCTTGTTGATATGATTAGTCTATCAATCCCTTTTCAAGCTAAATCTGGGGTATCACAATTGCCATGCCTCTTTAAATGATGACACTTGGAATCTTCCAAGACTTTTATAGTATTAATATATGATATGATATAATTGAAACCTGTGCATTAATTTTCCATGTCCCCCTATCACTCTGTATTTCCTGAATGTAATTTAAGCTCACGGTTATAATTGAAAATATTATTCACCAACACTGAAGCTTGAGATAAAAGAAATGATAAGAGCAAATAATTAAGTTGGTCAAATGGTGTATTTATATTGTAGTTCATGCCATTGTATTGAAAGACAATTTCTATTTTTGTCAACTTATAAAATTGACTGAATTGAAATTCCTTCAATTAATATTTCTGCCATTAATATAAATCCTAATTTTTTATTTTCGTAAAAGCATAATATTGTCTGAATTGAAATTCCTGCAATCATTACTCCTGCCATTATTATGAATCCAACGTTTTATTATTGTAAAAAATTAAAATTGACTGAATCAAAAATCCTGCAATTAATATTGTAACACCCCTGAATTTCCGACCCCCTATACGAAACCGAAACCGAAACCGCAAGGTACGGAAGGAAACTCGGGTGTTACAAAAAGAAAGAGATAAGGAATAAGAGAAATAAATAAGTAAATAAATGAGTAGGAATTTCGGCAGCACCTACCCTAAAATTGGGCGCCCATGTAGAAAGACAAACAACATATATAAACAGAAAAGCGTAAAAGCATTAATGGCCTAACAAAATATATCACAGCGGATCGTCTCATCGCCGACTTCTCCAAACTATGTACAAAACATGGATCGTGGTTCCCATGTAACACTTGAGTTTTCAAAACAAGGAAACAGAAGACTATACAGCTATAAAGTTTGCAGCGGAAATTAAGTTATACAAAAGAGAGGTCAAATGCCTCAAACCCCAAAACATAGCCAGACTAAGAGGAACGAAACTACATATCAAGTTCACAAATGTATTCATTGCACAATCCAACACACGCGCTCATCACCCCCCCCAAAATGCAATGCAAAAGATCGTCATCACCTGCTAGGTCCGCCTATGATCACCCTGCTGTTCAACGTAAGATAGAGATATCGAACGTATCATCACAGGGCCACCATAGAAAGAGCCATATCAACAAATCAAACATGTACACGTCACTAACTAACGTAATATTATATTAAGGCATAATTAATATCAATAATGTACATCACAATGTAAAAGTAATTCCACAACACTCCAAGTGTTACTCTTGACCCCTAGACTTCATCTCCTACTTCTCAAAGTCGATCTTATCCTCTTTAATCCTTTTCGACTTCATAACTCCTCGGTATCACGTGCACCAAAGCTTAACCATTTCCAAATTTATATCTATATATATTTATATGTGACTAGAGGCCACCATTTCGAGGTTTGCAAGACCCACATGGCAACACCTCGACCAAGGGCGGTGACGGGCCATACCGGCGCCCAATGGTAAAGTATGAACATACCCCCGTACAGCGACCATATATAGATGATCCATACATCTGGGAACTAAACCAACTGGGGTACCAAACCAGTGGAGCCAACATACCTAACGCATGCGACTAGAGGCCACCATTTTGGGGTTTGCAAGACCCCCATGCCAACACCTCAACCAAGGGCGGTGACGGACCATACCGGCAATGGTAAAGTATAAATATACCCCCGTACAGCGAAATGTGAAACACGTCATGGACTTTACCCAACTCATTTTGTAATGCTAGTCTGTAAGCGACCTTTTCTACCTTCTCTGTGACTTCATAAGGTCCTATAAACTTGGGGCTCAACTTTCCCCTCTTGCTAAACCTCATGACTCCTTTCATCGGCGAAACTCTCAACAGTACATAAGCCCCTACGGCGAACTCATCAGGTAACAAATTCGCTGAAATCATCCCAACATACTGGATTTCGACAACTTGATCAGTCATTTCCTCTAACATAGCCGGACCTAAGGTAACAAATTCGCTGAAATCATCCCAACATACTTGATTTCGACAACGACGACCATATAAAGCTTTAAAAGGTGCCATCTGGATGCTTGCCTGGTAACTATTGTTGTATGAAAATTCTACCATATCTAGGTAGTCATCCCAAGATCCTTGCCTATCCAAGGCTACTGCTCGCAACATATCTTCAAGAGTCCTATTACTGCGCTCGGTCTGTCCATCGGTGGCAGGGTGAAAAGATGTGCTTCTTAGAAGTTCTGTACCCAGAGCTGTCTGAAAAGCTTCCCAAAATTTCACACATACCTAGGATCACGGTCAGAAACTATAGACCTAGGGACACCATGGTATCGCACAACATTCTTAAGGTAAGCTCGAGCCAACTGATCCATACTCCACTAATTATTCATCGGAATGAACCTTGCACTCTTGGTGAGTCTATCCAAAATCACCCATAACGTGTCATTTCCCGACCTAGTCCTCGGTAAACCTAAAACAAAGTCCATGGATATGTCATCCCATTTCCACACAGGAATATCCAAAGGTTGGAGTAAACCTACAGGGCTCTTATGCTCACTCTTTACCTTCTGGTAGGTCAAACACTTGGAAACAAACTCAGCGATATCTCTTTTCATCCCAGACCACCAGAATGTTTGCTTCAGGTCTTGATACATTTTATCTCCTCCCGGGTGAACTGAATACTTCGAACTATGAGCCTCTGTCAAGATTTTATCCTTGAGTCCTATACAAGAAGAAGGTACACACCATCGACCCTTGTATCGAATGCTACCATCCTCGAATATCGTGAATCCTTCAACTTTTCCTTCTTTAACATGTTCCCTCATTTTCTCTAATAAGTAGTCACTCACTTGATTTGCTAGAATTTCTTCAAAAATTGAAGGTCGGATGGATAAGGCGGCTAACTGGGACTCTAGCTCCCCATGCTGCACAATCTCGAGGTTTAATCTCTCTATGTCTCTCTGCAACTCTCTAGGAGCAATCAAGGAAGCTACGGAATGATTGGTTTTCCTACTCAAAGCATCGGCTACTACATTAGCCCTACCCTCATGGTAATTAAATTCCACGTCATAGTCATTAATCAATTCCAGCCATCTTCGCTGCCTCATATTCAAATTTTGTTGTGTATACAAGTATCGCAAGCTGTGATGATCAGTATAAATCTTGCACTTCACTCCATACAAGTAATGTCTCAAAATTTTTAAAGCAAAGACAATGGCTGCTAACTCCTAGTCATGAGTCGGGTAATTTACCTCACGTGGTTTAAGTTGCCTCGATGCATAAGCAATAACCTTTCTATCCTGCATCAACATACACCCTAACCCATTTTTCGATGCATCACTATACACGAGGTATTCAGATGTGCTGTCTGGAAGGGTCAATACTGGTGCGGTAGTCAATCTCTCCTTCAACGTTTGAAAGACTACTTCAAACGGAAACGCCCTCTTTGGAAATAAAATGACCCAGGAATGACACTTTTTCAAGCCAGAACTCACACTTAGAAAACTTGGCATACAATTGATTCTCCCAAAGTATCTGTAATACCTTCCTCAAATGTTGCTCGTGTTCTTCCTTATCCTTCGAATACACCAAGATATCATCAATAAATACCACGACGAACTTATCAAGACATGCACTAAACACCTGATTCATCAAACACATGAAAGCTGCTGGTGCATTTGTCAGTCCAAATGGCATTACCGTAAACTCATAGTGTCTATAACGAGTCCTGAAAGCCATTTTCGGTACATCTTTCTCTGCAATCCGTAGCTGGTGATAGTCAGATCTCAAGTCAATCTTGGAAAACATTCCAGCTCCCTTAAGTTGGTCGAACAGGTCATCAATTCTCGGTAGAGGATATTTGTTTTTCACAGTAACCTTATTCAACTCACGGTAATCAATGCATAGTCTCATGCTTCCATCCTTCTTGCGAACGAACAACACTGGTGCACCCCAAGGCGAAACACTCTGTCGTATGTACCCTTTTTCTAACAACTCTTCCACTTGCTTTTTCAGTTCTTTTATCTCTGTTGGAGCCATCCTATAGGGTGCCTTCAATATAGGTCCCACCCCTGGAACTAAGTCTATGGTAAACTCAAAGTCTCGAGTAGGTGGCATCCCCGGTATCTCCTCTGGAAAAACATCCATGAACTCATTTACAACAGGAACAGATTCAAGTGTCAAAACCTCATCCTCTATCTTTCTAACATGACATAGATAGCATGGCAGTCCTTGTCTCAGAAATCTTTTCATCTTCAGTGATGATACCACCTTAGTTTGTAATCCCGAAGAAACTTACGATATTTCACACTCTTTCCCTCAGGCCCAACAAGTCTTACCTCTTGCTTCTCGCACTCAACTAATGCTTTATATCGACCCAACCAATCCATCCCGAGAATAACATCTAGATGTTCCATCTCTAACTCGTATAAGTCACTAGGAAAAGTGGTCTCCCCAATGGTCAAAGGAACTCCCCTATATACCCTACTGCATTGGTACAACACTCCTGATGGAACAGCCACTACGTAAGATGAGGATTCGGGATCCTTTAATCCCAACCCTTGGATTTTTGATGTAGACACAAAAGAATTTGATGCTCTAGTATCAAATAACACCTTTACAGGTATCGAATTCACATGAAACGTACCTGTCACTACGTCTTGTGCAGCCTCTGCCTCCTTTGTGCTAATGGCAGTCAATCTCCCTGTTATCGATTGCGTCACTAGTGGGCTTGGTCCTGTGCTCCCACCCTTCTGCCCATTAGACTCCCCAGCTCTATAGTTGTTTTGAGTGGCGCGATTACCGTTCCCATTCCTCTGTTGATGATGAATTTGGCCGCGATAGTCGCTCCCCATCCTCTGGTTCCCAAGATGCTTTTGCTTGACGATTTGTTGTCCCCCACTTTGCTGATTAGGGTACCCATGCTTAGCAAAACATTCAAACTCTCGATGACCAAGTTTGCCACAAAAACGGCAGTCCACCAAGTTCCCATCACAGTCCTTCCCTAGGTGGGTTTTGGGACACCTGCGGCATATGAAAACTCTATCCTTGTCGTAACGATCTCCATTCTTCCTTTGACTGTCGAAACCTCTGTGTTGAGGCTTACCATTCCGGTCATTTTTGTCCAGATGAACAAAGTTCTTATGTCTCTTGTTGTGGTGGAAGTGGTGTTGCTGTTGGAAGATTTCTTTCCTTTTCTCTGCATAGCTGGTTCCCACATTGCTAATATCGAGCTTTTTTCCTTTATCTTTCTTCATCAAACTTTCTACTTGAGCAGCTCTTTGGTACATTGCATCTAGAGTGGTGTACCTATCACTGTCGATATGCACTTGCACGTCATTGTTCAGCCCCAACTCAAATCTCTTCATCTTTTTCTCTTTGGTAGGGACATCATTGGGGCAATACTTGACGTACTCCATGAATTTCTTATAATATTCGTCTACTGTCTGATCACCCATCTCAAACTTCGAAAATTCATTTGATTTTTGCTTCTTGATGTGAGGCGGATAAAATTTCTCCCTAATTGCTTTTTTAAAATCTGTCCATGCCAGCGGATGCTCAGGATCGCTCACCAAGTTATCTCTGGTGTTTGACCACCAGTAGTCGGCTTCTTCTTGAAGGTAGAAAGCAACTTGATCTACCCTCAGATGCTCAGGGCTGCGGATTCACCAGCTCCCGTGAAAACTGGAGGCTTGTTCTGCGAAATCTTCTTGCTTATAAAGGCAGCCGTCTGAACATTGGACTCAGACCTTTACCTTCTTTCCTCGGCAAGCTCCATAACTAGTTCCCTCATTGCCTGGTTAGACGAACGACGCCTCATTCGACTACTGGATAATGGAGGCATTTCCTGCAACCACGATTTCCAGAGTGAAAGAGGTCAGTTTCTAATTCATTCCAGCTTAGGATATCCAGCATTAAGGACATAAATTGCACACCGATTCCAATTATACATGTACTCTTATTTTTGCATGAATTTCAATCATGTCTCGGCATACTCAAGGCCCCACCTTCAAAATCAAACAACTAACACGCGGTCTAATAATAATATGCATAAACAACTAAGTTATAAAGATTTAAACATATCATCGATCGTAATAATATACATACAATTTTATCTGAATCTAACCATATATATTGTATATAATCATTTTTATTATAGTTTCATCACCAAAGTGCACTAACTTAAAAAAAAAATTTCAAGTTTCAACCTTTATTTTTGCGTAGATCATGACTTTTTGCACAAAACAAAATATTTAATAACTACATTTCTAAGCATGATTTAGGGTTCAATTCTACCATCGACAATAATTGTAAAAATCATACGCATAACCATGTAATTTTCATTAGCAATAATATTAAAGATGCACGAACATTTAAAATGCACCTAACCCAAATCTATCCATACTCACACGGAAGTTTTGTTTTAACGTTTCAAATGAAAACACACGTGTTTGAAACAGGAACCACTAGCTCTGGTAACCACCTGTAACACCCCCGAATTTCCGACCCCCTATACGAAACCGAAACCGAAATCACAAGGTACGGGAGGAAATTCGGGTGTTACAAAAAGAAAGAGATAAAGAATAAGAGAAATAAATAAGTAAATAAATGAGTAGAGATTTTGGCAGCACCTACCCTAAAATTGGGCGCCCATGTAGAAAGACAAACAACATATATAAACAGAAAAGCGTAAAGGCATCAATGGCCTAACAAAATATATCACAACAGATTGTCTGATCGCCGGCTTCTCCAAACTATCTACAAAACATGGATTGTGGTTCCCATGTAACACTTGAGTTTTCAAAACAAGGAAACAGAAGACTATACATCTATAAAGTTTGCAGCGGAAATTAAGTTATACAAAAGAGAGGTCAAATGCCTCAAACCCCAAAACATAGCCAGACTAAGAGGAACGAAACTACATATCAAGTTCACAAATGTATTCATTGCACAATCCAACACACGCGCTCATCGCCCCCCCGAAATGCAATGCAAAAGATCGTTATCACCTGCTAGGTCCGCCTATGATCACCCTGCTGTTCAACGTAAGACAGAGATATCGAACGTATCATCACAGGGCCACCATAGAAAGAGCCATATCAACAAATCAAAAAGTACATCACAATGTAAAAGTAATTCCACAACACTCCAAGTGTTACTCTTATCCCCTAGACTTCATCTCCTACTTCTCAAAGTCGATCTTATCCTCTTTAATCCTTTTCGACTTCATAACTTCTCGGTATCACGTGCACCAAAGCTCAACCATTTACAAATTTATATCTATATATATATTTATATGTGACTAGAGGCCACCATTTCGGGGTTTGCTAGACCCACATGGCAACACCTCGACCAAGGGCGGTGATGGGCCATACCAGCGCCCAATGGTAATGTATGAACATACACCCGTACAGCGACCATATATAGATGATCCATACCTCCGGGAACTAAACCAATTGGGGTACCCTAACCGGTGGAGCCTCAATAATGAACACATTTGCTATCTCATCATAAGGAACTCCTTCTCATTACAATCAACCAATTTCTTACTCCACATTCAAGAGGCTCATTCCCATCCCATCACATCTCATCCAATACTCTGATCACAAGGCACACGATCTCATTCTCTACTACTACTACATAGACCAACTTGAACCGTAAACTCAGTTATTCAATGGAAACTCAAGGGCATGCAGAGCTTATATAACAATAATACTCAATGCGAACATAATGTAAGATGCAAACAAGAATTAGTTACTGCGTGTGTGTACCTGCAACTCTACTGTACTCCTGAAATAAGTCAGATAAATTGCCAAGAAAGAGGTCTTACGCCCCCCATATGAACCGGGCACCTATGCACGATTAAAATAAGACTAATGAGCCTACTTCACATCATTTAAGAGGCACTGACTCCATACAAACTTCACTATTAACCAAATAGGTTTCGATTCAAGCTAATACGCACTCTAACGTACTCATGCGATAGATTCAACCCATGTTCACATATGAACTAGGCCATCAATTTCAACCAAATCATAACATTAGATTCCAGTCAATTCTATATCAAGATATGTTCAAGTGAAAATGATGCAACCATACGCTTGTGCGTTCTAATCAACAATCCATGTGAAAGTTTAAAAACACATAATATGTGATGTTACACTTAATATCAATCACATTATTCATAGTAGTCATGATTTATTATCTTTCCAAGGTTTTAAAGTAAAACTATTAAGAATAAATTAAATTTGTAGCTCAACGAACTAATAACGATTCGTATAACTTAGGTCGAAGTCACACAACTTAGCAACACGATTGAACATATCAATATAACAACCAAGCTCCAATATGTACAAGCAACTCACTACAATCATAGACAATGGTCACAATCAAAGCTCAAAACTAATAACCTCATCAAATAACTATACCCATAACAATACTTTCATTAATGACAATTGCAACCATAATCTTTCTTAATAATTATTACTATCATTTAGTCTCCAACAATAGGTATCAAAAGTACTAGTCACACCACCATGATTAATGTCATATAAACAATAACTAGCCACCATTCATCCACAATGTCACATATACCAGCTTATACAAGATTTTTAATTAATAAAACACCATCTAAACCACAAAAGTAGTACATACTACTTTTAATTCATCTAACCCTAACTTATTCAAGTTCAAATCACACTTTCTAATACTTACCCACTTTAAATTCTATCAAGATATAACTTAATCTAAGCTAAGATTCATGAATTTACTCAAAATACTACCTTTTAAATTCGTCATAATATAAACCCTAACTTATATATTTTCAAATCACCATAATAATCAAGCCCATAACAAAAATCAAGATATCATACTCAAATTTAATAAGTAAGAACTCTAAATAATATGAATTTAAATATCAAAAACATACAAACTTAAATTGGGTAAAAGATTGCTCAAAAAAAGGGAAAAATATGGCTTATAATGGTGGAATTAAAGAAGGAGATGAAGTGATGGTGGTGGAGGAATAGGGGCAGCCTTGCTGCTGGCTGACTGGAGTCCAAACTCAGCCGTGCTGCTGGCCGGTTTCACGTGGGAAGGAAGAGGGAGTGCGGCTGCTGCTGCTGTCCCGAGGTCTTGGTGGCGCCGCCAATGGCTTGTGGGGAAGGGAGATGGTGCGTGAGAAGAGAGGGAAAGGAGGAAGAAGGTGATGAGTGGGAAAGAAGAAGGTGACGGCTCCTCTTACAAAAAAAAAAGGGTTTTAATATCAAAAAAATCTAAAACCCTAACCCCACAATATTTCGGGCCTATCTACTCACGAGGCCCATTAATTTAACCCGAAATATTAAAAGAGGAACATCGTTTGGCTCGAGTTTAAGAACGAAACTGTTATGACTATTATTAACTTTACTTAAGTTTTATTTAAATAATAATTTCCCATTTAATTAAACGTATACATGAATGTCATTAAATATATCTATGGGTCAAAATGTTAAATTTACGATGTTTGATAATAATGTATAAAGAAATTATTTTTAATCGCAATTTAAATTATAAATAAACTATCATCGAATTTGCGGGGTGTTACAAATATTTATGCCATTAACATTTATGTCATTAATATAAATCCAAATTTTTATATTTGTAAAGAATAAACTTGTCTGAATTAAAATTCATGCAATTATTCCTGCCATTAATATAAATGCAACATTTTTTTTCCGTAAATGATTAAAATTGACGGAATTGAAAATCATGCAATTAATATCCCTGCCATAAATATTCTGATAATGCTGGCCAATAAAAAAATTACATATGACACTTTCTTTTTCAATCTAATTTGCTTTACTATACAACAAAAGTAATATAGTGTATGATGATTATATGATGCCTCTTTAAATGATGACACTTGGAATTTTCCAAGACTTTTATAGTATTGTATGATATGATGTATGATTGAATGTATTTTGGAGGGAAATAAATTAATATGATAGCGACACATGTCCTTTTGAATAATGACTTTAGTATATAGTCGATTTATAATATTTTAAATATATATAATGGGTTGGTCCAATTAGAGATAGTCTCTCAAAGAGACCGTCTCTCACAAGAATTTGTGTTAATATAAAGGTGTCTTACTCCATCTCAGGTTCAATCCTAACTCCTCCTCTAGTACTTTTTTGAGGTAGCATGACTGCTTACTCTAAAAAAATCATTGAAAAACACACAAAAACATTATATCAGCAAAAAGACAGAATATAATAAACTAGTGACCATCAAACAAGTTATAAAGATTGAATTTGAGATAAATTTTTGTTATTCACTTAGCCCCTTTAGACTAAACAAGAGTTTCAAACATCTTTCAACATATTCGTAAAACCAACATATTCTTAAAATTGTTACCGTTAACCATTTTTTGGTGTTTTATTTGTTGTATTCATAAATAATTTTTCTATTTATATCTCAAATTTTAAACAAAAAAAACCTTATACATCCTTATAATAATATTCCAATAACACTTATGGTCCCCACAAATTTTCTACTCACTTCATTTTAAGAAATTTGTACTCCCTCCGTCCTGAATAGATTGAAGCAAAGAGAAAACATTTGTTTTTTAAGAAAAAGGTGAATAATGGTAATAAATGAAGAGAGAGAATGAATTGTGTGGATGAAATTAAAGAGAGTTAAAACGAAAATTTAATGATATACCACTGAGTTTCTTAATAATTCACCATATACCACATCAAATGTATGGATGAGATTAAAAGGACGTGGTGGGCCATAGTCCAAAAATACAAATCATGCAAATTAAGTGGAACGTACCAAAATGGAAAATGTTGCAAATCAAATGGGACGGAGGGAGTATCGATTAAGGTTCCCACATGTTTCCCACTAACTTAAGTAAAACATTTTTTTATTGTTGTGGTTTTCATATTTTTTCGGCTAACATGCTTTTAATATTTTTAAATATTTATGGTCCTCACTTTCATATCTAAGGTTGAAAATTTTTCAGATCGGACCGTTTAAATCACCAGTAAAGACTACAACGGTTTGGTCTAATATGGTCTACGGGTTTTTATTTTTATATTTTTATCCAAATTTATACATGTGTTTATACAAATAATTCGCAACTACAATCACTAAATATAATAAATTGTAATTAGTTGATCACATCCGCATCAAAATTTGTATTCACTAGAAATAACTACATCTTGAAATATCTAGTTAGCAACTTTTTTTTAAAAAAAAATATGATATTCAACCATAGTACGGTTTGCGGTCTGGTCTAATATGAAAAAAAATGAGACTTGACCGTAAACCGTTAATTTTGAAAAAAAACCAGACCAGACCGTTTAGACCGTAGACAGACCAAATACTAAAATTTCGGTTTAGTCTAGTTTGGTTTACGGTTTAGACCAAACTTTGTTCAGCTCTATTTACGTCATCAAATTTTTTATTCACTAAAAATAAATCCACCATCTAAAATATTCTTTTTTTTTTTAATTCTTGTAAACATTTATGTGGGAATTCCTTTAAAGAACAAAGAGAGTAATAAATACTTATTTTATTATTTTTTTTTTTAGGAAAACACCTAAAGACAATGTATTATCTTTGATCAACCAAGGCTGAAAGAACAAAGAGAGTAATAAATAGGGATGGGCATTTAAGGGTATGGGTCGGGTGGGTTTGGACCCTACCCGGACCCGGACCCTAATTTTAGGGTAGGGTCCAGACCCGGACCCTGATATTAAGGGTCTAAAAAATTAGACCCAGACCCAGACCCTAAGGGTCTGGATCCAGACCCTTAGGGTCTAGAACCATACCCTAAAAAGTTTATTTTTTGAGTGAGATTAAAGGGTCTAAACAATAGACCCTAATATGGACCCTAATCTGAACCCTTATTAGACTCTTAGAGTCTAGGTTCCTAAAATCCATAGATCATTAGTTGAAACTTTCTAAAGCAATAATAATTTCAAAACCAAACTTAAAAACAAATTTGAGAACATATTTTTCCTTCAAAGGCAAAAATTACTTTAACACTACAAACAACATTAAAGCACTTAAATTCAAGTTACAAAATCCAAAATCCAAAATACAAAAACATTAAACCAAATCAAGCAAACTTCAATGCTTCATCATCCTTGTAAATTTCCAATCCTCTTTGTGATTTCACGAGTACTAAGCCTACAAAAGCAAACCATCAACCAAATCAAACCAAACCTAAATCATTGACAAGCAAATCAACATTAAAACAATGCAAATGAATTATATAGCCAGTAAAGCCAATTTACATACATATAGATATTGGTTTGTGTTAAAATACTAACTAAAATGTAGAGATGAACCTGTTAACCAGAATCTTAACCATTTTTTAAATGCTGCACTCCTTCCTCTAATCATGTGGGTCGTCATCAAGATCCTATAAACATTTATAAGAAAGCGAATTTGAAATGAAAAACTTAAATTAAAATAGTATATATTTTATAAAGTTTATGTTAAAAATAAAATACCAAATTTATGATATCAACTACTTCACCATCGCCTTCAACATCAAAATCTTCATTTATAGTTGAACAACCATGAACGTTTTCTGATGTACCTTTAAATGAAACCACCAAAATGAATGAATGAATGTTATACAACTACACTAGCACTTATTGAGAAAAAATAAGGAAAAATAAAGTAGAAAGTGTATTACCTTTAAGGTCTTCGGTCATCCAATTTTGTAAACACATAAGTGCTTCTACAGTATGGGAATGGAGTCTACATCTGTGTGGACTAACTACTCTTCCTCCCGTACTAAAAGCACTTTCCGATGCCACGGTCGAGATGGGTATAGCAAGAATGTCCCTAGCAATCTTTCTTAAAATTGGATATTTATCATTCTTACTCCACCATTTAAGAACATTAAATTCTTCATCTTCCGGTAGTGGTTCACCAGCTATTGTTGGTCGATAAAATGAGAAGTAACAACCATATAGCCTTTCTTTTGATTGGAGGCTGTCCAATTATCGGTAGTAATTGACACCTTACTCTCATTATGCTCCAATAATGCCTTGAGTGCTTTTTTATCTTCATCATACATTTTCATGATATCACGCTTCAATGTTGCTCGAGATATCATCTTAAAAGAAGAATTGAGACCAAAAACAAATCTCCTAAATCCAATGTGGTCCACTATTGACAACGGATACTCATGCATAATGACCATATGAGCTAAGTCCTTTCTCGATACATCTTGATTGAATACATCTTTCTTCATACTACCTAACTCTGACACATTTGATCCATCATCATTTGTTTTAATCTTCAATTGTGTTTGGCTAGTAGGAGTAAGTTGTAAGTGTCTCCCGGGACATGACTTCGTAGCATGCTTGTGAAGGTGTGAAGTGCCCCTATTACCACCTGCTGTAAGTTCGACTTGACAATACTTGCACTTTGCCTTTTTCAAAGCGCCATCGACCATGATCTTGTCAAATAGTTGTCATACAGATGAAATATTTTTCTATTGGATGTTCCACTTGTATATGTAGACTTTGAAGAAGTTGTATTATTATCCACTAAATTAGCATTTCCTGTTCTCATATGTATCAAAGTCTTTAGAACCGATTTGAGATTGCAAATCATCCATTATTGCAAATTGGATTTCTACATGCAAAAGTTAGGCGTAAAATAAGTATAAAATAAGTTAGGCGTTTTGTTTTCTACATTGGTTTTCTAAGTAGAAAATAAGTATAAAACACTCTAAAATAAGTATAAAATCATGTCAGTAAAATAACTATAAAATAAGTATAAAATAATTACAAATTGGTTTTTTACATTGCAAATCATCCATTTCTAAACACTCTAATTACACCAAATTGCTAACACATGGCTTTGCTCTAATTACACCAAATTGCTAACACATGGCTTTGCTCTAATTACACATGGCTTTGCTCTAAAACTGCTAATATCACAAGGATTATCAGATGGTCCTCATCACCAAATTAAAATGTATGGCAGCATAATCACAGTAATATGACAATTTATGATTTTTTGAGATCTGCTCAAGTTAAAGTCTAAATGTACCAATTCTTAGCTGCATATACAAACACAGAAACAGGCTAACTAATTCAACAAAACAATTTATGTATGAAATTGACGATTCGTTCCTACACTATCAGATGAAAGTTAATCAAAAAATGTAGAAAACAAAATTCTATTTTATCAAACACCTTATGGGCATTCATGTCAAGTAAAACTATAAACTCTAAATCATTTTAAGTTTCGAATTTCTTTTCCTCAAATTAAAATTAAAATTAAACAGAAAATTTAGTACTATAATAACTTAGTAATACATCACGCAGATAACAAATTAACACAAACAGAAAAAATATAACACAAACAAAAAAAATAAAATGAAGATAAAATTTACAAGAACAAAATATAACTACCAGTATACTCAAATTAAAATTTAGTAATACATCATTGTAATAAATTTACAAGAACAAATGAACACAAACAGAAAAAATAAAATGAAGATAAAAAATAAAACAGAATACTCAAAGTATGATTTAGTCGCTTACCTCACGCAGAATTTGTTGCTCTAACAATTTGTTGCTCTTGAAATCGGGTGAAATCTCAAGCTGCATTCAACCAAATGAAGGAGTTGGTTAGTAGAATTTACATCAGATTACAAAGAACAAAAATAAAGTAAAGAGAAGAATCTAAATACCTGAGATTGATGAAATGTAAGGTAGGGAAAATTGATAAACCCTAGATTTCTTAGAAAGGGGAAAAATGAAAAGGAGTGAGAAGGGTCTAAAAATAAAAAAAATAAAAAGGGTCTAAGGATCCAATCCGAATCTATTCGGACCCAGACCCTTATAATATTTTTTAGACCCGGAGCCGGACTCTTAGGGTCCAAAAAAAATAAACCCTTACCCTTAAAAAAGAATAGGGTCCAACAGGGTTCGGATAGGGTCTTAAACCCTTGCCCATCCCTAGTAATAAATGTTTATAGTGGTATTATGATGAATAAAAAGAATGTGATTCCAAAATGTATTTGTTTAACACATTTCGAAAAAATTGTGAAAAAAGATGGATGGATTAATATTGTTTACTATTTAAGTGTAATAATTAAGAAAAAACGGAGAAAATATTTTGTTAATGAATTTGCAATATCAGTGCACTAAAACTTAACATAAATTTACAAATTACAAATTTACAATATGAAGTATTATTATTAGTGATTTTACAATATCATAAATTCATAATGTTATACAATCTCATAACCAAGCTTGTATACTTAAAATTTAAATAATGAATACTTGTAATTACTCTGGAAAAATTTTAAAGTTAAGCAATTAACTAAGATCGATTTATAATATAGAAGTATTCATAATCAAGCTTGGAAAAATCTAATCCTTCACCAATCATTCAAAGTCTCTAAAACAAAGGGAAAAAAACCCCCCTAATTTTCATCATAATTCATATGGTCAACAAACAAAATGAAGTTAAGGATTAAGAAATGCAGTTCTCATTGAGACTTCAGTGTTCATGGGTTTTAATGAGAGAAAAAACGAAGATATGAGCTTTAATGGCGGCAAAAAAATTCCAATGTAGAAACCCAACACCCAGTTTTAGATGAATGGCAAAAGCTTTGATTCGAGGCGTTTTTTGCCTCATTTTCCCTCTATTTCAACGTAACTATACTTCTTCCATTTATAATCTTCCTATTTCTCATCAAATTTTAACATGCCTAAATTCTCAATACTTGAAGAAAACTCAATTCAAACAAGTTAATGCCCAGTTAATAATTTCTGGTCGTCTAAAAATCCCATTTTTTGGAAGTAAGTTACTTAGACTTTCATCTCAATTTGATGATTTGCTTAAATTGCGTTCAATTTTGTGGGTTTTCGATCGCATTGATTTCCCTGATTTAGTGTGTTTTAATACTGTCATTAAAGCCTTTTCTAATAGTTGCTTTCCATCTAAAGGTGTAACATTTTATGTTGAGATGTTGAAATCTGAGGTTTCCCCGAATTCTTTTACTTTTCCGCCATTAATTGGTTGTTGTGCTAAAGTGGGTGATTATAGATTAGGTGAGATGTGTCATGGTCAAGTATTTAAGAATGGCTTTGATGGTGTGATGCAAATACAGAATTCTTTGATTCATATGTATGCTTGTTGTGGGGTCATTGAAGATGCATTGAAGGTGTTTGAAGGTATGCTTGAGAGGGATTTAGTGTCTTGGAATTCAATCCTTAGTGGGTATGTGAAAGTTGGTGATTTGAGAAATGCACATAAAATGTTTGATGTAATGCCCGAGAGAAATATGGTATCTTGGAATGCCATCATGACTGGGTATTTAGAAGGCTATAAGCCAGGGTGGGTGTTGAAGCTTTATAGAGAAATGATCAGGGGTGGATTGATCGGGAATGATACGACTATGGTTAATGTAATTACAGCTTGTGGGAGATCGGCTAGACGAAGAGAAGGGGCATCTGTTCATGGTTTTCTTATAAGAAGGTTGTGGAATTTGAGCTTGATAATGAAGTCAGCGCTTATTGATATGTATAGTAAATGCCTTAAGGTAGCTGTGGCTCGTGGGATTTTTGATGGTCTTGTTGAGAGGAATTTGGTGTGCTGGAATTCAATGATCTTAGGGCATTGCCTTCATGGAAATGCTGAGGACGGACTTATATTGTTTGAAAACATGATAGTTTGGATGGAACTAGATAAAGCTCGTGATCACGGGTATTTACATTTAGGTAAAAGGCATGGAGTGCTGCCCGATGAAATCACCTACATAGGTGTTCTATGTGCCTGTACACGAGCAGGGCTGTTGGAAGAAGGGAAAACCTATTTTTGTGACATGATGAACTTGTTTTACATAAAACCGAATTTTGCACATCTTTGGTGCATGGCAAACCTATTGGCTAGCAAAGGGCTAGTGCAAGAAGCGCTGGAAACTATTCGGAACATAAAGGAATTTGTTGTTTATAAGCCCTTGGAATCATTGTTGTGGGGAAATTTGCTTGGTTCATGCAGGTATCAAGGTGATTCATCTATTGCAGAACATGTTGCGAAGACATTGATTGAAATTGAGCCACAAAATACAATGTGTTATGCATTTCTTTTGAATATATATGCTGCTGCTGGTAAGTGGGCAGATGCTGCTGATGTAAAGGAACTGATGAAGCAAAGAGTACCTTTAAAACTGCATGGTTGTAGTCTTATAGACTTGATAGAAATTGTTCACAATTTTAGATTACGAGATGAGACATGGCATGTGCCGGAGATGGTGAAGATGATGGATTACTTAACTGAGGAATTCGACTACTTGGATGGTCAGATGGGGCCATTATCAATGCCCAAGAGTTGAGATCAGAGTTAGTGTTGGGTCCATCATTCAATTTTTCACATAAATATCTAATTGAGGGCCATAGAATGTTTGTGGCTGTACTGACTATTGATCTTGTGTATTAGTGGTGAATGGGCGAATAGCGTTTGTGATGTTGGTGTTGGTCTGAACACTGAACCACTGGAGTTGGAAATCATGCTCGAGCACTTGATGATTCTGTGTCTGTAAGAACGCGAAGATGAAGCACGTCGAGCAATGGGATAGCGCTTTTAAGGTCGTAAACCATCCTCACAAAATCAAGCCTCAATTTTGTGTTGCTACCTTTTTGTTACGTGACATACAATTTCTAGTAACCCATAAGATATAACCATTAACCAGGTTAAAGTCGCATTTTTGTTCCCCTTTACACCAAAAAACTTGAGGAATAAAATCATTGAATATGTTGAATGTCAAATTTTACTTGATTATATCTTTCAATGCCGCATCTTTTAGGATACATTTTTATGATTTTGAACATGAACAACACAGTCAGATGAGTTTGTACTTGTACCAAAATTCATCGTCTGATCCGCTGAACTTGTACCAAAATGTATTGTCTGATCTAGATGTTGGGAAGAGTGATGTAGGCAATCTTACATATTTACCTGGCTGGAAGAAAAGCTGGACGACCATGGCCACGAAGATGCAGCCAGCTTCCTGTATCTAAAGGAAAAACAACACAGTGATGATTTAAGTAAAGCACAACTCAATTCCTCAAATTCCATGATTGGGCTGGTTTGTATTCCCTCTATTCCTTAAATTTGATTACATTTTATTTTGTTCCTTGGTAGAGTTTGCTACATTTTTTAGTCATTGTTCAAGTGGACAACTTTTTTTGTTAATAGTGAACTATTTTTCTCCGTTTAACAAATATTTCACTCATCCGCTGGATTTTTTGGTTGATCCCTTCACTATTCTATTACAAAATCTAAAGTATCGAAGCAAAATGTAGGCAAATGAAAAGGATAGAGATTACGTTATAGGAGTAATAAAGATGGTTTATTACTTGCATTGTAAGCTTATAAATATTGGTTATTTCTACTACTTTTTTTTAAGGAAATTATCAATGGTACCCTTATGTTATAGTAATTTATCAATGGTACCTTTATGTTATAGCACTTTTGAATGACAATTAACGTCAACTTAATGGAAAAAAGTGAATAATGTCATGTTTGTAATTAGCTCAAAAAGGTAGAAATACCATTGGAATTAAAGAAAAATACAAGGGTATTATTGATAAAGTGTTATAACAGGACTGTCATTGATAATTTCCTTTTTTTTTTTAATTATAAGATACTGTAAGGAAAGAACAGTGCTATGTGTTTTGTGAAAATCAAATCGAGGAGTTTACCTAAAAAAGTGCATTTACTTTAAAACTAAGACTGCTTAAGTGTACTACTAGTTGGTAAGCTAACAATATCAAACTTTTCTCTAATTCATGGCAAATCTCATACACCAATCACCGACTTATAAGCTTAAGTGTTTCAAATTACAGATAATTCATACTAGTCAGCAATCAGCATGGCCGACACATCTCAAGCCGTACCAAAGTGTTAACAAGACTGCTTCAGACAAACTAATTCTCATTCATACATACACAAAATCACACTTCTGCAGCACAAATCAAATGAAAAAAAATACTTTAAAGATTAAATTCACGAGTAGTAACGATTGAATAAAGTAGAAAGACAAGCTTATTCAAACAACGAGTGATATCGCATACAAATTACAAGGAACACAAGATGGAAGATGAGATGAGGAACCCAGCATTGTAGCTAGCACCCACCAACAATCACCCTCTCAAAACGGTACTAATAATATCTACAACTCCATCGTCCCACCATTGAAGAAGTAACCCAAGACAGAATAGTTAAAGATGAGAAACAAGAGTTGGGATAAATATTACTACAAGAGACAACACCACCATCATGTTCAAGAAGTGCTAAAATACACCCGCTTCCATTTCCAAATAAATCAATTAGATTCTTTATTTTCTTCTGCGGATGGGATATTATTCAAAGGCCCACTGGTTCTCCCTGCGAACTTCCTCTTCTTCCTCTGGGGTGAAGTCATTCTTGATGTTGAATGTCTTTCTTATCTCCTCCGGTGTCTTGCCCTTGATCATGTCAGCCACAGTTTGGCAAGTTAAGTCCAGCAAGCTCTTAATATTCAGGTAGTTGGCAGCCTGAATTAAGTTACAGCAGTGTGTTCAATGACAACATAAACGAACTATCTTGATATGCCTAACAGGCTTTGTTAAATAAAGGAAAAGCAAAAGGAAAGATAACAAAAGAAAAAGTCAACATAAATAATCTTGTTATAACCTAACAGGTATCATTCAATTAGAGAAAAGATAAAGGTCTCAAAAAGTAAAAATCAGAATAATACCAAACACTACTAAAAAACACCCAATAATATTTGTAGTTTGAAAAAAAAAGAGATTTAGAGAGATTAGGATTACAACTACAATGAATTAGGGTTGTTTATAATTCATAACCCAATTCACGTACATATAATCGAGCCACAAAAGAGTAAAAAGCAAATAACAAACCCAACAAATGCGAGTAGCATTCCGGTGGCTGAAGTCGAGTCATCTTTCCTGTGGTTTAGCCCAAACTGATTTTTCATCTCTTGTTCTAATCCACCTTTCAGCACCCACTTTTGTTGTGTATATTTCCTAGTATAGTTCTATGCTGAACCATGAGACTTATGGGCTTAAGGCATTCAAAATTCAACATAAATCCCTGAGGTTCTAATCATATACAAGGCCGTCTCGTTTATTTTTAGGCCCCAGAGCAAAAAATAAAAAGGGCCCTTAAAAACTTAGCGTAACGACTAATGTAATACACTTTTTGTTTTTTATTGTTAATATTTTAATACTTTATACAAAAGCACTAATAACTCACATTACTTAGCAAAAAATATTAGTTATATATAAATTTAATTCAAATTATTATTACTTATATACATAAAAATAAGTTTTTTGGGCCCTATAAATTTCGGGGCCCTGGGCGGTAGCCCGCTTTTCCCTTGCTAATCGACGGCCCTGATCATATATGCTAAGGGGAAATGAAAACTTTGCACACGCCAAGAGGAGATGGTAGTTCACTAAGTTTCAACAATATCACAGAAAAATGTAAAAGCCAATCAAATCACCATTTTCTTTTCCATTTTGTCTCAAACCATTAGCAATGGAGGGGTAGATAAATGATAAATCACTCAACTTTGTAAATTAGTTAGATGCGGAGGAGCTCTCGTTTTCAGCACCTTGACTCGATATTTTACTAGAGTTTCTTAATCAAAATGTTCAAATATAATTCACTGTGGGTGACTAGGATGGAGAGCTACAACTGGAAAATTGCGACCGAATTGCGCCACTGGGGTTACTAGGAATATTCTATTGGAATTTTAGAAGACTTTACTACTAGAATACTGTCAGAATCGATCATTGTAAAAAATAGAGCTGAATGCGATATGGAATGTGCTTGTTTAAACAGATGAGTGAACATATCCCAAAAGAATGGATTCCGAAATTAAGACATACGAAGGGTCTACCGGTCTAGAGTTGCTGATATTAAAAAACAAAACGAAGAAAAAGCTTTCTTTTAATCACAATAAGAGCATATAATGAACTAGTTTTACAAAGAAGACCATAAAATGAAATAGTTTACAAAGTAGAAAGTCAAACCTTTGAGGAGCTTTATAAAGGAAGAGAAAGAGTAATGAACTTTAAATGCTTACAGAAATGAAGAAAATAACAGTAAAATGGGCACACACACAAGCACAAAAAAATGTAATAATTTCTCTATTCCAGAATTTCATACAATTAAAACTACTCTAAAATCTTTCAAAACAATAAATTCAAAGCCTAATTTTGCACTACTTTCAAACAGAAACGTAACAACCACAAACGCAAAAAAAATTAAAATCAAATACCTAAAACAATCAAGGCAAGAGAAAGAAATCATACAAGGATAAGATCGAAGAGAGTAGCCTGATCAACTTTGACGAAATCAGCATCCCAAGTCTTAAGTTCATCATCAACTTGACGATCATTATTTTCCGAGGATTTAGAAGAATCAACATGTTTCTTACAATACTCAATAACTTTGGCAAGGATTTTGCTAGTAACATTAGGCAAAGGAATAACATTATCAGCACAATCATCTTCAACCATATGCTTAATCGTTTGCGATTCCAGAGCAACTACTTCGTCCACTTCAAAAGTCTCTCCATCTGAACTTTTGAGCAAGATTTTTCTACTCGAAGCCATTGATGGTTTAACCCTAGGAGAGAGAAACTGGTTTAAGCTGAAGCTCAAACTTAAGCTGAAATCAAGAGAAATGACTTTGTTTTGGGTTTTTTGTGTGTGTGGTTCATTAGTAGATGGCGTGACAATGAAAGAGAGAAGTCTAGAATCGGGATTGATGGATTGATTGTCAAGTTTACACGTGTCTTCATTATATTGGTTTAGAGGAATTTTACTGATTTTTACAACAGAGGAAGTCTAGGTTGATAACGGTTATTTGTCAACTTGGCAAATCACACTCATGTGGAGAGATTTGATTGGGTGATATTTTGAAAATTGTAATTTAGCTTTTTGTGTTTTGGTTATTTTATTAGTATATTTTTTGTTTTTTATAGTGATTTACAAACCACGGTGATTGATTAGAATTTTTTATTTACACCATGTTCTCTACCGCAACTGGTTTATTACAAAACGAGTCTATATAATTAGTTTATTGAAAAATTTAATTGTAAAGTTATGAATTTTGTCTCTTTTAGTTTTAAAGGTTTAAACTTTAATTTATAAACTTTAATTTATTTTTTAAAGGTTTTAAGTTTAAGTTGTATTTGTTTCTAGGGGGTGTTTGGTATAAAGGATTTGAGAAAAGGAATGAAATTTCGTTTCAAAAATAAGTCAAGTCTTTGTTTGTTTAGGGGGAATGACAATAGGGGATGCGATTAAAATGGGAAAAAGTCCCCAAAAAATGTCTTGAGGGAGGGTAGGATGTAGGTTTTTGAGTTGAAACTTTTTTATCACTTTCTTCCAAGTCCCTAACATAACAAATAAGTGATAAGACTTTTTTATTTTCAAAATTTCAACTTAAAATTCCTATCTTATAGTCTCACGAGTCTCATTCCATTGTGTCAAACATCCCTAAAGATGTTTCGGTTTCATAATTTAAATCTATCGGTTATCTTCTTCTTCTTCTCTTTAATTTCTTCATCTGATTTTGCTACCCAGCCATGGCCTCTTCATTCCTCAACCATGGCCTCCTCACCATTTTTAATTTTTTTCATCTATTTCGTTGTTCCATCGAATTTCTTCCATTACATGGCCTATACACCATTTTCATCTATTTCGTTTTTTTAATATAATTTCTTTCTTTTCATGGCTTCTACACCATTTTAATCATTGTTCATTTTTTTTCAACCTCGCTTTCTTCCTTTTCTTCATCTCTTAACTATTCGTAAATTTAATTCCCTTAGAAATAAATTGAAATCAATCACGAAATTTGAGTTTTTCATTAAATCCCCTTAGAAATCTCCAAGGACCCATCATAATTTTTGATAAAAACAAAAAAAAAAATTTCACATGGTAGCGTCTAGTTTTAATGAAAGGCTAGTGGTAGCACTTTTTAAAGAAAATTTCATATGGTAGCATCCAGTTTATGCACTATCTAATTGCCGTAGCATTTTCCATTAAGTTTTTGTTAATCCATTAAAGTCATCATTTTGTAAGTTTTTTTTCCACATGGTAGCATCCAGTTTTTGTTTAATTCACCATTTTAACGTTTAATTCACCATTTTAATGCTTAATTCATCTTTTATTCATTAACGCTCATAAATATTAAATAATTATAAAAAACTATCTAATCCGGTCGAAACAAGCACTTATTCACCTATTTTTCGATACGTAAACCGAAAAAGATATTTGGCGTCATTTTTACCTATTATAACATTTTTTTTTCAAAAAATGGACGTTGCAATTACTCTTACGCGATAACTCTTTCGAAAATCCGGAAGAAAAAAAGTACTTATTCGCCTATTTTTCGAAACGTAAACCGAAAAAGATATTTGATGTCGTTTTTACTCATCATAATGATTTTTTTTTGAAAAAACATACGTCGCTACTATCCTTATGGGATAAATCTTTCAGAAATTCGATCGAAATAAGTACTTATTCGAAAGAGTACTTGTTGTGACCGATGAATTAAACATTAAAATGGTGAATTAAATGTTAAAATTATTTTTCCGTAAAATTATTTAACATTTATATTTTTTCCATATTATTAAACATTTATGGACGTTAATGAATTAATCGGTGAATTGAACAATAAAATGGTGAATTAAACAAAAACTGAATGCTACCATGTGGAAAAAACTTACAAAATAATGAATTAAACAGAATTTAACAAGAACTTAACGGAAAATACTACGACAATTAGATAGTTCATAAACTGGATGCTACCATGTGGAATTTTCTTAAAAAAGTGCTACCATTAGCATTTCATTAAAACTGGATGCTACCATGTGGAATTTCCCCAGGGGTTTGTGCGTGTTTGATGTGTTTGGATGAACAAATGAGCTCCCGATTTATAGGGGAGATCACACTAAGAAACCATAAATACACTAAAGCTATGAATAAATGACAATGAAACAGTCCCAAGCACTTGCAGAGTCAAAAACAGCATTCTAGGAGCGCTAGAAGGTCCGCTTGACCAAAGCAGAGGCTCGCTCGGTCGAGCGGGCTACAGGAAGCTACTGGATACATTTTGTCTGCTCGCTCGACCAACCCTAAAGCTCGCTCAGTCGAGCGGTTTGGTCGAGCGGCATTCAAAGGGCATTTTGACAGCTTTGCTCGACCCAGCATAGTAGAACATCTTTTCAACTTCTTCATTAAGATTCATAACTCCCATGTTTAAGTCGTACTTCAACACCTTCATAACGCATGAATTAATCCATACTTTAATCACCATCATGCAACACGCATTAAGTTACTCACTTAAAAACCCATAAAGGTACTTGAGCTTAGACATGAAAATTCACAACGAGATACAAACAACACAACACACCCTTAGTACTTAGGGTATGTCACTTAACAACTAGTGTTTCATGAATCATAAACTTTGGAAGCTGTAACAAAAGTTAATTATTCTCTTGAAAGAACACAAGTGAAAAGAAAATGCAAGAATGAGATTTCAGAAAATTTGTGTATCTACCATCCTTCTCCAAGCCTCTATTTATACTACTCTAAGTATAACTAAGAGTTTTCCTCAAAAAAAAATAAAAAAAAATAAAAAAAAACAAAGAGTCATGAGCATTCAATCACCCATTGATGATATTGATGGCATCCAATTAATAGTTAAACCAAGGTATTCATGAGCATTATTCTTCTCCATTACTCCTTTGTAACTCCAGAAATTAAATAAATTGGAATAAGTAAGGGAATCCAATGAAATCAACTCAAAGGAAACGTAAAGATTCAATGATCATATCAGAGCAAAAAGCCGAGTCGGCGTTCGCTCCAGTCTCCGGAAAGCCGACTCGGCTTTTCCTGCTGGACGAAATTGATTTCCAAAACCTAAAGCCGAGTCGGCTTTAGGCCCATTTCAAGGAAAGCTGAGTCGACTTTTATTGCTGACTTGATTTTCCAATTTTGTTTTGTCTTATCATTTGAAACTTTTTTGGACCTTGTATTTTAATACACATTGTCCCACTACTTTTATAGTACTTGGTGATTATAAACTTAGGATTATTAGACACGAAATGTTCAACAGCCCTTAGGTATATGAGGAATTCATTCTGAACCTTTCTTCAACCTCCGGCCCATACCTCCATTGAAGGTAATATTAAAACTTCAATTCCTATTACAATGGCTATTATTTACCAAGATCTCTTCGTTATTTTCACTGTCCTTCCTCTTTCTTCTCCTACTCTCTGTTTAACTTTCTAATTAATTTTTTTAAAAAAAATTGTCTATGGGGCACATGCCAGGGGTACCCCAAGGTAGATCTGCCCCTGGTTGTTTAAATAAAATAAGTCTTGTATTGTTAAATGATTTTATTGATTTCAATTATGGATTTCAGTTTTAAATTATGAATTTCAATTGTAAAATCATAAATGAAGAATTTGAAAATGATTAGGTTTGAAAAGTCATTTTCTAAGTCTCAACTTTAAATACTTTAAAAAACAATTATCGAATTGATTCAAATCCAAATTCAAAAAAATTTAATTTGTAAGACAATGAATTTGAGCCAATTCCATATTTCCAAATGAGATTATCATTCCTAAACATGACATTATAGTATTTAAAATGATTTCACAAACTATATTGACAAAAGCTTGTTTCATATGCTTTGATAAAAAATTTATATTTTTTTTAGGAAAAGATTTTTGTATTACCCAATCAAAAAACGGGATGGGAACTAAGACCCTTTGGTTTTCAGCTTATCTCCCTTAGGCTGCATTAGGGTAAACACATAGCCCACCTTCTAGTATATGTTTCTAAGTGTCACTCTTCATGTGCAAAGGAGGTAAGCGAAAAACCTCAAAAGCTATACACAATGCAAAGCCAGTATGTGAATTATCAATGTCATGTGGACATGCCCACCATGACAAGACTAAAGCAAAAGAGTCAAAGAAACTAGCCGAGCTACAATAAGGAGAAAAAGAACAATACATCTTATGAGGCCAATACAGTAGAAGTCAAGAGTATACGCTCTTGCTGTGAGAGCTGGAGACAGGACCAGGAACCATCGAATACCAGACAAAGAGGCGAAAGTTGTATGTGAGCTTCAAGTTGTATCAGATCGCAAGGACGCTAGGAACTTCAATCTGGTCTCCGAGGCGTCTTTGACGCTATTAACCACTTGGGTAACCATTGGGACCTTGTGGTTCCACACAGCGTCATTCCTGGCGCTCTAAATTGCATAGATGAGGTTGCAGAGTGTGGCCTCAAAAAAAATTATATTTGTATTTAAAGAAAATATATTTATCTATTTAGAAAAAGTTATGAAAATAGCTTTTTTAATGATATTATAGTTTTTTGCGTATTTAAAAAAAAATTAGTTATAGTTATATATTTTTTTCAAAAAAAATATATGATCTTAAAAATAAGGATTTTTAGAAGTTTTCTTAAATTTATTATGTTACTTCGAATCCCATCTTTTATTATAGGGAAATTATCAATGGTATCCTTAAATTTTTACACTTTATCAATGGTATCCCTAATTTTTTTTTTGTTATCATTTGTACCCTCGTGTTATTTAGCGTTAGACAATCGTGACCTTTTTTATTTTTTTCCGTCCAAAATTGTCGTCCAAAACCGTCAACTTTTTTCTTTTTCTTTTACTTTTCAATTTAAAATATAAAAAGATAAAAGAAAAAGAAAAAAAGTTAACGTTCTTTGACGGTTTTTGGACAAAAAATTTAAAAAATGTTATGGTTGTAACTTGTAAGACGCTCAATAACACGAGGGTAACATTGAATATTGAAAAAACTTAGGGTACCATTGATAAAATGCAAAAACTTAGGGGTATCATTGATAATTTCCCTTTATTATATCATCCACATTACATGTTATTGAAGATATTCAACCATTAGATTGAGGTACCTTGTGGTAGAATGAAAGATAAGACTATATAAGTGTGCAACGGTCAAATAGAATGTTAGTTCTACATGATTTGAAGATACACTTAGTTACCTAAGTTATACCCCATATAATTGAGTGCTACCAATTGGAAATTTTTGGAAACACTCTAATCTTTCCAGGGTTACTTCACACGCCATAATATCCCTCTAGAAATGAGAGATTCATCCCCGTCTTCCTACCTCTTCATCTTACTTTCTGACAGTTTACATTCCCTCAATAAGTCATTCTTTTTCTCTCAAATTCTGTTAATAAGTGTCGCATCACTTTAGATATAATATTTTAAACATCTTAAACTTTCTATTGATAACTCACACGCACATATACAAACTCTATAAACCCCTCATCTTCAAGAAAACATTCTCAATAACATCTTGTTCCGTTTTCGTCAATTCTATACCTGAACACTGTTTAAAGCGTGTACCCATGTTGCACTTCATACATGGATAAATCACCTTATGGTGGTCTTGTATACAAAATTCTTTACATTTTGGACCCAAAAATTGCATTAATTGGAGCATTAAAGGTTACATTTTGGCCTCAAACAATCGGACAACAACGAGTAAGTCAATTTCAAACACCTTTTCTTTTTTGTGTAATTTCAACCACCTTCTAGTCATTTTAATACTGTAGTTTGCTCTTATGAAATATAGATCATGATGCTGTGAAAAATTGGACATGTTAATCATAAAATTTGGAGTTGGAGCTAGACGTTATATCCATTTTAGTAAACCTATCCAAAAAGTTAAGTATTCCTTTTTTAATCATTTTTTCTTTTTAGCAACTTTATATGTTTGATCATAGGACTAATTTATTCCATTTTGTAATTAAGGTACTTATCGCACTTTAAATTGAATGTGGAATAAAGATTTTGAGTTAGAAAATTTGGCAAATTAAAAAGATATTGCTTATAATTATTTTACTTGAAACTAACATGACATTCATATTTTAATAGCTACAAGCTTAAAAATATTCATTATCTCTGCGAGTAAACACCACTTTAGCACAAATTTATAATAATAAAAATATGCAAAATACTCAAAAGTATTTTTTTTTTCCTTAGAGAAACAACGGTTTCTCAAACTTCATTTTCAAGTAAATTCGGATTTCGAGTTTTATTTCTTTTTTAAATAAACAAACATAATTGAATTACCCAATCCAACTAGGAGGCACATTGGGCGCACAAAGTGCGAAGCGTATCAAGGTACCAAAGGCGCACAACTCTTGTTGTGGGCTTTGCCTCACTTAGGTGAGGTGTTTTAAGCCATGACGCAAAGCGATGCACGCTTTTTAAAATTAAGCTTTCATATATAGAAAATAATCATTAGAACAAAAAGATTGAGCACTGCACGAGAATCTATCTTGTTATAGACTAGGAGTATAATAAAGTCAATCTACAAGATACACATCCAAAACTATGAAGAACAAGAACAAAAAGGAATTGAATCTTAGTGTAACTCTATTTTCCACTGTAACTGAGACAACTTTGTTCATATCATCACAATTAAGTTGGAGCAAATTAAACTTTACACAAAGTATTTCAAGGTCATGCAGTGCTTGTAAGTACATATATACCTATTTATAACAGAGGTATATGGCCAATTTACCTCTGTATCAGACTTACCTGCATGTACTTCAGGCTACCACCAGGCACCAGCATTTCACATTTCCATGAATTGGGAAGTCGGGGGGCTTGTCTTCGTCTTCCCATGACCTGTGACGTAAGCTTGAGAGTATGAGAAACGAAGAGAGCATTCAAAGATTAAACCCTAAACCTAAATACCGCATTATTATTTACTTCACGTCTTGTGCATTATTTTCTTGCATAGTCGAAAGTCAGGAACAGAATTTAAGCAGAATGAGAAAAAGTGTGAAGAATAAATGGGTCTACGTACCAGAAACTCCACGAATCTCAACTTCACGCCATTCTTGAACAAGGGCACAGCAGCAACACATGAAATGTGAAAGGAAGTCGTCAAATGCGCCTCC
This sequence comes from Amaranthus cruentus, assembly GCA_019425755.1. Classification (NCBI taxonomy): domain Eukaryota; kingdom Viridiplantae; phylum Streptophyta; class Magnoliopsida; order Caryophyllales; family Amaranthaceae; genus Amaranthus; species Amaranthus cruentus. The sequence continues at coordinate 14,082,262 of CM033453.1, read as the reverse complement.
CTGCGAGACGAAGTGGATGATGTTTAGATTAATTACGATGGTTTTCTAATTACAAATTAATACTTAAGACTAAATTACAAATTTATACTTACATTAATGTTCAGCATCTTGCGCAGCTTCCCCCTGATGCAACATGTATAGCAACAGCAAGAGAGTATCAAGGAATAGGCCACCAAGTCGTTACAGGTTTCAGCAGAAGCTGTTGATATAACACGGTGAATTCTAAACAAAATTGATAACAGAAATTTTAAACAATTTCCCCGAACATTTCCCACCTTGTAGAAAAATCAATATTTTTGATTCGTGTAATGAATAGAGGAGCATTGATAAGTGCATAAAACAAATCAAGGGCAGCGTTAAAAACAACAAATTTAGAGTCCTCACGACCTCAACTAATCCTTGCTACGATTTATGTTGCAACAGTTATCAACCTAACAAGGCAGCATAAAGGCCAAGAGATTTTGTGGAGCGACAATATTCGACATCATAGTTATGGAACAGAAGAGTCAACAGATGACGAAATTTCGAACAAATGACGATTTACTGTCAATGGAGACATCCAATTGATTTTTAAGATCCTCAAAACAAGAATATTGGATTAACTAGCCTATATGGACAGGGTGCTTCAAGCATTATGTCTCATACAATTGCAGTGATACTTACACATGTGTTTATTGTTTGCCACGGTCGAGATTTTTGCCAATGTACCACAAGGACAGAAGAGAGTCTTTAGACCTACATAAGAAAAAGTTATATGTTATTAAAAAGTTGAGTACCAAACTGGGAATTTGTCTTAAAAATAAAAAAAATCAAAAGTTCATAACTATTTTGATGGAGCTGAAACAGGCAAGTAGCACTCCTACTTCATGAACAACCAAACAAAAGCGAAACAGGTATACATGATACATACAGAGACAAGGTTCTGAACAACAGTCCAGCAAATCAGTATGCCACTCATCATGGTGATATGATCCTTGCTTTGACAATAGATCCCGCCCCGAAGAAACTGTAGAGGTAGTCCTGCAATATAGAAAAAACATCAGGCACTTGTAACTATAAAATCGGATGAGTAAACGGGTGTGCAAGTCCAATCATGAATTATGACCTAATGCAAGTGCAAATTAACACAATGAAAGCTGCCCTGTAATCCAAATTGCATAGTTATCCCGTTGTTAAATAATAAAGCAAATTTTATAGCAACCACAACATCATTCCCTCATCCCAATGCCAGATAGTGCCTCTAGCCTGGGCGGGAATTGGGAAGGTCAGATGTACTCAACCTTAATCTTACAAGCTGTATTTTACTCTCTATTAGCTAGATTAAGATGGCCATCTTGTATGTAATATAGCATTGAGAGTAATAAATCTCGGCCGTCATCGTTGCTTTGGAATTTTAAGTAAAAAATGAAACTTGAAACACAATATGACTAAATTACGTGCCTTCATATTTCTTAAGGATTTAGTCCTAAAGAAACACAAAGATTAGTATTATGAGAAAGTGAGGAGGGAAATCCAGCTTTTCTTTAGATTATATTCAATGTTACTCGGACTATTCGACACTTGGACACGTACCAGTATCTGACATCAGTACCCGAGTCCAAGTAACATAGATTGTATTTAACAATTTGAGGCCAAGGATTACATGTCCCTCTTGTGTTTTAGATGTACCTGGAGATATTACTTTTCTTGGGTGAACTTTCATCATATGAGTATTTTTCATCAGAATAAGAAGGCTGGGTTGTACTTGAGCTTTTCACTGATGCGCTCTTTTCTTTTTCACAGACAACGGCTGCAGTCTGAGTCACATCAAGCAAGCGCTGGATGAGTTCACAATGAGTGACATCCAAATTAGCCTGTGAACGTTGGAGTTCCATACGAAGCTTTTCATTCTCTTTTCTAAGTGCTTCATCAAAGGAATACTTAGGGTATGAACAAGAAAGAGTCTTTTTTAGCACCACAGTATCAGTTTCACAAGGATCAGGTTTCAGAATCACTTGCTGCACCTTCTGGTCCTCCTCATCTAGAGTATATTCACGTTGATCCATTTCAATGACTTCCAGCTTTTCCTGCCAATAAGTACCATTTAAGTCAATTTTTTTCAAATTTGCGGTAGGTTAGAGAATCCCTAGAGGTAATAGGTAGAACGAAAGAATTCTTCAGGCGATAAGAATCGAACCTCTATCACAAGGGTGAAAGGAAAAGCCATTAGGCCTCAATTTGAACTACTAATAACATATAAATAACACTATAATAGGATAATCATCCAAAAATTTACTTGCACCACCAAAAATCCAACCTGACACTATTCATGTACATATTAGAGATTAATAAATGGATTGATTTTGCTGAAGTTGGAAGAAAAAGATGCACTAATGTCATTAGACGTGTTCATTCGGGTTATCAGGTCGATTTCGAGTCAGGTATATCAATCGTTTCAAAATCGGATGAATATCAGGTAATCTGGTCTGTTTTGAACGTCTCTAAATGTCATAATCAATTTGTGCAAAAGGGTTAAAAATCCAACATTTGCAGACTGAAACTTTTATTTGTGAACCAAGAATGGGCAAATGTAGTACATTAAACAGCTGTCTTGAGTCAAGCCCCCTCTATAGCAGCATAGTGCAATGGCTTACATAGAACTACTCGAATTGAAGTGAGAAACCAGGAAATCTACCGAAACAGATCGTAAAGGTTTCAAATAAAGATTCTGGTACTGTCAACAGAATCAGATAGTTACCCTTTGAGAATTTTAGTCCATAAATAAGTCATCAAGTAATTTTCAACTAATTAAAAAACAAGCCCCATGGAGTCAAATATAGATTAGCTCGTGAAGAACAACTTATGGGATATTTTTACATGGTCTCCTACAGAAGAGTTTCTCACAATAATCACAAAGCAATCTCCAAGTTTACCAAGACCTCATTACACAAGTTGGAAGTCAAAATCCAGTAAAATAAATTAGCAATTAAATTCCAACTCAGATTAAGCTTTTAAAAAATATCAAGCACATGGGTTTACATTATACTTGCATAGTAGAAGAGTAGGAAATATATACATATAGTATAATTTTCAGACATCTAACATCTCCTTTGATACGTTAAGATTTGCAGTATTATACAAGAAATGTAAGCAATAATTAGCATTTAGTTTATCAGAACATCAACAAACACTGGTTTCCTAGTAACTAGAAGGGTCAAGGAACATGCTGGATTATTCAAGTAGTCAATATCATTTTTAGATAGCCTATGACAAAACCTTAGTACTCGGCGTATACAACTAGGATTGATATTGGATACCAAAACAGAAGTACTTGCCACGATAGACATGCAGCTAGGACCGGCAAAAGTTGACTGATCTACTAACCCCACATGAACCTAACACCGAGATAAGTGGGTTTAGATTAAAATTTTTGACCCAGTTAATTAAATGGGTTGATCCGACATGATTTTTTATTATATGATGTTAAGTTAACGTCAAATATTTAAACCCGGAACAAACCTGTATAACCCATTAAATTATACGAGTTAATTTTCAGTCAAATCAATCAGTAAATAACCCGAACTTAGTTCATTTAATATTATCTTATTTTTCATAGTAATGATAAAATAAACAAATCATAAACAAAAAGTTCTAAATTGAGTTCTAAAGAATAAGATGTAGCCAATGTTAAAAACCATAAAATGGAAACAAATAACCCTAAACAGGTTAAGTGAGTCAAAATCAGGTTGAGCAACAAATCAAGCCTGGGTTGTGATTTTCGACCCATTTAACTAAACGGGTTAGGTTCAGGTAAAAGGGTTTCTGAGCCATTCATATATGACTCGAACACAAACCCAAACCGACCCAGACCTACTTGCAACTTCATACCAACGCCTTTCATCCAGGTGACTGTCCAACAACACAAAATTGAGACAGTTAGGCATGGCATAGGATTATCATACCAAATAATTAAGGGAACAAATTCCTAAATGCTATAAATTGACACTCTAACCACAAAAGAGTCCAAAATTATCACCAAAAACAACCACCAACCAAATCTAAATGGCTTTAGACAGAAATTGACATAGCATAATCAACATAAAACAGTATCATTCCAACTAACTATTTCAATCTCAACCTACAAACAATCATACCATATTACTTTCTTTTCACATGCAACATTATTAACAATGATGAAACATGATTAACATCACAAATTCATAACCAAAACAAAATCTGAAAGCATAATTGAGATTATAATTTTACCCTAACTCTGGCATTATCAACGAGCGTGATAAGTGGTACGAGCTTCAAATAACGATCGATCTCGTTTTGAGCCTTCCTAAATTGATAAACAATGTTCCACCCCATTGCAAGCAAGTAAAGATAACTTTTATCTTGACAGCTATGAACCAAAATATAAGACCTCCTAAGAGCATCCTCAAGCTGCTCAAGAGGTTCCCGAGTTTCTGGGTACCTCTTGAGCTCTGAGATCTTTAATTGCTCGAGCAAATTGCCAATCAGCTTCAAGTGATTGGCAAATTGCCTGCAATTCTTCTTATGCATTCTGGCTGTATTGGCTGCTTGCACTATTAATCCAATTAATTTCACTGCATCAAGCCCAGTTAACTGAGCAATTGTTGCTAATTCTCCTAAATGATCCATATCTTAATCTCAAGCTTACTATCCAATCTGAAAACCAACTAATAATGAATGTCAATTATGTTCAACAAACCCATTTGCTAAACATTCTCAAATCTTCGGAAAACCCAACAAAATTTGACCTTGTTTGAGGGAAGTCAAAGGGTTTTTTCCTAAATGGATCTTCAAATTCTCATACTTGCTTTCAGCAGCAAGTTAATTACCTGAAAAAGAAATAAAATTGTCAAAAATTGCAATTTATGTTGTTTAAGTACTCAGTCATATTCAGCATTTTCTCCATATTAAAGCAAATGGAAAATGCAACAAAATCAAGTAAAAGAAGAAAAAGAAAAAGATTTAAATTTCAACTAGAAGTCAGACATTGATAATTAAATCAAAGAGAAAATAAATGGATAGAAGAAAAAGTACTAAAAATCATAGAAAAAGGAAACCCAACATTAAATCTTCGCATAATCAAAAATCAAATACAAAAATCCACGAATTACACCATTTAGTCTACTGTTTTCATTTTTCCCATAAAAAATTTTAGTCAAAAAACATTCGGATTAGTAAAAGTAAAGTGTAATTAAAAATTAATGACTGTATATATGCCTTAAAAAATTGGTTAAAGCAGTACTAAAAAGTTTTAAAAATTAATTTTTCTGGAAAACTGGGAAAAAAAATGAGAAAAGTGAAAATGGCAGCCATAGAAGTTTGTGAGTGGAAACTTGAGAAAGGCATTGTTTTGAGGGAAGTAAAAAAAAAGTTAGTGAGATTTTGATATGAGAATAATAACTTACTATTTGTCATGACACGACTCACAAGAGTCTGCTCTGAAATGGGGTGATCATATTTACATTTGCATTTTTTTCTTTTATGGGATTATGGGATTTGTTCTTCAATGGTTTGGTTGTGAAATGTGTGCAGAAATTTGCAGAGAGTTTGTTTTTGTTGTTTGGTGAATGGGTGAGGATGGGGTGTTTGTGTTGTGCTGTGAACACCATGCCAGACAAACATGGATTTTAGTGGAGTTTACAGGGGTGATTATAGTGGTTTTTTTGACATTGTCTTGTTTTGCATTTACTGAAATGTCCTCCTACCTTTTTTTTACTCCAAAAGAATCCATTTTGAAGGGTATTCACAAGTAGAAGTGCATGGGCCGGCTTATGCGGTAGCAAATCGGATAGTATTTAAAAAATCTACTCGCAGGCTCAAATATTCAAAAGTCCGGTTATTTGTGGGCATATATTTTTATTATATAAAAATTATAAAGTTAAGTTTTAATTAAAATTAAAATTAAAAATATATTGTCCAAAATACTTCAAATACATAAAAAGTCTCAAAATACTCTAATTACATGAATACTCTTATTAACAAGTTTGTAGATAAAACTAGAGACAAGCATGAATTCAGTCCAATATTTTTTTATACATAACGAGTTTAAAGCATTTTTTTTTGAATTGAGTCCTATGCTTATCTTGGAAACCTACGATGTTGATCATTCAATCTAGCTAGGATATCTTCCTTGTTAATTCCAAAGATGGAGGTTGCATTTCATGAATGACACTCATTCGTTATACTTCTACTAGAACTGATATCTTTAGATCCTAGAAGCTTACACTCCCTAGTTATTTTGAAAGAATATCAACTTGCTCAATTTGTGATCTATAGAGCCTTTCGGTTTGGAAAGATTAAAATTTAGATATAACTTTTTTGACTTTCGTTAGGTACTTTTGCATTTTGGCCTCTTTGGCCTTATACTCCCTAAAAATTTAATTCACAACGAGTTGTAAATCCGTTTTGTGGTTCACATGTTTGGCTTCAAGTGTCCCACATAATTACCCATCTTTATAGCTTCATATTCGACTTTGTTGTTAGTACCTTTGAATTGGATATTAAAAGAATACTCGATTGTCTTTTCTTCTAAAGATCTCCAAACTAATCATCCTCCCAACCCTATAGCTTTAGACAAGTCGTTTGTTTGAAGTTGCTAGACCGGACCATTTATAGGAGTTGTTGGTACCCATTATGCAAAAATATTTACCAAGGGTTACCCCTTGATAGCTATTTTGGTTTGATATTTAACACTCATGCAATTCAGTTCGACAAACCCATTTAGCCAGCCTGTCATATCTGTTGATATTATAAAGACTTTTTTTAGTGGAAAAACTATTCAAACCACCACTTGGCTTAGTGAGCATCAAAGAATGGCAGGAGCTTTTGAGTTGCAATAACTACTGCAAAAGTTATCTTTGCAATAATTATGTATCGAGTTTCTACATTTAAAAGAGTCTTGCAAGACAACGCTAATCATTGCATGGCTGGCTGCAACATAGAGATATAGGGTTTCACCCACCATAGGACGTGCCAAGGTAGGCAATGTCTTAAAAGCTTTTTGTTGCTCCTTTCCCCAACTAAATTCTTTTGTTGCCCCTTGGTACTTTAGAAAATGGAAGAGTTTTCTCTGTGGTATGGACTGCTTAAGTGGATATTGGTGTCACCCTCCCATTTAGCTTCATTACGCCTTTCTTACAATGAGGTTAAGTCAGATCTAACACAGGTTGGACTTTTCTATATTAGCATCAATCCTCTTTGACATGCGAAGAACCATAGAAATCCCATTGATTTAATCTCAAAGACATATTCCTTGGGGTTAGCTTTCATGTTGTGTTTCCTTATGTTATCTAATTTTTGGTATTGTATCATTTATTCCTTAGTTTTGCATATGACCATAGAATCATCAACATACACTTCTAAACTTCTTTCCCTCTGAAAAGCAAAGATTTCATCCATAAGTTCGGTACGTAGATCTATAAACAGCTGATGGTATTCGGAGAATGCATCTATGCAACATAGAATTGCATAACCTGTATCAAAGAACAAGCTGATCAATTTTGGGTAAGGGGTAAATATCCTTTAGATAACATTTGTTAAGCTTGTGAAATCAATACACAGTATCCATTGCTTGGGTTAGGCCTTCTTCACCAAGATCACATTAGCTAATCATTCTAGATACATATATGGTTCGATGAATTTTCCTCTAATGGTTTTTGACCTCTTCTTCTTAGAGTTTGTTGTTATTTAGATCAAAATTACTCTTCTTTTTATTAATTGATTTATATCCTCCAAGATGATGAGCTAGTGCGTTATTGTTGATGGATCAACCCATGATATTTTAACTACTAAGAATGCAAAGAGATCTGCATAGTTATTAAACTGCTTTTCTAGGTCCAGCTAGCTCCTTCTCAATCTTAACGGTCTTATCTATTCATTTAAACAGAAACACTTCATTATCACTTTCTGTATGACCAACATTATGGTGTTCTTTTCTCTAGGTCGTCGCTTTTGAAGGGTTTAGGATCAATCTTCAATAGGACAAATTTTTTCCTATATCTCATTTATAGAAGCCTTTACCTTCTTACAAGTTCCCTGGTTATGCTAATCTGAAAGTAAATCTATTTGTGATTGCGTTTGAGTTTTTAATTTAGTTTATTTAAGGATATTAATAGGATGAGTTGCACTTTGGTTTCCTCTTGCTCATCCTACATGACCATCCTCCTTCCCACAAATAATAGGGTTCGGTAATGGGTAGACGGATGCCAGTAATTACTAATGGAAATTTTCTTCCTAGTATGCAATTATGTGTAGTGGGATAAATAACAACACATAATTCTTGGGGGACAAGTATTTTGACTCCTCCCAAATTGTTGATAGTCAATATAGGTGAGTAATTTTTCTTCTGCCTTAACTAACGCTCTAGAGAGTGTGGGTAAGAAACTCTTTTGTAATCGTCTCTGGTGAATGTTATATCAGGCATATAAAGATAATCTATTTGTTTAATAAGTTCTAATAATTCAACATTGGGGTCTGTCACAACTCTCAGGTAGGATGCATAATCAATTCTTGAATTTTTTTTGTTGAATCACACATACTTCTTGGCTCCTCCTCTTTCCTAGATTCGTATCTTTATCTTGGGTGAATCTTTTTTATGTTTTTTTCAAGATTTATCCCATTTTTAATATTGTTTGAAAAATCCTCTCTTGATGAGATCCTCAATGTTGTTATTGAGCGAACGATATTGTTCTATCCAATGACCAGTGATTCCTGTGTTCTAACGTCGTGTCTTCTTCCCTGTTTTCATCCAAACATTGCCAAAAGAGCAAAGGTTATGATATTTTCCTATGGGTTGAGGACATGCAGGCTTTTCTTATGAAATCGGGAGATATAATCCCTAAGCGAATTCCGCTTTCTAATGGTCATCATCTCTAGTGAGTGTTTGGTTTTAGTAGTGTTTGCTAGGATGTGCTTTTCAAATTTAATGAAAAAATATAAAGCTAGTGATTAACCCACTAGACGACCTTACACCTAATTTTGGGGTTGTTCTGTTAAGCGTTAGTATAAATTCTTGCACCAGCTAGCCTCTGTGCCTTCCTCCATTAACGTTTCATTGTCGAAGACTACTAGGTGAACACTAGGGAAAGTATTACCCCTGTAACTCAAGTGGACTGGAAATTTGAATTTCTTGGCTGGTGATTAAGCTATCTTGTGGCTTAATATAGTCCTTACTGTCCGCCTGATCATCTAGGTGTGGATATTTAATGCTAAATTGTTCCTTTCTTAGAATGAGCACAATTGAGAAGATATGAGTTTAAATGAAACTGGAATTATAGTAATGCTAGTGAGATATTCGCAATCAAATTGTAGTCTTCCTCGTATAGAATACCACCCTTGTTGAATCTGCACACGTTGACAAATTTTAAAGGGCCGAAAGCATAACTCTAAGCACCGCTTTTGATGCTCAAGTCAGTACGAATCCAAGGTAACATACCTAAGTAGCTTAATCTCAAGTGCATGGTGACCTTTTAGCTTAGAGGAACTATACTAGGAGTAATTTATGTCAGGATGTCATAATAAATAAAGAACAATGAATGATCAAATGAATACTTAAAGCTTTTAGGTAGTTACCTTACATCTATCACGTCCAGGTTGTTATCTTATTTATACTAACAAATCCCCTTATTTCTCGTTGTGTTAAAGATAATGGTAAAAAGATATCGTGTTTAAAGAGTCATGACCATCATGTGTTTATAGAACAATTACTTCCCCTTAACTTCGTGGTTTTTTGCCAAAAAATGTGTATGATCCACTAGTGGAATTGAGCTTTTTTTTAGAGATCTTTGCTCCAAAAATATAAGTGTATGTCAATTGGAAACACTTCAAAAAAAGATTCCTTACACATTATGTAAGTTGGAGATGATATTTCCTCTAGCATTTTTTGATGTTATGGCGCATCTAGTCATACATTTGGCAGCTGAGGCAAAAACTGCTGGACCAGTTCGATACAGATGGATGTATCTTGTTGAGAGGTATTTGTACTTTATACTATATATTGTACATTTCATTGTGCTCTTCAATTTATAACAAACAAATCCCATATTCTTAGGTATCTTCGGACTCTAAAAGCATATATACGTAATCGAGCACATCCTGAAGGTTGCATTGCAGAAGGATATCTTGCAGATGAGTGCTTAACATTTTGTTCTAGATACATGAGTGATATTGACACTAAATTCAATCGTAAAGTGAGAAATGATGATGAAGATGTAGAAGAGGATATTTCTCAATCTAACCTAGAGATATTTAGACCACTTGGACATTCCATTGGAGGGAGTACACCACTCCATCTTAATTTTGAGGAATGTGATCAAATCCATTTCTATATTCTTCAAAACTACGAGCCACTGACTAAGTTTGTAACGTAAGTCATTCTTTACTATTATGATTCTTATATTTTAACGAGTTTGAATCCTATTTATTATATGTTGATGATTTTAACTTTGTAGAAAGCACAAGTTGGAATTGGAAAAAGAATGTGCAAGGAATGTAGAACGAAGGGATAAAGAACACTTTGCAAAATGGATACAAGCACATGTAAGATAAAATTTCCACATATCGATTTGTATTTTTGAAAAGATGATATTTCATATTAATAGAGATAAAATTTGCACACATAGGTACGAAAAATGCATGAACTTGGACGATGTGACGAATATTTACACAACTTAGTATGTGGACCTTCTAGAGTTGTAAGGCGCCATAAAGGATACATAGTGAATGGCTTTCGATTCCACACCATGGATAGGTCTGAAAATAGAGAAACACAAAATTCTAGTGTTATGGCCCGTGGCGACGACTCTTCAGATAAGGAGTACTATGGTGTTTTGAGAGATATATTTGAGGTTCATTATCCTAGTGGGAATCACGTGTTTGTATTTAAATGCATTTGGTTTGACGTAGAAACTATGGAAGAGGGTACAAGGTAGATGAACATGGACTAATTAGTGTGAATAAGAATATACATCTAAAGTCAGATGATGTATACGTGCTTGAATCTCAAGTTGAGCAAGTATTCTACATAAAAGATGCACGAAATGAAATTTGGGAATTTGTTGTAAAGGCACAACCAAGAGATTTGTATAACATGAGAAGTAAAGATCCAGATAAGCAAGCTATAGACGTAGATGCTTATCAACAAGTGGAGTTGGAAAATGATGTTGAAGGTGAAGCTCATGATAGTTCACATGACGATTGTGTACAATTGTTTAGTGTTTGATTGTGTAATTGTTTAGTAGTTGATTGTGTACAATTTGCAATCATGCGTGTACAATTTGCCATCATGTGTGTACATTCTATGTATGAACATTAGATTTTTCTTTATGTTTTTCCTCTTGAAGTATCATGTAATTTCATATTTTAAAGGTTCTTTTAGCAAATATATGATGGTTGGGAGAGGAGGTGGAAAGAAACCAGGTGGCCGTAATATTGCTCCGGGAAAACTTTAGACTTGTGTTCAAGCGAGCCGCCAAATCATGCAAAACAAGCAAAATCTTGGTGGAATTAATCCATTGATCATTGATGAACTTGTTTCCATTGTTTGTAAAAGTAAGCATGATCGTTAGTTTTATTTGTTACTTTTTAAGTGTTTTTGATGTATACTTTTACATTATTTAATTATTTTTTGCCTTTACTCTTAAAGATCTTGATAGACAAAGAACAACATGTGCAAATAGAGCAATTCAACCACTAAATGACCATCAAGGCCAAGATGATGCAACAAATCAAAATGTTGTACTTGGTGATACAAACCCAGTTGAACATGAACCCAATGATCATGCATCAGAAGGTTTGATTATCTCCCCGGATAAAGGTATGTTGTTGTACCATTATCTTCAGCATATTTTTCTACTATAATGTATTTGATACCTTACTAATCTTATTGTACTTGGATGAATTATGTAATAGGACAACTTAAAAAGTGTTGTTGCTTTTGCCGGTGATTCAATGACGCAAGATGAGATACTGATACAAGTGTTGGGGCAAAGGTCAGGGTATATTCGTGGAAAAGGAATTACAATACGTGGATATGCTAAGGGAAAGGCACAAGAAGATCAACGTAATATTGCGCAACAACAACTAAAAATTGATCAACAACAACAAAAGATAAAAGAATTAGAGGAAGCTCAGATGAAACAACAACAAGAATTTGAGGAAAGCTAATTGAATCAAAAACGCGAGTTGGAACTATATAAAGCACAACAACAAGAGGAAATGGAAACTTTCAAACAAAGCATATTACAAGAATTTACGAAAAGAGGTCTCCAGCAACTACATTAAAAGTGTCAATCAGGTAAAAATTAAGATTTATTTCAATATATTACGGGACATACACTTAATAGATGCTGTTATTCACGTATAATTTGGGTAGTTGACCATTGGATGGTAATTAAGGTAATTACGAGACATACACTTATTAGATTGTACTCAAGAGTGAATACTACTTGAGCTATCCACTCGATTTTGGTTGTTGATTATAAATTCTTTTATACGTGTGGTGTGCCTTGTGAAAACTTGGAATCTAGAGAGTAAAAATACTTACACTGAAAGTTGCTTGGGGCTTAGATTTTTGCTAACTACATGGCTTTGCATTGTAGTTTTGCTAATTGCATGCCTTAGCTTTGATGATATCCTACATCATCAAATAACTAGATACTTTAACTAGTTGCACTTATTTCTTGATCTGTTGTTGTGAAATTAGCTGCTGATATATATGTTGATCTGTTGATTAGCTATTTTGCATTATTTCATGATTTGTGTAGTTTTGTTGTTGATTTGCTAATCTGTGCAAGAGAATGTGTTGTAGTGTTGCTGATCTTTTGCACTAAATTGTCTTGTTTCTGTTCAATGTTGTTTTGTTGCTAAATACTGGATTTGATATGCTAATGAAGATTAGATCGTGTAGATTAGATGGGGAATATGGGTTAGACCCACAATTTGTCTAGAAAGCCATTGTTGAATCATGAATGTTCTTTGTTGGAATTAGTTTATGATTTATCATGTTGCCCAATAAAAATCAAGCATGGACATTAGAATAGGATCTTACATAAAAAAATTGCACACTACTTGTATATTTGGCACCATATTATTTTTTGAAGTTTTGTGCCCTTTGCATTGTACATGTTGTTGGTTTTTATGAGATGATATATTTATCTTTTTGTAGGTAAGCGCAATATATCCCACATCTTATTGGTTTTTGATCCCAAGGCTATTGGCATGGATGGAACAAAAGATGACGACTTTTTTGTATGGCAACATTTTGGTTAGAAACATATGTTATGTGATGGTTGAAGGTTTCCATTTTTGTATAGAACATGTACGTGAAGCTACTAAAGTACATAGTCGTATCAAATGCGATAGTTCCAAAGATATCATTTTTTGTATAGGGAAACTTGATGGATTCCACAAGGGTGTCATGTTCTTTTTTGGACATATGATTGGCATTGGCATTTACATCTTTTAAAAGCCAATTTACATATATATATATTAATATATATATATATATATATATATATAATATATATATATATATACTATATATATATATATATATACATATATATATATATATACATCATATATATATATATATATATAATATATATGACAGCTATACATATATATATATATATATATGTATATATATATAATATATATATATATATATATATATTATATATATATAATATATAATATATATATATATATATATATATATATATACATATATATATATATATATATATATATATATATACATATATATATATATATATATATATATATATATATATATATATATTTTATACAAAAAGGTTTATAAATTAAGAACATTTTAAAAATTATTTCATAGTTACCCTTCTGTGTAACATAGTTACTTTTACAATTATGTGTTTTTGGCTCAATCGTGACCATAGATTTTTTTTATTTTAGTGAAATCAAGGGTGTAGAGTCCTTCTTACCCTTCTCATTTTCAACCACTTCTCAATGGATCTCTCCCCTATATATATACATATATATATATATATATACATATATATATATACATATATATATATATATATATATATATATATAAACTTAAAGTTTATATTAGATATATTTGTAGTAGCAATGACGTAGTGAGAACACAATTTGTCAAAATCATTGGTATGGTTTTGCAACAAGAACTGCATTGCTAGGTTTTTTGGAATTTTTCTTGCAACCACAAAAATTGTTGCAAAATGTAGCATAATTTACAACAACTTTTTTCGTTGCAAATAATAAAAATTTTCAATTATTTCATGACCTTTTTGCAACGAGTTTCCTTGTTGCAAAAAACCCATCTGTTTTGCAACGAAAATATTTATTGAAATAAAAAGGTTATTTGCAACGCATTAAGTTTGGCAACAAACACTTTTGTTGCAAAAAACCTTGTTTTTAGCAACAACGTTTTGCATTGCTGAAACTTAACACTACGCTTTTTCTAGCAACAACTTTGCAACGACCATTTTCGTTGAAAAAACTTTATTTTGCAACGACTTCTGATATTTTGCAACGACTTCTGTCGTTGCCAAAAATACTATTTTTTGTAGTGTTAATTTGATATTGACTCGATCAATAATAATTAGTACTCCCTCCGTTTCTTAAAGAAGTTTTCACTTTCCATTTTTGGGTGTTTCAAATATTGTTTCCATAAGGAATCTTTCCATTTATATCACAAATTTTGAACAAAAATAACCTCACCCATCCTCATTTTAATATTTTAATAATGATTATGGTCCCCACATATCTTCCACTAACTCTATTTCAACATTTTTATATTCCTTATGGTCCCCACATATTTCCCATTAACTTCATAAAAACATTTTTTAATTAGTTGCGGTCCTCATATTTTTTCCACTAACTTTCTTAAAATACTTTTTTAATATTTGTGGTCCCCACTTTTCCTCCATCAAATTTATTATTCAATAAAATAATATCTCCACTTTCTAAAAGATTCCACTTTTCTTAATTCCCGTGAATATTCCCAATGGAAACATCAATAGGGAACAAAGGGAGTAATATATAGCCGAATTCAGTTTTTTTTTAAAAAAACAAACCCAATCTGTACCCGACAAGCCATGACAACCCGAAACCGATTGACACTCGAACACGAACTTCAACCGACACCGAACCGATGCTAACCGATAGCTCGACTAACCGATCTCCGATCAAACCGTGACTAACCGACTCGACCAGAGTGTGACCCGTCGTAAAATGCAGCCGAAAATAATCGATCTGAAATACAACTGAACCGTATGACACCCGTCCGAAACCGACCCGATCACCTGCATAAACATCTCCAACTCAACCTGAGTAGTGAGTCCTCCACAAAGTACGTTGTTTTAAATCTTCAACTTGTTCGTACAATCGTACCATATAATTCTAAATATAATTTGTTTTAAAAAATTATTAATATCACTTTTTTCTGGATTCGCCTCTATGGGCTACAAGACAAGCGGTTGTAGGGGTAGTAACAGTCTGTTTGACCAAGTTACTTTAACCTACCTTGTTAGTTATACAAGTGTAACATAATGGTTCTTGATAGGGATGGCAATTCAGTCCGAATCCGACCCTGATCCGACTCGACCCGAGGTTTTTTATCCGATTCGACTCCGAGCTGGAAAAAATCCGACTCCGACTCCGATTTTACAATCCGACTCCGAGCTAGAGTCGGATCGGAGCTGGACCTTAAAAATAATCCGATAATCCGACCGACTCCGACTCCGATCCGACTCCGATCCGACTCGACCCGACTCCGATTCGACCCGACTCGACCCGATTCGATCCGACATCCGACATCCGACTCAAATTTTAATTTAAGGCATTTTTATATTTTCAAAATTTTAAATTTTATATGAAAATAAGTTTCAAAATTACTTTAAAAACTCCCAATTATTCGCGGTTTAAATATAAAACTCCCAACTATTGATTATTATTCAAAACTCCCAACTATAGGCCTATTTTAAATATAAAGCACCGATACATATTATAACCTGTTTTAATCGGTTACCTTTTGTTGAAATGTGAGGGTACGTGAAGGGTCGTGTAAGGTCAAAGGAAGTGAAGTGATTAATAAATACAATTGGGTCCCTCTACTTCTCAATTAAAACCAATTTATCCGGTTATAAGTCATCTTGGACTTTAAATATAAAATGGGCCTAAAGTTGGGAGTTTTAAATAATAATCAATTGTTGGGAGTTTTATAATTAAATCGCGAATAGTTGGGAGTTTTTAATGTAATTTTCCCAATAAACTATTAGAATTATAGTATTAATCTATATACTAATTAATATTAATCAATTAGATACTATATCGATTGTTTAATAAAGATTTAATTGGAAGTTAGAACTTGTCTAATATAGTTATATAGACTTGAATATTGTAAGTTTGATTAAATTGAATGAACGAAACTAATCAAAACAATTGATTATACTATTATGGAATATGGACTCATAGAGTCACGATCTTACATAGTTTTTAAGTTAAATATTTAAATCTCTAATAACCTCATAATTCTATAAATTATTATTATTTATAATTTTAAAAACACATGGATGTTAGATTCTAGCCATTGATTTCAATATGCTTTTAATCTTAGCCCTTAATTAATTATATCAAAAGAATTAAAAATAAAAATAAAAAAAAATAAAATCCTAAGGCTCTTATTCATCCATCCCAGACTCCCAGTGTCCCACTTTCCCTCCCAAAGAGTCTTTCAACTTCAATTCCCATTTCCCAAACAGAGAATTCATCCGCAAACCCTATTCTCATCTCCAAGATCCCACTTTCATCTTCCACTCCCAAAGAGCCACCCCACCGGCCACCATGCACCTCAGACCACCTGACCGCGCTGCACGACCAACACCCAAGCCGAGGTCCACGATTTTGATTTTATTGATTTTGATTTTGTTTATTTTGTTGTTGTTTTTGTTAATTTTGATTTTATTTTGATTTTGTTTTTATTTATTTTGTTTATTTTGTTGTTGGTTTTTCGTTTTAAGATATTGTTGTTTGTTTTGTTTATTTTGTTTATTTTGTTGTTTTTGTTGATTTTGATTTTATTTTGATTTTGTTGTTGGTTTTTCATTTTAAGATATTGTTGTTTGTTTTGTTTATTTTGTTTATTTACTAAAGTTGTATAGAATTGTTGGTTTACTAAAGTAGTATAGAATTTTTATTCAAACAGGGATGGACTTTGAGAATGAAATAGCTAGTCCGAAAACTCCTATTACTCCAACAATTGATTTAGAAAATAGTGAAGATGTTGAATGTGGAGAGGGTTGTATTATTGGTGCTAATGGTAGAAAACTTACTTCTGTTGTATGGAAACATTTTACTCAAGTACAAGTTGGTAAAGAAATGAAAGCAAAATGTAGTGGTTGTAAGAAATTGTTTGCTGGGGGTGGTAAAAGTGGAACCACACATTTAAAGGATCATTTGAAAAGATGTTTGAAAGTGAAAAACTATGTTGATGTGAAACAACAACTTTTGAAACCAACTATGAAAGACTCTCCTAACATGTCAGGAATTGGTAGCAAATACAAGTTTAGTCAAGAATATTCTAGAAATGCGTTAGTTAGCATGATTGTGAATCATGAGTACCCTCTTGCTATGGTTGATCATATTGGATTTAAGAGATACTCTAATAGTTTGAATCCTGATTTTAAAGTGATTTCAAGAAACACAGTAAAAGCCGATATATTTAGGGAATACAATGAAGAAAGACGTCGGTTAGAAAAAGTTCTAGCAAAGAACAAATCTAGGATTGCTTTCACAAGTGACATGTGGACTTGCAGCAATCAAAGAAAAGGGTACATGGCTGTGACAGCACACTATATTGACGATGATTGGGTTTTGCAGAATCAACTTATCAGGTATATTTCCTTTACTTTAATCAAACAATATTTTATATTATCAGGTCTACAATCTTATTTGTTTCTATATGATGTTAATTAGGTTTTTTTATTTACCATGCCCACACAACAAATACACAATAAGCAAGACCTTGGTTGAATGTTTGAAAAGTTTTAATTTGGATGAAAAGATTTCTACCATTACCCTTGATAATTGCACAACAAATGATGCTGTTGTAGATGTTTTGCTTGAGAAACTTCAACCTTCTAAGCTTATGTTATATGGCTCTTTTTTGCATATGAGATGTTGTGCACATATTTTGAATTTGGTTGTTCAAGATGGTTTAGAAATAATTAGTGGTGCAATTGAAAAAGTTCGAAGTGTTGTTGCCTTTTGCACTTCATCGCCAAATAGATATGAGAAGTTTGAAGATGCTTGCAATTATTGTAGGATTCCTATTACTAAAAAACTACAATTAGATTGTAAGACTAGATGGAATTCATGTTCTGATATGTTGCAAGTTGCTCTTTTATATAAAGATGCATTTACTAGATTAGAAACTAAGGTTGGAAAAAGTGGAAAAGAAAAGTTTAGGTTACCAAGTAAAGAAGAGTGGAAAATGGCAAGTGACATTTGTGATAAATTGGCGTTGTTTAGTAGGACAACTGAGGCTTTCTCCGGTAAAAAGTATCCTACTGCCAATCTTTACTTTCAAAAATTATGTGAAATAAGGCTTAACTTAAGAAGATGGAAAAGTTGTGGAAATACAGTAATTGAGTCTATGGCTAAAGCAATGATTTTAAAGTTTGATAAGTATTGGGAAGTGGTTAACGGCATGTTGTCTGTGGCTTCAATATTGGATCCAAGAAGAAAATTCGAATGTGTATCTTTTTATTTTGAACTTCTTTGTGAAGATACTGCTACATTAGAATGTGAAAGGATATTAAGAATTTTGAAGGATTTGGTGAATGAATATGAGACAGTGCCTAATGAAAATTTTACTCCTTTTTCACCCTCATCACATTCAAACAAGTATAATAAGAGGATAATTGATGATTCAAGTGATGTTGAGGGCTTATGGGAAAAGCATGTTTCTAGCCAACCAAATAAAAAGCCACGCAAATGTGAATTAGAGATATATTTAGAGGAGGAAAGACTCGTGGTGGATGAAAACAAATTCAACTTGTTGGCATGGTGGAATGCGGAATCGAGCAAGTTTCCTACACTTTCTAAGATTGCTAGAGACATACTTGCAGTGCCTATTTCAAGCTTTTCGAGGTGCTTTTAACGGTGGTAGAGTTATTGGACCTCATCGTAGTAGGCTTCTTCCGAGGACTGTGAAGCTTTGATGTGCCTTCAAAGTTGAGGTATGGAGATTCAAAAGGTACTTAATTTTTTACATCGATGCATTACAATTAAAAAAATGTTTGTTAATGTAATTTTAGGGAACTAAGGACTATTTTGCTTATTGTAATTGCAAGACTAATATTTCTTATTAAAGTTGAATTTGAAGACTAATCTATATTAATATTTTCGTGCTTTAAAATCATAAATGTAGTATCGATAAAAATAAATCTTGATAATAATCCAGAATCAGGGATGTCAGGAGTCGAGTGAGACAATGATGGAGTATGCATACTCCGACTCCGACTAGAGGTGGACTGAAAAAAATAGTCCGAGATTTATTCGGAGCAAACTCGGAGGGTGGATAGTCCGAGCCGAGTCCGACCCATTGCCATCCCTAGTTCTTGATAAACAATGTATTCATTTCAAGGTTCATCTCCAGTTATCCACAGTATGTCTTGATAGGCTTTGTTGATCGGAAATTGCTACTGAACCAGGTCCAAACTAACCTGATCCATACGCATAATTAATACTTCTTCCATTCTAAGATACTCGCTACATTTTTATTATTGACGCTATTTATCGTTCAAGCTTATTTTTAATATTGCGGCTAAATGTAAGAAAAAATATAGTCAAGTGGGATCTTGTTTGAATCGTCTAATCGCATACTTTCATAATACTTCCTCTGCTTTTTAATAGTTGTTACATTTCTGTTTTTCACGCTATCCAATGCACGATTTTTATCTTTAATATCTCTAATTTCATACGATAAAAAAATTCTAAAAAGTTAATATTAAGAAAATAAATATTTAGACGAATCAAACAAGATCACACTTGACTATGTTTTACATTATACATAGAGAAATATCTATCAAATAAGATCAATTGGTGAATAGTAGTTGCTACAGAAACTGTAGCAACTAATAATTTTTAAACGTGTCAAAATTTAATATATAAATGATCAAAACATTAAATTAAATTGCATAAAAAGTCAAATATAGCAAACGGAGAGAATACATTAGCGATTTGCTATACGCCTCTAAGCAAAAAAGTCACAATTTCTGTATTGCACAAAAAAATAAAAAAATGTCTAGTGCTAGGTAATAGGTAGAATTTGGCTTGGTACTACAATTGGTGCAACATCTATTATGTGCGATGGAGATGTATTGCGTGGCATCTCAATAGAAGTTGGATAAACAGTTGGTTGGATAAACAGTAGGACTGAGACCTTTTGCACATGCATCCTTCACGTGATGACAACGCCCAACCATTGTCCAATGTCCACCATTGCTTTTCCAATACTAACATCAAGATCAAGTAGACAAGTACTCTTTACGAGTCGATTAAATATATGGGCTAAAGAGTCTGTTCAATATAAATTAAAGGGAAAATAATAATGTTGACTTCTTGTTTTGAGATCGTCTCTTATAAAATTACTTGTTACGCAATTTATATAATTTTTCAATTTTTTCAATTTTAATTATTTTATTCAATTTATATTTTTGGATGTTATTCTATCACATTACTTTCTCGGTTCCACAATACTTGCAATATTTGACTTTTTACAATTTAATTCATTATTTTAATAATTTATATATTGAATTATACACGTCTATAAATTTCAAAAAATTAATATTATGAAAATATGTGATTAGACAATTCAAACAAGATCCCACTGGACTATAGTTTTTCTTACACATTAGCCGCAATATATAAAATAACCTTGAACGAAGAATAGTGTCACTAATAAAAATGTAGCGAGTATTTCAGAATGGAAGAAGTACTATATTTTCTCTCATTTGAAATTACTCTATTATTTTAACCCACTATACTGATATTTATATTTTAGTGTCAATAATAATGAGGATAATTGCATAAAGGACTAGAATGCAATAATATTAAGTGGAGCGCCCACAATCTACCAACAAAAGCTGTTTATGGGTGGGGTACACGCCAGACTTGACTTATTCGCCTAAAAAAATGGGCAACCTTGGACAATAAGTTTGAAAACATTAATATTGTGCTGGGGTAATACTCGCCTGCTACGTTAAACGAGCGAGTAGCAGCACAAAAATAACACCAGCAAACTTGTCTGCTAACATATTTTATATATATATTTTTATATTTTTTATTTTAAAAATATAAGAAGTTACAATATTCCTAATGCCCAAACTCTAAGGGTATATAGTATATTGAATTTTATATTCCAAAGATGTGAACATTTAATTTAGAGATTTAAATTCAATGGCTTATGTATTCATCATGCGCCGTCTAGAGCCTCGTCCTTTGAGAATATTTTTGTATTTGAAGTATTTTGAATAATATTTTGTATTATTTATAAGATTGTATTTAAATTTTTTAAATCGGTTGTGTCTATTTATCTGCATGTCATGTCCGTCAAGAAAGAAGGCGTGTAGCGGAAAAAAATAAGGTCTGCAATGACGCCGGACATTTGAAAAACGAGTCCACGGGCAAATTTTTATAAGCAAGCCTGGTCTGCTACCCGGTCAAACAGCCCATGAACACCTTTGCTATGCAAGTTTTTTGTGTGAATAGTTATTAGCAGTTTAATTAATTCAGGTCCTACTTAAGAGTTAGGGGTTTTTAGCACCGAATATCGGATCGAATCGGATCTGAAAATCCAGATATTCGGTTTTCAAATAGTGAAAATCATGATTCGGTATCGATCTTATAAATTGTGTTATTTAAATATTTGATCTCACTTTGCTTTCTTGCTTTAATCAAGCTTAGTTTTTAAAGTTTGAAGAAAAATAATTTCAGAATATGGTTGAATATTCAAAAGTCTAATTTAGTTAACAATCAATTGGTTATACAACTTACTTGTAGTTCAAAATTGTAAATATTCGTCTATGTAATAATATAAACAATATTGATAGGCCAATTTTGTTCTTTTTGTTGTCCGATGAAGTAGGGCATATCCTCTTGACAGAGCTAGGTTTGTGAATGGTTTGATTCTTGTATAGCCATTTTATTTTTGAGGTTTCCCACTAAACCCCTTTGCACCTGAAGAGTGACGCTTTGAAACCCTTCCTAGAAGTTGGATATTGTGTTCAAACTGATGGAACAATAGGGAGTTAGGCCGGAAATCATAAGGTCCTAGGTCCCTGTATACCTTTTTTGATTGGTCAATACAATAATCTTTTTCTTTAAAAAACATTATATATATATATATATATATATATATATATATATAAAAATATAATATATATATATATATATATATATATATATATATACTATTATTTATATATTTTTATATATATATATATTATACATAAAAAATTTTTTATTTTATTATTTTTTATAATAAAAAGTAACTTTTGTGATATTAAATAAAAATAGATATATTTGGAAAATATTTGTAAGTTAATTTTTATTAAAGCGTTTTCTTAAATACATGAGATTTTTTATAATAAAAAGTAACTTTTGTGATATTAAATAACTAGTTAGTACAAAATATTTATTTTGTTGACTATTTGACCAAAATTTATTTTTAATAAATTTGTCTTTTTAAGTTATGTGTGAAATTTTAAGTTTATTCAAATATGAATAGAATTAAGTTTTACTTAATTGGTTTATTACAAGAAATATTGATTTTTGTGCAAATATAAGTTTTAACTATTTTATAACTAGAAGTATTGTTTTTGGAAAACTTATAAAGTGTTACTTGTTTTATAACTAGAAAAAAATAATTTTGTCAACTTATTAGTTTTATTTGTTGTGTCATTAGAAATTTAAGTTTTTTGTGAACTTAATAAGTTTACTTGTTTTCAAAACTTGAAATATTGATTTTTGGAAATTAATCTATAGAATACAATTTACTTGATTGTTAATAAAAATATTTGTTTTTTTGTGAAAAGAATACAAGTTTCATTGGTTCTAGAGTTAGAATTGTTCATTAGAGAACTTATTTCAAGAGAAATATACCTTTTAGTAGCTACTTGTATAAACTAAATTAATTGGATAATATTAATAGAATATGAACTTAATGTGAATTTATTTAACAAGTAAACTATTAAATATAAAGTTTTTAATAGATTTTAATGAGTAAAAATTTAGTAGCTAACTAAAAGAGTATAAAGGTAAATTTAATATTCTGATTAAGAATCTTATTAAATAATGGAAGTTACCACCTAAGTTAGTCAAAGTCAAAGTCACACTTGTAGTAATTAAAATGTGATGTGCTTGTGTGAAATTTTCTGTGTATTGATTGCATGACTCTGACAATAAGGTAATGTCGAACCATGGATCGGCATGTAAAATCTCGGTGTCCGTGTTAGCCGACACGTAAAATGCGGTGTAAGATTGGGGGTTAGCTACCTATCTTGTAGAAGCTCGTCCTTAATTGTATTGGAGAGGTGACGACTCCCACCACAGTTGGATGTAGGACTTCGGCCTAATCTAGCCAGACCCTTACATATATCAGATGCATATTGTTGTGCTTGTTGATCGGTGATAAATCTGATTACTGTTGATGCTATGAGGCATGATACGGTTATGAGTATTAACCAACTGAATTTGCTTAAGTATTAAGATTACTGAATTGTATAAGTGATAGTAACGTACTTTTGCCAGGTTTGAGAATGGTATCGTAATGACTTAAAAGTATGGAACTGTAAAAGAATATGTTAAAAGTATACAGAGGTGTCAATTAATTATAAGTTCGTACTCTAATTATTATTATGTAAATGTAGTGTATTATTTCCGTATTTTGAGTTGGATAGGGAGTTATAGTCGGCGTTAAGCGCTGACCGATTCAATCGGCTGTCATCCATATTATGGATGACAGCATGTTGCAGGATTGCAGGTTCCGATCCAGGCCGCAACTACAATTTATTTAAGCTATCAAGGACTCAACTGCAAATTTTTTTATATATACTTCATGTATTGATGATTTTGACATATTTAATTTTAATTATTGTGTTTTTTTGGAATAAACGATACATATTTTTTATTTTCCTACTTTTATATAATATTTATCATTTCTAATAAATATTTTTTTAAAATTTTAAAGGGTTTTAGCAGATTAACATTTTCAGACTTCTGCATTATTTTGTAAAAATTTTCATTAATGTTAATTACGTATCGAGATTTTCGGTCCTGCTGTAGAATATTAGACACTTAATTAAAAGAAGAAAATAAGTTCTATATATTAAGAGATACATACATAGCATACAAACAAGAAAAAGTAGCTCATTTAAAATGTACGTTAAGGTACCTCCTCTTTAAAATTTAGGAAAATTTGATATTAAACGTATGAACTTTGCCTCATTTGCTTTTAAACGTTCGAACTTTCATTTATTTTTCAAAGGCATGAACTTTGGGGGTCATCCGCTGAAAAAGATACGGATGACCTGTTACCTGTTGAAATTTGAAAAACGATTAACTTCCCTGTTGCGCCATTAATTTTTACCTGTAAAAGCTTTCCCTCCCCTAACCTGATTGAACACCCATCATCATCAACCATTTACTCCTCTCTTAATGCTTCTCCTTCTTCTTTCTGATTTTCTCTATAAATCTGACCAAATCTACGCCTAAGATTTCACTCAGGAGCAACATTGAAGAATATTGATTCGCAGGAAAGAGGTAAGTCAGTTTGTTTGGCTTTTTTTGGGTTTCTTATTTCTTCCATTTTTGAGTACTGTAATGCTCCATTTAAGTATAATCTGAAGTGTGTTTGCTGTGTGTTTCTGTCCTTTGTAGAAAATGGATTCTAAATTTACGTTTTGCTACTAGTATGGTGGTAAATTTGTTGAAGATAAAGTTGGTGTTGTTTATGTTGGGGGAATGGGTAGAACTTTTGAGGTTAATCTAGTTGATTTATGCTTGAAGTATTTGTTTAATTTGGGTGAAATGTGTGTAAATAGCAAAATTATTGATGGTTTGTATTACTGTGTTCCTGGTGTGCCTTTGAGTGTTGGTTTAAAGAAAATTCTGTCTGAAGATGATGCTTTTCAACTTGGCCAAACAGCTATTTTGAATAGATTTGTTGATGTATATGTGTTGGCAAGGATTCCTGTGTCCCCTCTTTCCGTCCCTTTGTCCAAAAATCAGTTTCACAAGTTGAAAGTGAAACAACTTCAGTTGGGGTCAAAACAGTACCCAAGAAGTTGACTATAAGTAGGGGACCACAAAGTTGTGTAAGGGGGTAAAAAGCAAACAAACTCAAACCCAGATTTGTCTTTCCATGTAGACACTACAATTGATTCTTGGTTATTAAATGAACCAGTTGCTGAACCACCAACTTTTGACCTACCTATTGATAAGCCTTCTACCTCCATTATTAATGAAACCACACATGCATTAGATCTAGGAACCAAAAGTAACACCAAAGGTAAAGAACCTTGTAGATCTGAGGAATTAGAAGATAGTTGTGATGAAGTTGATGAGGATGCTGAGGATATCGTAGAAGTTGATGTATTGTTACATGAGAATGAGTATATGAATGAGGAAGATGGGGTTGAAGAATCAAGTGATGAGGAGTATGTACAGGCCAGAGAAAGAGTCAAGAGTGCTTGTTTTAGGTTGGCTCAGAATAGTAAACAGGTTCAAGAGGAAGTTGTTAAGGGTTGTTTAGCTAGTGATTCAAGGGAATCAGTTGAGGTTGAAGAGACTGAACAAGTTAATACTTCTGATTATGAAGATAGTGGGGAAGAGCAAGATAGTCCCCTCTCATCAGATGGTGAAGGTGATGCTGATATAAGGAAGAAGAAGAGTAGTTTGGTTTTTGAAAACACAGATTTTAAGACCTTTGAATGGGCTGTAGGTCAAAGGTTTGGAAGCAAGACCCTTTTTAAGCAGGCTTTAGCAAAATAAGCTATTTATCAAGGTAGGAATGTAGGTATCAGGTCAAGCAACAAAAAATTTGGTCAAAGAACTGTAGTTAAGTGTATTAGTGATTGTCCATTCTATGTTTATGGTAGTTGAGATAGCAGGAGAGAAACATTTGTAGTTAAGTCAGTGCAGAGTGAACATACTTGTTGTAGGAATATGGAAAGGAATAGACAAATGAAAGCTATGTGGGTTGCACAGCAGCTGTTAGATGTGTTCAAGACAAGGCCACATTGGCCAGCAAGGGAAATTATGGATTCAATTAAGAGGGCTTTTGGTGTGATTGTGAAGAGAGATTTTGCTTATAAGGTGAAGTATAGTGCGCACAGATTGTTTCATGGGAGTATGACAGAGCATTACAACAAATTGGGGGTTTATATGCATGTCCTAAAACAGGCATGCCCTACAAGTTTGATAGAGTTGGTCACTGATCCAGTTCCTTCAGATGCAGAGGTCTTTAAGAGACTACATATTTGTTTTGAAGGTTTAAATCAAGGCTGGGTTGATGGTTGTAGGAAAGTGATTTGCATAGGTGCTTGTTTTCTCAAGACATTCTTAGGTGGTCAGTTGTTAGTTGCAATTGGAAGGGATAACAATGACCAGATGTTCCCAATATCTTGGGCAGTTGTTGAAGGGGAGAATAATGAAAGTTGGGGGTGTTTTCTTACTGACTTACAGAGCTATTTGGGATTGGGTGCTGGTGAAGATATGGTTATTATTTCTGATGAACATAAGGTATGTATATTCTTAATTTGTGTTTTTGCTTAAATTTTTGTACTTCACTTCAATTAGTAATATTTGTTATCTTATTGTCATTATGAAGAGTATTGTTAGCTGTGTTGCCCAAATTCTCCCTAAGGCAGAGCACAGACATTGTACAAGACATATTTATGCCAATCGGCATAAGTCATACAAAGGGGATGAGCTGAAGATGCTGTTTTGGAAGGCAGCTAAGGCATGGAATGTTGCTGACTATGAGCAAGCTTTGGAGGAGATGGGAAAGATTGATGATAAAGTTGTGGAAGGATTTAAGAGTTACAACCCTTCATGTTTTTGTAAAGCATTCATGAAGACCAGTAGCAGGGTGGATGTTATTGTTAACAACATGGCTGAGAAAGTCAATGGTTATATCATCAATGCTAGGACAAAGCATGTTATGTCCACGTTAGAGGACATTAGGACAGCTGTGATGCATAGGCTGTTTACTAAGAAGAATGAATCAGAGAAATGGAAGTACAACTATGGTCCAAGAGTGATTGCTAGGTTGGAGAAAGAGAAGGAGCAAGCCAGAGGTTGTGATGCAATTCCATCAACATCCACAATCTTCCAATGTACCGATGCAATTGGAGATGTTTTGTCAGTGGATTTAGGGCTGAAAACATGTTCTTGTAGGAAGTGGGACTTAACAGGAATCCCTTGCAGACATGCAGTTGCTTGTATCTCATTCCTTCATCAAAAAGTGGAAGACTTCATTGATCCAATGTACACCAAGGAAAGGTATTTGAAAGCCTATTCTTTCTCTATACCACCAATTGAAGGGCCTAGGTTCTGGCCTAAGATGAGTGGTTCCTTAATCCCTCCACCCATCAAGGTTGGTCCTGGAAGACCAAGAAGAAAGTGAAGAAGGGATCCCTATGAGAGTCCCAAAAAACCAGGTAAATTCAGTAGGCATGGCACATAAATGACTTGTGGGATTTGCAGTGAGAAGGGGCACAATAGGAGATCATGCCCAAATAAGGCTACAGCTGCTGCAAACACTATAAATCTGAATGAGATCCCACAGCATACTGAGACTACTGAATGTCAAGGTTCAACACATCGTTTGTCATTGCCTTATGCTCAACCAACAAGAACTGGGAGACATGGAAGGAGTATAAGGAGTGGTGTAGGTGCAAGGGGAGGTGGAGCAAGGAGAGGGAGATCTGGCCAAGGTTCTCAACCCGGTCAGTGTTCACAACCAACACAAGGATCCAAAACATAGTTGCTAGTATATGTATGTATGTAATGGTAAAGGTGTACTTTTTTGGGCATCAGTTTGCATATACCTTAGTATTTTGCTTGTTTAGGGGGTGTATTTTGCTCAAAAAAAACAATGTTTGTAATGTGATGAAATCAGTTCTATGAAACTGATATTTATATAAATTTAGCACAAATGTTACAATTTCTTGCACATTACAGTACAATCTACCTCCATTACTTAAGGATTTTAGTTCTTACAAAGGGCAACATACATTACAAATACAGTCCAAGACATACACAAAATTACAAGCAAGTTCTTCTCTCTAATTGCTGCTTTCTTCAATTCCATTTTCAGGTTATTAATTTCTACCTTGTATTGTTGTTTCTTCAATTCCATCTTGTATTCTGATTTTTTCTTCATCTCAGCCAAATCCTTCACCATTTGCTCTGTCTCTTCACAATCCTTTTCCGATTTGAAGAATGCACAATCATCATTCTTGTACAACAACGAAGAACAATTAGTATACATTTAACCTAAAAATTGATAAACCCTAAAAAACAATTAGGGCATCCATAAAATCTTGCGCCTAAGTTGGGACCCTTCCTGACTATACGAATTTCAGCCATGAAACCATGATAACATTTAATGATGTGCACGTTGCAGCTTCTCAAGGTTGAAGAAGAAGAAGCCATTGAAGCCTGCTTCCTGCTTGCCTTCGACATTGAGAAGATTAAATAGTCTCAACATAATGTGGGTAACCAGTTACAAAGGGTTAACATTTACCTGAATATCTTTTTCAGCGGATGACCCCCAAAGTTCATGCCTCTAAAAAATAAACAAAAGTTCGAACGTTTAAAAGCAAATGAGGCAAAGTTCGTACGTTTAGTATCAAACTTTCCTAAAATTTATTGTATTTCTTATTAGATTCAACAATATAATAAAAAATCACTAATAAAAGTAGCTCATTCTCTAGAACTCGCAAAACTTAATAATTGGTGTCTCTCAATAGTACAAGACAAGTTATTCTCTAGAAGTTTAACAACTCCATAGCTTATTGTACAATTACAGAAAAAATCTTGTTAAGCTATCTATATATACAATTGAAATCAAACAATAAATAATCTACTTAAGACCAAAATGTAAACCACTCGTACCTAAAGTAATTCTGAAGTTTTTTAACCAACCTTACTTGAACAAGCGCAACCATTATACACTTTTTTGCAAGTGCTTGCAGAAGCATAAGAACTCACAAAGATGTGCTGCTTGAAAGAGTCACCTAAGTGCTTGTTTGAGCAGCTCCCATACACCCCCATTTGGGTTCTTTTATAGCTTTATCTTCAAGTCGCACATCCTTCCTTAAATTTCCCTTACTTCCTTCTTGTGGGTATTGCTTTGTTTGGTAAAGTTACAAGGTTTTCACTACAAATGTTAAACCTTGTGAACTTCTTCACACAACAATAAAAAAAAAGAGTAGCTAGAGTCAATAATTTTGGTCTCTATCACAAGCCTACAATTGACACACCAATTGGTTGAATGTCCTAATATGATCTTACATGGTTGTATCATCTTCCTTCATGAACTGATTCAATCTCCATTGTAAGCATAGTTCATTTGTTAAAGGCTTCAAAGCATACACGTATTACTAGCATGTGGTCTTAATGTTTGTTTGAGCAACTACGCGTGCTTGTCTTGAGGTTCTGATAAATATAATCTTACTCAAAATAGTACACCCTTGCTCGTTCGAGCAAAGGCTTCTAAAAACTTGCTACCTTGGCTTGTTCGAGCGAGTGGTCTTAGTGTTTCTTTTGAGCAACCCCATTGTATCTCCTTTTTGGTTTGTTTGCTATTGCATTTACGATATTATTTTTTTAAAAATAGCGTTTAATTATTATTATTATTATTATTATTATTATTATTATTATTATTATTATTATTATTATTATTTATCTTTAATTGTTTAAAGATTATGTAAAATTGCAATTAAACTAGATAACCAACAAACAATTCACAATTGAATATATATTTTCATTATTGAAGCATGTTGCCTTCCATGTTATGCTAAAATGATAATATTAATGTCCATACTTCTATTAGACATTTCTAAATACTCCTATTTTTATTTGCTTGTCTTTTGGGAGAATGTGACATAGATCGACAGTAGGTTATAATAGAAGGATGGGACTTCTATTTGATTATGAAAGCAAGAATTAATTAGTAGCGTGGTAAGCTTACGATTAAAAAGTAAGCGTATTAATAATTATAGACTCCCTTCATTTCTTAAAGAAGTTCATACTTTTCATTTTACGATGTTTTATTTGTTATTCTCAGAAGAAATCTTTCAATTTGTATCACAAATTTTGGACAAAATAATCTTATTCATCCTTATTTCAATATTTTAATAATCCTTATTGTCCCTACATATCTTCCACTAACTTCATTTTAATATTTTTATATTGCTTATGGTCCCCACATATTTTACACTAACTATAAAAAGTATTTTTTATTAGTTGTGGTCTACATAATTTTTAAACAAACTTTCTTTTAATATTTTTTTAAATATTTATGATCTCTATTTTTCTTCCATCAAATTTATTATTCAATAAAATAATATCTTCACTATTTAAAAATTTCATTTTTTCTAATTCTCGTGAATATTCCTTCAGAATGATGTACTTACAATGTACATTTGCAAAACAATTTGATAAAATATTCGCATCATGAACTTGTTTAAACTGAGATTTATGTATACATTTACATATTATCCAAGGTGAAGTTAATTCCTTAAAGTAGGGGGACCTAATAGCTTATCAACTAGCAAATTGTTTATTGTTGAATTTCAAATAGCTATAAATGAACTTAAATAATAGTTAAAAAATATCCTTTTCAACACAAGAAGTCTTATTATTATTTCTTATGTTAAAAAATAAGTGTTTTTGATTTTATATATTCGCTTAGTAATTTCCAAAAATAATTACTACTCTTCTCAAAATTAAGATACAATAACATAAACATAAAAAAGGTTGAATATAAAATTATGAGGAGAAGAGTAATTGCAATATAATATATATTTATTTATTAGTTTACTTTTTAAAAAACGTTACGAAAAATATAAAATAAGATTTTATCACTCAACCTTACATTTAACATCTATTACCCTAACCATAATTAAGATATAATTGCTTTTGTGACATTTATTCACTCTTCAACTAAATATCATGTATTTAGTAAGAAAACTAATAATACATATTATTCTATTAACTAATTATTACTAAAAATCAAACGGGACAACCTTAAGAGCAGTTATTACTTAATTATGATCGATCTGCCTCAAAAATAATATGAATAATAAAGCTAAAAGGAAATTAATATATTAGTCTTTTACATACTTACTTTGTTCCGATTTACTTATAATATTTGCTCTTTCATGCAGTCTAATGTACTAATTCAGTCCTTAATATTTCTATTTATGTATGATAAAAAATTATTAACATTTAATATTAATAATCTTTGCAATAAGACGAATCAAACAAGATCTCACTTAATTATATTTTAATCTATAGATTAACAACTAATCACAAATAATATAATAATTCAGAAGTACCATAAGTGAAAGCATTTATATGGATCCAACAACCTTAAAAATAATACTCCCTCCGTCCCACTTTTATTGTCCACATTTCCTTTTTGGGTCATCCCACTTTAATTGTCCACTTTCTATTTTTGGCAAAGACTTTTTACCTAAATACCCTCAACTACCCTAACTTATATTATTTAAAATACCCCATATATCACCTTTTCAATTATTATAATAACTTAAAATACCTCACTACCACCTTTTCAATTATTATAATCACTTAAAATACCCCACTACCACCCCTTTCTTATTTTGCGTGTCCACATCAAAGTGGACAATATAAGTGTGACGGAGGGAGTACTAAATTAGAACTTAAAAGTTCAAAGTATTGAAGAAAAGAATATATTTAATAACGCCTAACTAAACCTTTGATGAATAAATGGGACAAATGATAAAAAAAAAATTGACATTAATAATCCAACCTTTCACTCATCCGTTATAAATAATTTCACCTTTGGATTATTTTCTAATAATCCAACCGTTGTAAAAAATTTGCCCACAACATACCCTATTACTAATAAGGGCATGCTTGTATTGAGTGTAAATATTTAAGGGAGTAAAAAAAGTCAAACTAGTGAAATAAAAGCAAATAGAGATGCATTTAAAGTAGTTGAGATAGTTGTAAAGAAGGTAAAATGAGTATAAAATAAAAATAATGAAGGAAAAAGAAGATAATTTCCCCTATTATGGAGGTAATATATTCCCCCACCCTCCCTTGGATAAATATTTACCCCACAAAATTGAGAACTCCCTTTATTTTTTATTACTTTGCAACAATTCTTCCACCTCTACAACAATCAAATTTCACTAATTTCTCATTTATCAACTTTATTTTTTTACTTTGACTTTTTTTACTCCCTTAAATATTTACACTCAATACAAGCATGTCCTAATAGGTAATAATAGGGTATGCTGCTAGCAAACTAAAATAAAGGTTGGATTATTGACAGCGAACTAAGGGCAAACATTAGATTATTAAAAAATAATCAAAATGTTAAATTATTCACAGTGAATAAGAAAAAGTTGAATTATTAATATCAATTTTTCCTAGAAAGAAAATAGAGAAATGTCAATTAAAGCACAAGCTTTAGTCAACTAATTGGCACCTAATAAACTACCCTTACTATGTACGTGAACTGTGGTTTCTTTCTTAAATTTACCATTTGGCATGTACCAATCGTCAACCATATTGGTCTAGGATCCAATAATAATTAAGGTAGCTAGGGGTTAGAGGTACCAACACTAATTGTGGCCTCTCTGGTCTAGCCATGGAAGTGTCCACCCTACACTTAAAGCAACCCAAACTTCAAGGGAATAGTGGTATTGTTGATTTTATTTTTTTATTTTTTTTGTTTTGTTTTTGGTGATCTTGTGGTGTTTGGCATGTTCACTTTGTTTGTTTATCATGGCAATATTAACTTCTTTTTGTTTTTGTTATTTTATGTGTCTGGTTGTATATGTCAATTGTAAATGAATATGTTTCGTATAATTTGTTGTTATTAAGTTATATTTATTAGAGAAAAAATGACTAACAATCCAAATTTGTTTGTAAAGCTATTGATATAGCTTTTTATTGCTGTTATTAACTTTTTAGTTGACTAAAAAAAAATATTCTAAAAATATTTTTTAGATGTTTGATCATGTTGTTCATGCAGCAAGCCAAAACTAAACTAGAAAACTAACGAAAAATTAATTTGTCAAACATAATATATGGTTCAAATCATAATAAATTTTGTCTTAAAACTTGAGTTCGATTTTTGATATTGTTACATTAAACCCAGAAGCCATCTCTTCCCAATATCGCCCTCTCCTTATCCCACTTTAACAATCAATGATTTAGTTTTGTAGAATATCTAAGAGCTAAATATTTTATTTTCTAATATATAGAGTTAAATATTCTATCTTTTCTTACTTCAAATTATTAAAAATCTGAATTTTCTTTTCCAACTTTCAAGCCAAAAATCTACCTTCATAAATTATCTCTAAATTTATCTTGGTCAAACTTCTAAGATAATTAGGATTCTTCATTCAAATAAAAAATTATCTTATCTTTTCTTCCTATCTCTTCTATCTTAAGAACAATTAATCTAAATTATATTTCATTTTTCAATTTTTTTTAAAAAAATTGGTGAATTTTATTTAAAGAAAATTAAAGGGATATTAAATGAAATTGACGACATCAAAAACCCGAAAGGAAAAAATCCTTTGATAAACCCCCAGTAAAGTGGACTAAGCCACAAAATACACAGAGACCATACCAAAGGTTCAGGCCCAACAAAACATCAAAATCGAAAAAGTCAAAACAGCCAATCATATTCACCTAATACTTGTTGGCACACCAAAAACAGCCTAACAAAACACCTATTGTACTTGGCCTAACACTAACATTGACTTGAAAGGACGACCTCAACACATGGAGGCAGACCTCAACACCTACCGTGAAAGGTGAAATGCATAATGAGGATCACCTGAATGTAACAAAGGCAAAGTGCATTCGTCCCACCATGAAATCGCCTTTAATAACACCTTCAACATGTGAAATTTTAGACTCGAGCTACACCAATCACCTAAGGGTCGCCTTGTAGAACCATGCTGTTTCTTCTTCTCAAATCGATATATAACATGAAATTGTTGACGAGCGAAAAATATGGTGTGAGAGTCAGTGTACGTCCTGTTGGCATTGCAAATTGTATTATGGTATTTTAACTTATTTCTTTTGTCATTTTAGCATATTGAAATTGTTATTTTAACCTTTTGAAGTTGTTATTATATTTTAACATATTAAAGTTGGTATTTAAACTATTTAATTTTGTATTTTAATATATTGAAGTTTGTTTTTTAACCTTTTGGAGTTGGTATTTTAATTTGTTGTAGTTGGTATTTCAATTTTTGAGGTTGGTATTTTTACCTGTTAAATTTATTTTATTAAACTATTTAAGTTGGAGTTTTAACCTGTTTAAGTTAGAGTTTTTAAATCGGTGTTTTTACATTTTAAAATTGTTGTTTAATATATTTAGGTTGGTGTTATAACCTATAAAGTTGGTGTCTTAACCTATAAAGGTTGACATTTTAGTATAATAGAAGTGGTGTTTTAACATGCTGTGATTGGTATTTTAGTAGTTGTAGTTGGAATTTGACTGGTATTTTGATTTCACAATTTTTCATACCATATCTACGGGCAAATCACTACATTCTTATTGTTGTTGACACGATCAACAAAGTTGTTTGCTAATTTGACAACGTTCATCGTCCTGGTGCTAATCAAGCGATACACATTCCTAGTGGAGTGATAATTTGTCCTTTTCTAATCTTTTATTGCGGAAGTAGTTTTGGTGTTTGTATCATGTAAACTTATAATATTTTCATTATTTTCTAGTGTGAAGTGTTTACCGACTTTGCTGATGTGATTAGTTATCCTGAAGCAGCAAACATAGTTAATTATGAGATTAGTGATGCAAAATTCAATTGGACTGTTAATGATGATAGCTTAAATTGTGGAATATTATAGGCTATTTCGTGGAACAATACTAGGGGAGTTTAAACTTCCCTAAGTTATTCAAGGTTTATCATTTGTGAAATAAATTTTAAATGTTAAGTGTTCCGGTTAAAAATCGGAAGCAATTAGATAAATGGGTACCTTCGGGTGGCTTGGTGGTAAAGCGGTGTTTGATCGGGAAACCATTGAATACCTAAAAATAAACACCAACAACCCGGGGTGATCCCCAGGAGCGATGCTTCAACGCCCAAGTTAGTACCCACATATAAGCTATATGATGTAGAGTAATATTTTTAGAGAGATAGAGTGTTTTACTTAATGCAAATAGCATCCTCCTTAACTTACCTCCAAAGAGGTGTATATATAGAGGCTCTTAGTGGCCTTCTAGTGAGTGTGACTTTTAGCCCAATAATAGTGGACTTATATTTTATTCACCAACAATTGCCCCACAAATTCTAGAGCTATAGTAGATGGGTTTGGAGTCTATAACTTAACTGCCCTTGGACACTATGTCTTTTCCATGGGTCTTGCTTTTGAAATCAAAGTCTTGGACATCAGTCTCTACTAGAAATTGATTTGGACTAGTTAATGGTTTAAATTGGCAGTCGCACTGGCGAAAAATTGTGTCATGTTCTTATGGTGCCAGTTTCAGCTGGGTTCTTATGGTGCCAGTTTATACTGAGGACACACCCTTTTCATCTATTGGCAGTTCTTACCAGTCTATACCGCATACCAGTTTAATTGAGAGATAGTATCACTAAGTACAAAACTCTAATAGGTAAATGTGATCATCTCTCTTAATATCAGTTGTAATAGTAATCAGTTTGGACTGCATATTGGTATAAACTGGCGGTCGCACTGGTGCAAAAATGTGTCGTATCTGGGTTCTTATGGTGCCAGTTCTCAGCTTGGTTCTTATGCTGCCAGTTTAAACTGAGGACATACCCTTCCCAGCTATTGACAGTTCTTACCAGTATTTACCGTATACCAGTTTCATTGAGAACCAGTATCACCAAGCTAAGGTCTCAGACCATTGTTCCGACTTCCGTCCATGTAATCATTCACATCATTGTAATAAAAGTAGGAATAAATAAAATGCAATATGATAAAGTTACCCAACTCGCCGAATGCTACTCCTCTAGATGATAAGTGTTGGGTTTGTACTAATTAGATGTTTGCCAATTATCTACGCGTAGTTATGTAATCGCCCATTAGGTAATCACCAAATTCGGACTATCGCCAGCTTTATTATCAATGGGTTCCTTCTTCCCATTGGATACCTCAACAACGTACTTTTAACTGCGTAGACTTTTTCAATTGGACACACTAATTTTGGGACAGCTTTTCCACTTAATACATGATTATCTTGAGTCACTTTTATGTAATATAGAAAATCACTATGAATGCAAATATTCCTGCAAACTTACTGAAAAGACGAAATTAGAATTTTTAAGATCAACACAAAATTTAATAACAGACCTCCAAAAAGATTAGAACCCAAAATATGTCATCCAACTGTGACTGACAATTCTTTTCCACAAATCTTATGCTGCATATCTGACAATTGTATCCTATCTTCACCTTGGGGAAGTGAATTTGCATCTGACACCCATCTTTAAGTTTTTCTACTCGACTTTCAGATTGTTAAGATATAGAGAATATATCTGTTTCACCATACGAACACTAAAATCTAGAACCAAAAATCTGGGACCAAAACTTCTAGGAGCAAAAATCTGGATGAAAAGGTTTTTGGTAGCAATTTCTTCTGAGAGTGATACAAATGGAAGTTTAGTTATCAGATTAGTTTGAAGGATTTAGTCTTGACACATCAGATTAAGAGTAAGAAGAGGAAGTAATATTATTGATTAATTGATGAAATGAAATACAGTGTTAGGCTCCTTATATATAGGAGGCAAGAATACAAATCAAGAACATGAATTAGAGTTTAATTAACTAGACTAGACTGAGGTTAACTAACTAACTACAAAATAGAATAACTAACTAATTAACAGAAAATGAAATGAAGGCAGAAGCCACAAGAGAGTTATGTTACTGCTGGGCTTATATATTCATCATCCCCCCTCGAGCTAGGGGTGGTGTTAATCACACCAAGCTTAGATAACAGCTACTGGAGGTGATAGGATGGAAGAACTTTAGTTAGAGCATCAGCTAATTGTTTTTGAGTAGGAATATAGCGTAATTCAATAAGGCCTTCAAGAATTTTTTCCCTTGTGAAGTGGCAGTCAATAGCAATGTGTTTTGTGCGATGATGCTTAACATGATTGTGAGCCATTTGCATTGCTGATTTTTTGTCACATTCAAGAGTGACAGGCTTCAGGTTTGTAGCACCAAATTCCTCTAGCAGACGTACAATCCAAGTTAGTTCAGAGGCTACAACTACCATGGCCCTATATTCGGCCTCTTAGGATGATTTGGACACAATGCATTGCTTTTTGGACTTCCAAATCACAGGAGAATCACCAAAAAAAAATTACATATTCGGTGACTGATCTGCGTGTGTCCAAGCATGCCCCCCAGTTAGAATCTGAGTATGCTTGGAGCTTTAGCGAGTTGTTGCCTTTGAGGAGTATGCCTTGTCCTGAAGTTGCATCTACATAATGAAGGGTATGGGTTAGGGCTTTGAAGTGATTTTCCGATAGATGGGTAGTTGTTTAGGATAATCTTGTAAACGTGCGAATTGTGGGTGCCTGGTCGTGTGGGTTATGTTCAAGAGTATGGTGCTCATTTCTTGGGGCACTGGTGTCTTTGATGAGAGCTTGGGTTGGTGAGAAAGTTTGATCAGTGACACTAGGAGAAGAATTAGGAATAGGTGAGAAATCATAAAAATTAGGAGGACTAGTGCTAGCAGGCAAGTAAAATGTAGAGAAGGGGGAAGAAGAGGTATTGTGTTGATGGAAAGGAAATTTTTTTTTATGTAATATAATATCTCTAGTCACAAGGATTTTCTTAGTTTGAAGATGAAACACCTTATAGGCTTTTTGTGCATAAGGGTATCCTAAAAAGACACAAGGGTTTGCCCTTGCTACAAACTTTGATCTACCTTGTTTCAGGGTAGAAACATAGCATAAACATCCAAATGTGCGCAAGTGTGTGTGATTGGGAGGGGTGCCAAAGAGTTTCTCATATGGGGATACATATTGCAAACAAGATAAAGGCAAACGATTAATGATATATGTGTCACATAAGATGCATTCTCCCTAGAATGAGTGGGGTAAGTTAGATTGAAAAAACAAAGCCCTTGCTGTTTCAAGAAGGTGCTTGCGTTTTCTCTCAACTACTCCATTTTGTTGAGGAGTGTCCCTACAAGATTATTGATGTTCAATTCCCAATTCATGATATAATTCCATCATGTTATTTGCACAAAGTTCTTGGGCATTATCACTTCTAACAGCCTTAACACACATACGAAATTGATTTTTTATATAAGCAAAAAGATGTTTCAACATATCAAAATAGTTAGATTTATTTTTTAACAAGTATAACCATGTTACTCTAGTATAGTCATCTACAATTGTCAAAAAGAATTTGCATCCACTTGTGGTCTTGTGCGCATAAGGGCCCCATATGTCTATATGGAGAAGATCAAAAGCTTTGGTAGTCTTGATAGAGCTGTGAGTAAAGGGGAGTCTAGACTGTCGTGTAGCTGGACATATACTACAAATCAAATTATCTTTAGTACTTTTAGGATCTATTTCTGGAAAAAGAACTTTAACCTTTGTAAAAGGTGCATACCCTAGTCTTAGGTGCCATAATCTTGCAAGATTAAGCATAGCTTTAGAGGTAATGAAAACTCTTGTTAGAGTTCTTGAAGAACAAAGAAAACAATCTGTAATCAGGTAATCAGACCTGCTCTGGTACCATGGTACAAATGGAAGTTTAGTTATCAGATTAGTTTGAAGGATTTAGTTTCTGACATATCAGAATAAGAGTAAAAAGAGGAACGAAGTAATATTATTGATTAATTGATGAAATGAAATATAGTACTAGGCCCCTTATATATAGGAGGCAAGAATACAAATCACAAACATGAATTAGAGTTTAATTAACTAGACTAAACTGAGGTTAACTAACTAACTTCAAAACAGAATAACTAACTGATTAAAAGAAATTGAAATGAAGGCAGAAGACATAAGAGAGCTATGTTACTATATATTCATCAGAGAGCAACAAAAATCTGTGACGAATTTTCTATGAGCAAAACTCTAGGACGAATTTTTCTGGGAACAAAGAATTTGGGACGAAATTTCTGGAATTTTTTTATTTCTATCCAATGTCGAAAAGCAAAACCAAATTGTTTCAGTTTATGATAAAGATTTTCTGTGAGCAATTACATTTCCATTTTAATGATACCAAAGAACTGTGGGTCCGCCTCCTGTTAGGCCTTCCTTTTTTACTCTCTTTATCTTCTGAACATGGGTATTAAGAGTGGTTTGTCAGATACATTAGATGTGGGACCAACAAAAAATACTGGGACCAACAAAAAATCTAGGAGCTTCAAATGTGGGACCATAAAGACATATGAATTGTGTTTATTTTGAGAGCAATTTTCGGGATAAACTTTCAATCTTTCTAGGACAAAATTTCAACCTTTCTAGAATAAAAATTTTGGGAGGAAAATAAATATATTCTGAGAGGAAGTAAAAATATAATCTGGGAGCAACAAAAAAATGGGAACAAAAATGTTTGGGTAAAAAGAAATCTGGGATCGAAAGAAATTTCTGGGAGCTAAATTTTCTGGGAGTTAAGATATCTGGGTAATCCGCAAATTGGGAGGAAAATTTCTAGGATGCTATAATTCCCTCCACAGCCGAAAATCAGTAATATTCTCTTCAGGCTTCGATAAAGCAGTGAGCCCCTCAGTATTTTTGTTTCTACATGCCACGTGTCTCATTCCACTTCTATCTTTTGCTTTCCTTTGCTTTTTCTTGTTTTTTCGATTGTTTTTCCGACCGACAGGTGTTAGTCGAAATTCTTGACTAAATTGCTACTGAATTAGTTTTTCGTCGGAATTCTGAATTAGGAAAAAGAAAGAAAATTTTTAATTGAAAATTTCCTACTAATTTTCGACTGTATATTAGTCGAAAAAAATTCCAACCATTTTCCGACTATTATTCAGTCGGAAACTAAGGTTTTCATTTTTTCACAATATTGTTCTAATGTAAGTTGCAAATCGTTAGTCGAAGTTGACCAAATTATTTGTGTTGCAAATAACTTGGTATTACTAATATCTTTCATTTTCAATAGTTAAAAGCTCAAGTTTCAATGTATAACTTAGCTTGCAAATCAACAAATGAAGTTAACCAAATTAGTAATACTTTATTAAAATCGTAAAATCGTGAAAGCGAAACCAGATCTTAAAATTGAATCGTGACATCGTATCGTAAAATCGAGCAATCTAACAAATACGACTATTACTTTATTAATAATAGTAATACGACTGCTAATACTATGCTAATATAATTAATAATATACATTGCATGCACTAATATCATTACTAATACATTAATACGACTACTTTATTTATAAAGTAATACTCCCTCCAACACAATTCAATTGTCTGATTTCCTTATTTGAGCAATTCGCATCAATTGTCCCATTTCCATTTTGGTACATATTTTTTGGACCAAATTATCCTTATATC
The DNA here is from genome assembly GCA_019425755.1 of Amaranthus cruentus. Classification (NCBI taxonomy): domain Eukaryota; kingdom Viridiplantae; phylum Streptophyta; class Magnoliopsida; order Caryophyllales; family Amaranthaceae; genus Amaranthus; species Amaranthus cruentus. Next base: position 14,041,422 of record CM033453.1, on the reverse strand, counting down.
ATTTTCAGATTTACCAAAATACCCTTATTTTAAAAACAAAAATACATTAATTAATCCCCCGAAACCTAATTAACCCACTAATGATTCCCTCCCTTTATTTAACCCCTCCTCCCTCTGATTTACCCTAACCCATTAAATCACTCATCCCTTTTGAGAAAACCCTAGCTGTTCATATTCCTCTTCGCTTGTTCTTCGACACTGTTCATCGTCTTCCTCCCTCTGATTTATCCTAACCCATTTGTATCACTCATCCCCTTCTGAAACCCTAGACTTTATCTTCTTCATCTCTTCTTGATTTTACAATAGATCCAAGGTTTTGATTCTTCTTCTCTCTTCTCTCACGTCGTCTGTGTTTGGGATTTTTTCTGAGTTTAAGGTTTGGTTATGGAGTCGCCTAACTCTTCTCTCTATCATCATGCAATGAAGTTGTTGTTTGAGGATTGTGAAGATGAGGACTCGTTTATTTCCTCACCACATTCATCTGTTGAAACTTCTCCAAATTGGGGAAGAACCATGGACAGGGAGGATGAAGAAATTTCGGCTATGTTTGATTTAGGGCTTTATCTACCTGATGATGACCTTTTTGCTTCATCTGATTCAGAAGATTATGATATTGAAGATAATGATACATTTTATGATGTTAAAGGGTCTTTCTCTCGTATGTGATACGGTTAATCTCTCCTTTTGACTAATGATGTTCCTTTTTGTTTTTGTATTTCTTGTTTATGCGTGTTTGTTGTTGTTGTTGTTGTTGTTGTTGTTGTTATTGTTGTTTTTGGTTTCCTTGGTCATTGATGCTCTTGGTTGATGTTGATGTTGCTGGCTTTGTTGTTGTTGTTGTTGATGTTTCTGTTGTTTGTTGATGTTTCTGTTCTTGGTTGATCTTGTTGTTGCTGGTTTGGTTCTTCCTGGTTTTCCTGCTGGTACACTAAATGCATTTTCGGTTTGTTCGACCTCTTATCTGAAGTCAATGAACGAAAAGATATTCGTATTCACATGGCCCGACAAAAGTGTTCGTTATTTGAAGCCGTGAATAATGTGTTGAAGAGATCGAGAAGGAAGTGGAAGTATATGTCCAAACCCCCGATATAAAATGTAAATTTAATTATTCGTGTATGTAATTTTTCATTATGTAATTTAATTTATGGTAATGAAAACTTTGTAATTTTAATTATGTAATTTATGTATTTTTAACTTTCTAATTTAACAATATGGCATTTTCCCTCCAAGTTTAAAATTATCCAAATTGGAGGGAATAATTATGGAATTAATCAACTTCATTAATAATACCCACTACATCACATGGACATATTATTCAATGAGTCTCTCCAATTCCTTAATATTTGTGCCCAACTCAAATGGGACACTTGAATTGTGTTGGAGGGAGTATAATTAATAATATACAATAATAATATAGGAGTACTACACTAATACTAGTAATAATGCACTAATACGAGTAGTAATATACTAACGTAACTAATAAAATACTAATAATGCACTAATACAACTAATAATACATTAATACGATTACTTATATGGAGTAATAATTACTAATAATATTTAGATTTATTTGTATCAAATTTAACTAATACGACTAATAATACATTAATACGACTACTAATAATATTTAGCTTTAGTTAAATCAAATTTACCTAATAATCTACTAATAGGAATACTACGTATATGTCAAAAAAAATTAAAATAAGAGTACTACACTAATACGAGTAATAAAAATTCAATATTAGAATTATAAGTTTTCGTATAACAAAGAAAATTAAGGATACTAGCATGTACCATAACAGTTTCGAACACATCTGAGTTTTTATTTAAAAAATAGTGCAACATATATCATAACATAAAGTAGTATGGATACATAATAATAAAAGACAACGGTCTTATGCTCCTCGAACACAGGAGAGGAGGAGAGACAAATAGAGTGAATAAAGAGTCTAAATTTACATCATTACAAGACAATAAAAGACTAAAGTCAAAGATAATCATCGTCTACCTAGGACGACAGAGTTACGACAGCTATTTTTACTTCCAACCCTTCAAATTTTACACCATGGTAAGAACTTAGAAGTTCATATATAACTATAGGTACCACATTTCTTGAAGGCAAAAATGAATAATTTTTATAGCCATCATTACTTTACATATATCAATAGGTCCATAATATCATCATTAATTATAATATCCTCAAAAATTGCCGAGACATCCCAATGTGGTGAGATGATATTATGATTTTATACCAATACAAACATATGAAGATCAATATTAAGAACCTTTAAATTATAATACGAGCCACATAAAGAATGTGGACCAAAGAGTTAGGGCTAGGGCGGACACAGCATATGTCCATAGCATAACCACTGAACATTCACCCTCGCCTGCTTCGAACAGTTGGGCTATTGTACCTGTAAGTTTACCACTATTAGATTTTCTGATACACCTTTATTTAATCGAAGCAGCAACAACAACGATATGAAATAACTCGATCTAACTCAAAATAACTCCCATCTAAGTAGGATCGAACGTTTATAAAGTATACTCCCTCCAACTCACTAAAAATGTTCAATTTTTTATGGGTCAATTCAATCTATTTGTTCACTTTTTTTTTGGCTTAGATTTTTTACCTAAATACCCTATATTTGTACAAGTAAGGACCATAATACTTCGCTTATATTACTTAAAATACCCCAACTACCACCTTTATAATTATTATAATTACTTAAAATACCCCAACCACCACACTCTTAAAATCCGTGCCTAAATAAAGTGGACACTTAAAGAGAGTTGGAGCTGAGTACGTCACAATCTTATTTCACATTAAAAAGAGATTGCTAATGACCCTTAATTGCATAAGATTGCTTACAAGTTCACATATGTAATCAATTTAATATTTAATGAGTAATTTTTATTCTACATTACATTATATTTGTAGTATCTTTCTACGTTATTTTAGCGTTAATATGAACAGTCAAACAAGCCACAAGCGAACCGTTAATGAAAATCTTACCAATAGACATAGCTGGTGGGAGAGCAAACTGAAGCATGAGCACAAACTGATACAATGGGTTGGATCCCACCAGACCATAGCGGTTAGCAGCTCTTACAATTACGATTCCAAGCAGAGGCAATGCTATGTAACGCACCACCATTATCCCTATTACTAATGATGCACTTATTCCTGATCTTCTTAAACCTAAAATATTGGTGCACAAAATATTATTAATGACAATGTAACCTGGAAATAAAACTGAATTTATAACTGTATATATTATGAAATTACATTAATTTAAAGAGTGATTTAGAACTGTTCATTGGGATCATTTGGTTGATTTCGTTCAGATGTTTCAATCGATTCAAGATGGAGTTTATGTCTTGACTATTATACATTTTTAAGTTGGTTCAAATTGAGATCGGTTATAGGTTGGGCAAATATATTAGTTTTTCGGGCTTGTTTGAACACCTCACCACTCCCTCTGTCCAACCCATTTTGGCCCAAAGATAATTGGTGGAGAAATTAGGAAAAGTTGATAAAGTGGTAGTTTTGTCCATTAGGGATAAATGTATAAATGAGATGAAAAAATAAATCAAATGTGTGAAAGAATTAAAGAAAAAGTGTGACTTATGACGAAAAATAAAAATGGAGAAATTTGGTTGAACAAAATTAAAAGAAAAGGGAGGCAAATTTAATTGGCCGAAATGAGTACATATGAAGCTCAATAAGCTAACAAAACAAGTAAATATATATAATGAGCTATATGCTCTTGTAAGAGATTATCTTTCAATGAGACGATTTCAAACTGAGTCTATATAGTATATTCTAATAATATGTATGAGATAAGTTATTTCACCCATATACGAAGCGCATCTTTCAATGTGACCGTCTAATACAAGTTACAACAATTTGTGACAATTAGTTACCTCTTAGAAGATTAGCTCCAACAATGAGTGTTACACAGGGTACTGTTGCTCCTCTACAAATCACAGCAAACAGGAATTAAGAAAATTAGGCACTATACTCTATTATTGTTATATATTAAAAAAACAAGATCAACCAAAAACTTAACGTGGACATATATTATATTTATAATCTATTAAGTATCACACCCATATGGAATTGTTTTACTGGCCGGCTAGCTTTATGCTTTTATCGTCTTATATTATATAGTCTAATATATTTATCAGTTAAAATTTGAGCCTAGTTCTAATTCAAGAAATATTAACTCAAATTTTTAATAGCCAATTTAAAAAATAAAGAATATTTAAGAAAAAATAGCAGGTCAATATATAATAATCAAATTAATTATTTAAAAAGAAATACGTCAGAACACAATTATTGATAGGGGTACAAGAATACATACCCTAGTATTTCAGAAGCACTGTATATTATACGAAGAGGAGCTTCTGTACCAACTAGCAACATTTTTAGTAGAGGGACTACTCCAATAAAAAATCCTATGGCCTAATATACACAATTTATCGTTGGGTTAATAAACAAAAATGATTGTGACTTATATCGAAAATTTACAAAAAAAATTGTTGTAGGAGTTTAGAAAGTTACAGAGCCAATTGTAGTTGGTGCGAATAACATTTGTAAGTTGATACTTCTCATTCTTCGGACAACACCAAATGTACTCTTTTTGATCTTTTCTAACTTAGATACTGTGTCTCCGACCTGTAACGGTTATTATAACACCTAACAATTTTATTACAATATATCATCATCATCATCTTAATCACTACAATAGTGATCTCTTAGACTTCTATCAAAAGTCTAATTACACGACCCTGTTTTATTCACCTTAAAAAATAAATAATTAATAAAAATTAGTTTTCAAAAGTAAAAAATCAGTTTTAATGAGCAAAAATAAATTAATACAATTAATAAAAAATCAGTTACAACAAGAATTACTTTTAATTAGAGGTTTTCAAAACAGATCCGATGACCCGATATACAACCGACTTTATAACCGAATCCGATTTTACCCGACTTAAAATGGATCTACAATTATGTAAAAACCAATGTGAACACAAAACTTGATTTTAAACCCACCCGAAACAACTGAACCGAAATCAAACCGATGATCCGAATGAACACTTCTGATTTTAATCGATAAATCTTTGTTATTGTTATTTATAACTAAAAATCTTTTGTGAAAATCATTTCAGTTAGTAAAAATCAATTCAATTAGTAAAAATTATTTACAGTTAGTGAAATCAGTAAAAATAAGTTACAAAGAGCGAAATTAGTTTTGATCACTAAAAATCAATTTCCATCGGTAAAAACAAGGTAAACTAAACACAGTAAATTATGCGGCGTGAGATATGAGGTAAACTTATACTATATCCGTTTTATTAGACCAAATGTTAAATTTATCATTGGGCTTGTATATAACAAGACTTGCAGAACTTCCATCTAAAACCAATTACTAATAGGAGTAGCCCAAGAAGCTTATATGATGATATGAACACATGCGGTGTTGTTTTTCAAACACCAAACAGACTCTCATGTGAAGTAGCGTGACATAAAATACTACATAAACTTATTAAGGGTACCTTGGATAGTAGTAGAGGTTCAGTGTTTTCTGAAGCTGCATCACAAGACCTTATTATTACCACAGAGTGATGGCTATCTGTTCTCTCACCACGGTTTGTTTTCTCAGCTGATATTTTCATTATAACATAAACATAAGACCAGATATAGACGGCTCCTACCTGCAAATTGTTTAATAATTTCATCAAATTTAATAAATAGCAAGTCTATGTGAACATGGCCAGGAATATATGTTTGGGTCTGTCTAGGTCATCACCATGATAATTCGATAAAAATCAATTTTCATATTGGATTATTATATAATACAAGAAAAGTCTTGCCAAGTTGATTCACACACATACATAAACACTACAACATAATTTGCTTTTAGTGTGATATATTTAGCAACATTTAATTTAAATGTCGCTATTTCAAATTTCTTATAATGTATATAGGAGATTTAGTGACATTTATTAGACCCTTTAACAGCATATTAAAAAGTCACACTAAAGCTTTTAGCGACATAGGATCCAGTGACATTTTTCACAAATGTCACTATAGACTATAGTGACAATTACAAATGCCACTAAAGACCAAATTAAGTGTCGCTAAATCACTTTATGATGGAACATAAAATAAAAATCAATAATTATTACACTAAAAATATGAATTAGTGGCATTATTATCATCATTTCAATGAGTTTTGTCTAACACAAGGTTTGGAAAGGATATGGGAAGGAAAGGTCGCAAACCAATACACTCATGACGAGAGGGTTGCGATCGAAAGCTCCCCTCAACTCGATTATCGCTCGACACATGAGATTCATGCAAATGAAAAGTCTACAACAAAAAACAGAAGGTTGAAAAAAAATACATACGAATACAACACCGAGACAAAATTAACCAGACTACAAGCAGATAAATCCAACTTATATATTAATATCCTAATTGCCTTCTGATTATGTGAATTTAAGAACATTAATCATCAAGTTAGTAGACGAAAGAAATTAAAATATTACCGCCATGGAAACAGAAACATAAGCTGCCCCATCTGCCATGCAAATTGAGTATTCACCAAAGGGATTCTTTGGTTCATTGCATATTGCTGGAATTACTATTAATAGCAAGTTCCCCAAATTTCCTGTTCAATTGTTGTACACTATGTTAAATTAATTAAATGCATCTAAACCATTTTTACATTTTTGTCTAGTGTTTATCAACTAGTGCATAATATATACTTCCTCCGTTCTATAATACTTGATATAATTAATTTTTTTACGCAATTCAATGTAGTATTTTGTTCAATTATATGTCGAATTATACACATTTAAAAATTATAAAAAGTTTATATTATGAAAGTATGCGATTAGACGATTCAAACAAGATCCCACTTGACTATATTATTACTTACATATTAGCCACAATATATAAAATATGCTTAAACGATGAATAGTGCCCAAAAACAAAATGTAGCAAGTATTTCGGAACGGAGGAGGTATATACCTGCAGCACAACATCCAATAACAAGTCCTTGCAAATTATGGGGTGCCTTGGTGATCTTGACTAGTATCCATCCAAGTATTGATCCAATTATAAATGTGATTAAAATGTTTACCGGCATAAACCACCTACAATTTCATGCACAAAAACAAATAATATAGTTAAAAATTCTAATAGCTTACATTTAATGTATGAATAAAATCAAAATTGTTCATATATCGATATGTATAGTTAATTAGGTGACTTACATGTTAACCATAACATCAAATGTAACTGTCTTGGCTAGGTAGGCGCCCATTAGACACGGACTGAATATGTAAAATACCAACTGTTGTCAAAAAAAATACCATTTTCATCAATAAGGTGCCAACTCGTGTCTTGAGGTATACAAAATATAACTGACGATCCGATATTTACTTGACATTGTAACCGAACTCGATTTTGATCTGACTTTAAAATGAGTTTAAATTTATGTATATATATCAATTATGTGGACATTAGACCCAATTTTAAACTGACCCGAAAAATCTAAACCTATACCCTTAATTATCTACATAAAATAGAAATCAAATGTTTTATTAAAATCGAAACACCAAAATAACATGCAAGTAAACATGAGCACCTATCTTTTGGACTCAAGACAAAGAAAACTAATCTCGAACCTCTAAAACTGTTAAACATAACCAACATGAGGCTCATTATAAGACTCAGTACCACGCTACACCGGATTCGTTCTCCACACAACAGACTGCCAGCTCATAGCATGCATAACACCTTTCTGTTAAAGTGCTTCCTTGTGCAGCACGCCTACTTTTGTACATATATATATCTTTCTTTTCTCTTTCATAGTTAAGAGATGTAATAATAAAAACAATAGCATTGTAATACTTCTTGATAGTAATAAAAAGCAAATACAGAGATTCTAATTTACTCCTTCTGTCTTCCATGGCTTGAAGCTCCATTGCATATTTCACATTTTATCATGGTATCAGAGCGGGTATAGAATCCTTCAAATCTTGTCTTTTTTTTCTGGCGGTAATTCTCAGCATCTTGAAGTTTTTTTTTTGTACCGTATTTTTTTTTTTTTTCTCTTTCTTCTTCTTTGAACCTGCAACAATGGCGGTTTCTCCTACTTCATCTTTTCTTGACCAAACACAAAATCCTAGTAGTATTTACTACATTCATCCTTCTGATCACTCTACGTTGAAACTTGTTACTGTACCTTTTAACGGCACCGGCTTTGGTGACTGGAAAAGGTCCATTATCATTGGTCTTGTTTCCAAGAATAAGTTGTCTTTTGTTGATGGAAGCCTTTCTAAACCTGCTGATTCTTCTCCGGATCTCAAAGCTTGGGAAAGATGCAATACAATGGTTATTGGTTGGCTTATGACTGCTCTTGAAAGATCAGTGGCTAAAAGTGTCATGTATTATCAAACCGCAAGAGATATTTGGCTAAATCTTGAAGATCGCTTTGGTCAATCCACATCTACACAACTTTATCACATTCATGAAGATTTGGCTTCTCTTAAACAGTCCGGTTCTAGTGTTGCTGAATATTACACTAAGGCTAAAGCTCTTTGGGATGAATTAGACAATGTTGATCCTCTTTCCTTTTGTCACTGCAATGGCTGTACTTGTGACACCACCAAGCGCAATTTAAAGCAACAAGAGAACCGCAGGATTATCAACTTCTTGATGAAACTTGACTCTGATTACAATCAAATCCGCACCAACATTTTAATGATGGATGATCTTCCCAATCATTCACAAATTTATCGGTTGCTCATGCAAGAACAAAGGCATAAGGAAATCAGTAAACTCTCTACTCCATCCACTGACTCAATGGCCTTCCTCGCCGATAAACGTCGGTTTAGTGATCGATCTTCCCAATCTAGCTTTCGTTCGTCTTCTGGTGGTAAGCGTAATTCCTATTTTTGTGAGCATTGCAAAATTTCGGGTCATTCCATTGAAAGATGTTTTAAACTTCATGGTTATCCCACCTCTCACAAGCATAATGCTCCTAACAAACGCTTTGCGGCCACCGTGACTTCTTCTGATGCTACTGGTTCTCAAAATGTTGAAATTACTACTTCTGGTTTTACCTCCGCTCAATACAATACCTTACTTAAACTTCTTGGCAAGACCGATTCTGTTCCTGACCATGAGCCTATTTCTACTGATCCGGCAACTCCTCTTGCAGGTATATCTTGTCATGTGACTTCTTTTCCTGCTATGTCTTGGATCATTGATAGTGGAGCCACGGATCACATGTGCAACACTATCAATTTTTTCCAAGATTTGCGTCCTCTTACTGGCGCACATCATACTATTACTATACCAAATGGCTCTAAAATGGTTGTCACCAAAATTGGTACTGTTTGTTTGAATGGAGGTTTGACTCTTCATGATGTGTTATTTGTCCCTGATATTCACTTCAATTTGATATCAGTGAGCAAATTAACCATTGACAAATGCATGGATGTCTACTTTACTGCTACTTGTTGTTATCTTCAGGACCATTTAATGAAACGAGTCTTACCTCTTGGTAAACTCCACCATGGCCTATACTATACACTGGACAAAGACTTAATTCCTCCTCATGATGTTAAAGTACTTTTTAATAATAGAAGTATTGCTACTGTGGCTTCCAAGGACATGCTACAACACGCCAAGCTCATGCACCTCAGGCTTGGTCATTTACCATTTCCTAGAATGAAGTTTCTCTTTCCTAATTTGGATGTCAAAGTTGTACAGGACACTTTTGTGTGTTCCATTTGTCATCTTGCTAGACAAACTAGGCTCTCCTTTCCTCATAACCATGTAAAGACTACTAAACTTTTTGAACTTTTACATGTGGATGTATGGGGGCCCTATGCTAATAAGACACATTGTGGTTGCTCTATGTTTCTAACTATTGTGGACGACTATTCTCGAAATACGTGGGTTTACTTGATGAAATCAAAAGATCAAAGTGTTCATATTTTACAGCAGCTTCTTGTTCTCATTGAAAATCAATTTGGTGTCACTATCAAGACTATTCGTACTGATAATGCCCCCGATTTATGTGCTGGTTCTATGTTGCAATTTTATCGTTCTAAAGGTATTATTCATCATCGATGCTGCGTCGACACGCCGCAACAAAACGGCGTTGTTGAACGCAAGCACCGGCACCTTCTTGAAACGGCTCGTGCCCTCTCCTTTCAATCTAAATTACCGAGCTCTTTTTGGGGTGATATTATTCAATGCGCGGCCTATTTGATCAACCGAATGCCGCTAGTGTCTCTTGGCAATGTCTCTCCATATGAAAAAATGTTTGGTCATGCTCCTAATAACGACCATCTTCGTAGTTTTGGGTGCCTTTGTTTCGTCTCAACACTCAAACAAGGGCGTTTGAAACTTGATCCGCGTGCTGACCCATGTATCTTTATTGGATACCCTTTTGGTCAAAAGGCCTACAAGGTCTATAATACCAAAACCAAGAAATCTTTTGTATCCCGTGATATCTTTTTTATGGAACATCATTTTCCTTATCATATGTCCTCTCCTACTTCTAAGTCTACTACCTATACACCTTTCCAATTTTATCTTCCTACTCATCAACCCCCTTCCTCATTTTATGACACATACCCTACACCTACTCCCACATGCATACCTACCCCACCTACCCCTATTCCAAGTCCATCCTCTGACCCACTGCCTCACGCCACTCCTACTACTACTACTTTACCCACTACTAATACTCACTTACCCACTCCTACATTACCCTCTTGTTCTGACCCTACAACACTTTCCACAATACAACCTCCTCTTCGCAGGTCATCTCGTCCTCACTCTAAACCTACCCATCTCCAAGACTATTATTGTAACATTGTTAGTTATCATGACTTGCCTTCTTCTCATCAATTACTACTGGCTACTCATTCTCAGTGGGTTGAACCTAAAACTTACAAAATGGCCTCCAAAGACCCCAAATGGGTCCAAGCAATGCAGTGTGAATTGGATGCTCTTGATAAAAATAACACATGGGAGCTTGTTCCTCTCCCTCCTCACAAAAAGGCTATTGGCTCTAAATGGGTTTTCAAAGTCAAGCTAAAGGCTGATGGCACTCTTGAGCGTTATAAAGCTCGTTTAGTGGCTAAGGGGTATACTCAAGAGTATGGTACCGATTACCAAGAGACGTTTTCACCGGTTGTTAAGATGACTACCATTCGTTGTATTATCGCCATTGCGGCTCATCGTCGTTGGTCTATTTTCCAACTCGACATTAACAATGCCTTTTTACACGGTGATTTACATGAAGAGGTTTATATGCTTCCTCCGGAGGGTCTCTCTCATCCTCCTCATACCGTTTGTAAACTCAAAAAGTCTTTATATGGGTTGAAACAAGCTTCTCGTCAATGGTTCGCCAAATTGACTCTTGAACTTCTGCATCAAGGTTTTGTTCAGAGTAAAAATGACTACTCTCTTTTCATACGGGATTCTCCTAATTCTTTTACCTTGGCTGCTGTTTACGTCGATGATATTATACTCACCGGTAATGATACTTCGTTTATCAGTCGTTTCAAAGCCCATCTACACAAAGTTTTTAGCATCAAGGACCTTGGTCGAATGCATTACTTCCTTGGTCTTGAGGTCTCTTACATTGCTGAGGGTACTGTTTTATCTCAAAAGAAGTTCACCCATGATCTCTTACATGAGTCTGGCATTACTGTTTTTAAACGAGTGGCTACTCCCCTACCCGTTCATCTTAAGCTACAAAATACCAATTCTCCTCTCTTTCATAATCCTACCCTTTATCGAAGTCTTGTTGGGAAATTGAATTTTTTAACCCATACTAGACCCGATCTTTCCTTCTCCGTTCAAACTCTAAGTCAATACATGCAATGTCCTACCAATCAACATTTTGAGGCTTTGACTCATACATTACATTACGTTGCTAGTACCGCCGGTCAGGGTGTTCTCTTGAATGGGGCTAATAATCTCACTCTACAAGCTTTTTCGGACTCCGATTGGGCTGCTTGTCTTGATACTCGTCGTTCAGTTACTGGATATATTCTTATGCTTGGGCATTCTCCTGTTTCTTGGAAATCTAAAAAGCAAACCACTGTGTCTAAATCCTCCTCCGAGGCCGAATACCGTGCCCTATCTTCCGCTGCCTCCGAAATCACGTGGTTGGTCCGTCTGCTGACTGAGTTAGGTGTTTCAAATCTTGAGCCCGTTACTCTTTTTTGTGACAATCAATCCGCCATTCACATTGCTCATAATCCCGTTCAACATGAACGTACCAAGCATATCGCTATTGATTGCCACTTTACTCGGGAAAAGGTTCTTGAAGGCCTTCTTCATCTCGCCTATATACCCACTACACAGCAACTTGCTGATCTGTTCACCAAATCCCTTCCTTCAACTAAGCTTCTTCCTTTATTGTCCAAACTTGGTGTTTACCCAACCCCAAGTTTGAGGGGGGCTGTTAAACATAACCAACATGAGGCTCATTATAAGACTCAGTACCACGCTACACCGGATTCGTTCTCCACACAACAGACTGCCAGCTCATAGCATGCATAACACCTTTCTGTTAAAGTGCTTCCTTGTGCAGCACGCCTACTTTTGTACATATATATATCTTTCTTTTCTCTTTCATAGTTAAGAGATGTAATAATAAAAACAATAGCATTGTAATACTTCTTGATAGTAATAAAAAGCAAATACAGAGATTCTAATTTACTCCTTCTGTCTTCCATGGCTTGAAGCTCCATTGCATATTTCACATTTTATCAAAAACCTAGATTCAAACGTTGCTAGTAGCTACCAAACATGTAACGTAAAATGTGCATAACTGTTGATCAATACGATTATAGATAACATTAAGCTAGTATTAAAATTAAATATTTTGATGATCAAAATAAAAGTTTGCCTTTTATTTTTAATTGCTTATTGAGTGTGCCTTGCCTTGGGCTAAGTCTTAAGACAATGAGGCAACCACTTTGTTTTTTTGACCCTTCAATTCCCAACCCTTCAATATACTTTTCATTTTTCAGAAGGTTCTTTAGTTTCTATAATAAAATTAAGTAGTCATGATTGTAAGCAATTGCAATCTTAACTTAAAGTGTTGGTATATATATCAAAACTACAAACATATATACATGATTGTATTTTGATTCTTCTTTTAAAGTTGGCGGGTATATATAGAACCAACATGGTTGCGATAAGAAGAATAGTGGGTACAAATATGACTTTAGGATGTGTCCATACAAGCAGTATAAGTTAGGATTATTATAATATTTATAAATAATTTATAGATGATAGATTTAAAAATTTTAGGTCGATAAGAAGATCGAAGAGGATGTCCCTATACACACATGTTCATTTTGTCATCTCTTAGGTTAAATTGTCAAAAAGTGATTGGTGGTTGATATGCACATAAGACAAATAGACAATATCTCATGAACTCAATGATCTCCCACCACCTTTCCCCATGTCTAACCCAAAACCCTAGTTTTCACAAATTAGAAAAGTTTAGTTGCAAAATATTATCTCCAATTCAGAATAAACGCCCCATTTCCCTTTTTAGATAAGTTTAAATTAATTTTCTTATTTCTATATTAAGTAATAACTTTTGACACATGTAGACACCTATTTGTTGTGGTTCCTTCTTAATTTGTACATGGACACTTTTTGTAATGATGCCTCCTTAATTTGTACATGTTGAATCTTAATTTGTAAATTTAGACATTAATATTTTTATTTTATGTTGTGATGCCTTATTGCCTTAATGTTTATGGAAATTTCGACATTTGCTCAGAATTTGAGTGAGTATCACTTTAAAGGTAGTCTCAATATTTATGTCAAATTTTAATTTCAAACACAAAATTAAGATTGATCACTATGCATAAATTCAAACAAAAAATATGGACTTACATTATTCAAATTGTGTCTTGCTGTTGGACCCAATAGATTAATACGATCTAGGGCAAGTATTAGACCAACTGCTGTCAATAGCAATGTCTTCAACACCGGCATTAGAGCCACCATGAACAAAGCTAAGAAACCCATTATAATTTTTTTTCTTTTTTTTTTCTTTTCTTTTTTTTTTCTTATTTTTGGGTGGAAGAGGGGATAACGAAAACAAATCAACTTGAAAACTCAATCTAAAAACGAATAATAATAATATGCTTAATCCTGAACATAACTATTTTTATAGAGCTTGATCAATGATTGACATTTTACAAAAAAAAAAAATAAATAAATGTGGGATAAGTTACCTATGCCAATTCAAAGCTTATGTGTTGTCTATTCATTGTCACAAAAAACATTACCATATGTATATGTCAATTACTAGCTAGTCATTAAACTGAAAAAAAATACCAATTTAATAATTATAAAGGTTAATCACGTTAACAAATTGTTTAAAATTATTAAAAAGAGTTGAAAAACTAGACAAGGACAATATTTCTTGTGAAAATGGCCATTTTTTTGCAGAAACGACATGCAAGTAAGTACAATATTGAATAAAAAATATTAAATTATCTCTTTTGAGAAATTTTTAATATTGATAATGATATTTAGGAGACTTTATCAATATTAGATTTTCTATTGAATAAGTATTATTGTTAGGCCAAAAGACTAGGGTATACACATGAAGCTGATTAGGCCAAAAGACCAGGGCGAAGCTTAGCTTCTTGAGGAGCATATGGTAAAAGAATGACCTTTCGTTAACTACAAAAGGTTTGGTTTTTAAATTATAACATCAAATTGTAGTTTATAATCCAAAAGTTTTATAAAGAAATTAGAAGGATTTATGTATTCAAAATGAAGAATTAGTATTCCAGCATTTTCTTGTCAAACACTTAAAAAAAAATGAAAGAAAAGAATAAAAGTTAGTACATTTCAAAATGTGTGAAAGTCTAAGTTATAATGGAAGCCGTCATGTACAGATATTTGTTCACTGACTTGTTCTGAATAGTGGCCGATATAGAAAAAAATAATAATAAAAAAAATAAAACGAGTGAAATTAAAATACTCTCCCTTATGTAAAGAGTTTATGAAAATTTAGAGAATTGTTTGAAATGATTGTGAATACTAATCATAATATTACATTACTAGTGTAGAACCCCGCGTGCAATTCATGATTTTTTTAACATTGACACATATAAACATATGATATTAAAAAATCTAGAAATATTATGCCATAGAAACACTCAATTTTGGCAGTTATATGTATGAATTAACTTTGTAATTTTGAAAATTGTCAATAATATATTAAGCAGTATATTATATTCTTTAATTTACTCAAATTAACTATAAATAAATGTTAGTCAAAAGATACTTTAATAGTAGATATATTGTTCAAGATCAATTGTCATTTCATTAGTTTTTTGTCAATAAGTGAATTTTGGCAAGTTCTCTTAAAAACTGACATTTGGAATTTTCCAAGCTTTTTATTATAATGTATAATTTTTGTCAATAAGTGAATTTTGGCAAGTTCTCTTAAAAATTGACATTTGGAATTTTCCAAACTTTTTATTATAATGTATGATTGTATTTATACTAGAAAAGAAATATCTGAAATATTACATAGAATAATATAAAGTTAAAATTAAAGATTACATGGAATATTCACTGCAATATAATTTGCTCTTAGTGAGATATATTTAGCGACATTTTATTTAAATGTCGTTATTTCAAATTTCTTATAGTATATATAGAGGATTTAGTGGCATTTATTAGAACCTTTAGCAGCATATTAAAAAGTCACACTAAAGCTTTTAGCGACATAGGATCTAGTGTCATTTCTCACAAATGTAACTATAGACTATAGAGACAATTACATATACCACTAAAGACCAAATTAAGTGTCGCGATCACTTTATGGTGGAACTAAAAATAAAAACCAATAATTATTATACTAAAAACATGAATCAGTGGCATTTTTTTAATGTCATTAAATCCAATGTCGCAAAAAGTTTAATTTGTTGTAGTGATTATCTATAAGTCATGCCCCTTTTGTTCCTACTCGAATCCTTCACAAACAAAGCATCATTGGAATCTTTGGACTCCTTTTGAACAAATTGAGAATCAATAAGGTTCTTTTGAGTCAAGGCCTTTATAACATCCTCACTACTCAATGTGTCTCTTCCATATAACAATGTTTCCCTAAAGTGCTTAAATGAAGGTGGTAGTGAAACCAATAATAAGATAGTCAAATCCTCATCATCCACTTTTACATCAATATTTTGCAAATCCATAATTATTGAGTAAAATTCATCTAGGTGCGGTTTCATCGGCTGCCCTTCTTGCAATTGGAGATCATATAAACGACTCTTTAACAAAAGTCGATTGGTAACACTTTTTTCCATGTAGAGTGATTCCAATTTTTCCCAAATGCCTTTGAAAGTTTCTTCCTTTACAACTTCTCTCAAAACTTCATTAGAGAGACAAAGTTGTATTGCGGAAAGAGCCTTCGCATCCATTTCTTTCCATCTCGCCTCACTTGTGCCTTCGGGCATCTTCTCCTTACCATCAACTGCTTTATGCACTCCATTTTGTATCAAAATTGCCTTCATTTTGACTTGCCATAAGCCAAAGTTCACGCTCATATCAAACTTTTCAATATCGAGTTTCATTGTAGCCATGTTTCATCAATACGAGCTCTAAACAACGATAATAACGACTTGGCTCTGATACCAATTGAAAATGATGACGTATTAGAGATCGAACGATGTGTTTCAATCTCCAATATTACCAAGATCGGAAGTATGAAGTCGTGTGAAATAAATTACGCAAACAATATGAAATTGATGTTTGTAGGAATAAAATGCAATAATAAACGACACAAAATTTACCGAGGTTCACCTAAATTTGAAGAAAATGGTGTTGATAGCATCAGCTGAACGAGAAGCTGCTCTCCGAGGTGAAATTGAACGATTGAAACAAGAAATGGTCGATAGAGAGAACAAATTAAAACAAGAAATGATGGCTGAAATAGCAAGAATGATGCGTGGTTCAACTTAATTTGGTACGAATATATCATTAATGACATTTTACTTTAGTAAAGAAGTATTTTGATACTCAACTTTTATATATGTGATGATTATCCAGAGCTAGTACATAGCCATTATAATTTTTGTAATATTTTTGTGAGTCGAACTTTTACGAAAAGAACTCAAATTATATGTATATACTTATACAAGCAAATTACTTGCTCTTTTGTATAATTAGCAATATTATTATTATTATTATTATTATTATTATTATTATTATTATTATTATTGTGCAATCCAAAATTATGGGATACATGACAATAAGTACCCAAATAATACAAATATAGGCCATATTATAAAGTGATTTGTAGGCTACACATAAAATTATGTCGCCCAAAACAACTATCTATGGGCTACGAACATAACTTTGTCGCCCAAAACAGCAAAATATGTGCAACAAACATTAATATGTCGCCCATAGAAACTAACTATAGGCTGCGTATTAAAAGTGTCGCCCAAAGTAAAATTATGGGCTACATAGCTGTGTGTCGCCCAAAGAGACAACCTATGGGCATCATGGATTAAAGTGTCGCCCAAAGCTATATATGGGCTACATACATAGTTGTGTGTCGCCCAAGTATGGGCGACGTCGATAGGGCGACACATGCTGCGTCACTTTTTGGATTTGTCGCCCTTACTTTGGGCGACATAATTTGAAGATCGGGCGACATCTTTGTGTGACGCCCAAAATGCTTTTTCTTGTAGTGGATAATGAAAACACTTTAGTGTTATATCTCCTTTATAATGATCGTGACTTTTTTGTTTGATTAAAATGTAATGCATTTGATCAAATTACATTTGGTCAACTGTTACTCTATTGTAGATGTCATATGACATATTTATTAATGAATTATTCTGCACTTTAAATGAGTTATTGAAACGGAGCCTTACATTATGCGAATAAAAATTCAAAAAACAAAACCAGTAGTTAAGAGTAATTGAACCCAGGTCTCATGTATAACATAGTTAGAGGTGTTCATTCGGGTCGATTTCAGATGGGTGTTAGTTTGGTTATATTTCAGATCGGATATGCATTGTGACGGTTCACACACGTGTTAAGATTTCTACATTCTATTGTGCATAAGAAGGACCTACATGGAGTAACTTTGTTTATTACGCAGAAGATTAAAGTTTGAAACACAAACATAAGTTAATTACTCAGCATACAACACTAGAACTAAGTAGGACAATAGTGTGCATCAGCAGCCTTCAATTTGTGTCTTGGTCTTGATCCGTGCATTCTCTTATTAAAGGCTAAGATTAGTTTCATCTAGGGCATAGATTCAATCTTGTTATTCATAAAATTAGTTAGATGCAGTAGTTAGTTATAAGTTATAACTAACTTGTGAGATATTGTAACAATCTCCGTCCTTATTGTAATAGAGTAGTATATAAAGGGCATAGATCAAAACAATTACTTATTCGAAAGAGTACTTGTTTCGACCGATAAATTAAACATTAAAATGGTGAATTAAATGTTTAAATTATTTTTCCGTAAAATTATTTAACATTTATATTTTTTTCCATTAAATTATTAAACATTTATGGACGTTAATGAATTAAACGGTGAATTAAACGTCAAAATGGTGAATTAAACAAAAACTGGATGCTACCATGTGGAAAAAACTTACAAAATGATGAATTAAACGGAATTTAACAAGAACTTAACGAAAAATGCTACGACAATTAGATAATGCATAAACTGGATGCTACCATGAGGAATTTTTTTTAAAAAGTGCTACTATTGGCATTTCATTAAAACTTGATGCTGCCATGTGGAATTTCCCAATAAAAGGAAAAACATATTTGTAAAGCTAACTTACAAGCTAAAATGAAAAATATAGGAAAATTAGGCTTTTTCAAGGGCTTTTTGCCCTTTAGTTTACTTTTTTCTAATAAACAACTAATAAATTGGAGTAATACTTAATTTTATCTAATATTTTCCTAAAGAGCTAACTTATTCAATTAGCTTAAAGCAAATAAAAATAAGGAAAAATTACCTAGAATAATCTAATATTTACATGATTTTCCTACAATAATCCTAACTATTGATTAACCATGAATAATCCCAACGTTAAGGGTATTTTTCTAGAGTGAATTCGGTAATCCAATAACTTGTCATAGCAAGTTTTATTTTTTTAAAACAATTAATTAAAATAAAATATCAAAAAAGATGTGAAAAAAATACGAATTTTTTTTTTGATTTTTTGAAGTCGTCATCATCATCATACCCTGTGTATCCCGCTCAAAGAAAACTATGATCAGGGTCTGGGGAGAGAGGAACGATGGCATGCTCATACCCATAAGGAGAGTGCGATCAAAGAGTCCCCCGGCTCGAGAACGGTCTTCTAGCAAGAGGAACCTGCAGTTGGCAAATAGAATAAAAGCAATAGTGCGATCAAAAGAAAAAAAAAATTTGATGTTTTTAAGTATTTAAAATTTTTTATCTGAATTTTCAAAAATTTTCTCTAATTTTATATTAATATTCAATTTATTTTTTTGATTAATTACCTACTATAGCAGGTCATCAGGTTACCCAACCATACTCTAGGCAAATACCCTCTAAAGTTGGGATTATTCGTGGTTAAGCAATAATTGAGATTATTGTAGGAAAATCATGAAAAGTTTGGATTATTCTAGATAATTTATCCTAAAAATAATCAATATATACTTTTGATTTTAACTAATCAAAATAAATCAATTAAAAACCAACAATCAGCAATCAATAGTTACTACTCCGTTCTTATTTCTTTGTGCACTTTGTGTATTTTACACATTAAGAAACATAGAATCTTTAAATGAAGTGGATATTTTAATTTTATTTTATTAATTTTTTTTTTGAAGAAGAAGTGGAATTAAAACGTAATATGAAGTAATGATTGTGTTGGAAGTTTGAGAGAGAAAATAAATTTAAATAAAAGATCATACACTATATTAATTTTGTAGAATAATATAGAAAATTAGATTGAATAAGAGAGTGTCAATTGTAATTTTTTTATTGGCCAATATTATTAGAATATGGCAGAAATATTAATTGCATAATTTTCAATTCAGTCAATTTCAATCTTTTACGGAAATAAAACGTTGGATTCATATTAATGGCGGGAATAATTGCAGGAATTTCAATTCAGTCAAGTTTATTCCTTTACAAAAATAAAAATTTGGATTTATATTAATGGCATAAATATTAATGGCATAAATATTAATTGTAGGAATTTCAATTCAGTCAATTTTATTCTTTTACAAAAATAAAACGTTGGATTCATAATAATGACAGGAGTAATAATTGCAGGAATTCAAATTCAGACAATTTTATTATTTTACAAAAATAACAATTTGGAAAATGATCTTTGTAGGATAACCTAAAGGACGGTGAAATATGTCATCGTACTGAGAATGTAGTATATAAAGAAGTGTTTCAAAACCTATAAACTCTTTATTAACAATCTATTTTTTATATGTATGAAAATACTTTATTACGCACCTTCATCTAATATTTTCGTTGGTCTAAAATTTCATTAAGATATAAACGTATTTAAAAATCCGTGCAATGCACGGGTTTCTATCCTAGTAATAAACTTATAAAAGAGGAGTAAGGGGTCGTTTAAAGGGGTAATAAATATGAGAAAATTGATTTTTCAAAAATAGAAAGTATTTTAAAGTGGACAAATATATAAATTTATCCGTTATAGTAAGGTGAAAAAACATAAAATAACAGAAGGAGTATCCGCTAAAATCTAATAATCGTAGTTATCAAAGTTCCTTCAATGCTTAACTCAAAGAGTGTAATCTAATTCTAATCTAATTAGATAAACCTATGTTAAATGAATGCGAGCATGTGTACTTTTGTCTTTAATGTAACCTAAGTCGTCATGCATGACGTACGTTTTAGCACTCACCTGAAATCGGTAATACCTTTTCTCAATTATTCTATTAAATTTATACCCAATTTAACGTAGGACTATGATTCAATCAAATTTTTGAGAAAAATGATACACTAAAAATAATGTTAATTGTAGGTTATATTATTTTTTAGTTGTTTTCTCCAAATAAATCACATATATATCTACTATAATCATTTTTAAAAAGAATTTTAAAAGCACAGAAAATGAAGCAACTAAAACACCAAATAAAAAAATTGTTGTTTGATTAAGTGCTCAATCAGTTGGGATAATTTTATTAAGACACATTTTAGTTATTTTTTATAGGAAAAATTACATTCAACAAATCCAACTTAATTTGACTAAAAACACTTTAGTTTGATAGGTTGAACTTAATTCATTCTTTAGTAGTGAGCTAGAGTATTGTATGACTGTAAAAATAATAAAAAGAAGTGTATAAAAGTTATAATATTAGAAGTATAACGGAGTATTGGGATTGAAGTTTGAGTATTATACTCACTCTAATTTACTATACTTGTCTAATTTGGGTAAATTCACCTTATTTGTCGACTTTTTTTTTGACATTGAATTTTTACCTAAATACCCTATATTCACACAAGTAAAGACCATAAATCCCCACTTACACTACTTAAAATACCTCAATTATCACCACAACAATTAATATATACTTTCTCAGTTCCATAATACTTGCTATTGATAGTGATATTTTCTCACACAACATGTCACACTCAGTAGCAATTATTATGGAACGGAAGAAGTAATCACTTAAAATGCCCCAACTACCCATTTTTAGGGATTTCCCTCAATAATCTTAATATGCGTACCAAAAAAATAGACAAATATATAGTGAATCGGAAGGAGTATAACATTCACACCAAATTTGCAAAGGCATTTAAGAACGCGGACCTTACATTTGGAATGATATGGTTTGTTTGTTGCAAAACTAATCGAAATGCCAAAGATAAAATAAACATTCCAAATCAAGAAAAAAAAGTCTTAAATCTTAAAATATTCCTAAAGCCATAATCAAATAAATTTTAAATAATATTTTAAAAAATTATCATCTATAAATATAATTGATAAGAAAAATAATCATCAGCATATTAACTTATTCAAAAAAATACTCGGACAAAAACTAAGGCAAAACCTTAACTTTTTGGAAAATTTACTTTTGAAAATCCGACCTTTGCTTGTTCTCTTTTAAAAATTTCACCTTTCGATTATATTTTAAAAATCCGACATTTTGCAGCCGTTTTCTTTTAGAGTACATATTTCCCTAAATTACCTGAACAATCGGTTAATTTCAAATAAAAAAAGAATAGAAAAATTTACTTTTAAAAATCCGACTTTTTGCTAGGCAAAAGATCGAATTTTTGAAAATATAATCGAAAGGTGGGATTTTTAAAAGAGAATAAGAAAAATGTCAGATTTTTAAAAGTAAATTTTCCAAAATTTTTAAGCAATACTTAGCTTCCATTACATAATGTAACATTACATCCTACAAAAAGATAAAATAATATAAACTAGTGATCTTAATTAATATAATTTACAAATTGTAGATGAGATTGATTAATCTATAAACATTAGCTTCTCTAATTAAATAACTACTTATCCTGTACAAACTAAGGTTATTAATAAAGTAAATAAATTGATTCACATATAAAGATCGACGACCCAATCAACGCTAGTATCAGGAAGGGCGTAGAACATAGTATCTAACCAATATCCTCCCATTCCAAGACCAAATTGTTGTTGAGCAAGAATTGGATGATCCATTGTTAGTGAACAGTCACTTGGACTGTTGCTTGATATATTATCTGTTGTTGATGATGATATTACTGATGCTGATGCTGATGATCTTTCATTTACTAGTTTCTGAATTTCCTTCTTTGCATCATTGAGTTTATCTTTTAGACTTAATACCTGCACATAAATACTAAATTAATGTTATTATGAACATAAATTTCAAAACTAGAAAACAAGCTACGTACTGGCTTGCTCTGATCTTCAGTTTTGAATATTTTAATATACAATTGAGTTAAAGCGTCCATTATTAGACGCATAGGCTTTAATAGTAAACCTTCTTTGAGTTTATATGTCAACTAGCTTTTCTCCTTTTTATTGGGGTTGGTTAGACCCATATAATTTAGAAGAAATATTATAATCAAATCTGTTATTCATATTCTTGCAATAATCCTAACTTTAGATTTATAAGTATGAATAGTTTCAATTTTAAGGTCACTTATCCAAGAAAATTATTGACCAAATGGTGTAAAAAATAAATATTAAATATTAAAAATATTAAAAATTAAAATTAAAATTAAATCATAAACTTATTTTTTTATTTTTTTTATGCAAAATGACTTGTTATATAAAGAGGTTACCTTGGTGCATTTTTAGCAAGCACCCCTTATATTTGGGATTATTATTCATGGTTAATCAAAAGTTGCAATTACTGTAGAAAAATTAAGAAAAAGCTGAATTATTTTAAGTAATTTTTCATAATTTAAATCCTAACAACTATTGTATGACCTTGGTGAAAGATGATAAAGTATATCATAACTTGTAGAGCTTGCGTCAATTTAATCTTTCACAAAATTTAATTCTACTTTCGAGTGAGATATTTAACATTGAATATAAAATAGTCTAACAAATTATACATTCATATGAGAATGCTAATAAAGTATGTAACATATTTAAAAAGCACAATCGTCGACTTAACCTTTGATTAAGTCAATTTTTTGACACTTGTTGAAATACGTTAAATTTGTTATTTGTGATCTGACAGTATATTTATTGAATAGAAATGTTTATTATTTATTAGTCCAGATTTGAAGTATCTAATACACATGGGTTATAAATCAACTGTACTATATGATGTTATTTGATTACAATTTTTATAATGAAAAGATTCGAAATCATGATCAATAGATGTGTCATGTATAAGGAATCAAAGAATACCCTACAACTTAATCTTCCCAACAACATTCTTGAAAAAAGCTAAACACACTACTCTGAATCATTTATAAAGTTGAAATTGTTCAAGTATGTCTTTTTGTTAATTAATAAATAATTCTCATCTCCTTCTTATTAGTGAAATCGAATTGCACTTGAAAAATTAGACAAAATATAAGTAAATAAAAGAAATAAGTAGTTGAGATTTAGAGAAAAATAAATGTTGATGATCAGAAAAAAAAAAGTGAGACCCTCGCCAATATAACGATTATAAAAAATAAACAAATTAAAATTCTTTTTTTAAAAAACAAATTTTTAAATGGATGGTTCCAAGGAGTTGCACTTGGAGGATGTAACATGTAGGGTATAACATAAAGCAGGCATATGGGGAATGGTGAAATGACTACCTTAAAAATTACTAGTATATTACAAAGTTGTACCTAAATACCCCATTTTTCTATTCTCCATTGTACATTCTATGTCTTTTGAACTTGTTCTGCATTTGGGTAGCAATGGCTTTATACTAGCCACTTTATTTGTCATATTATTATCTCCTTTTTTATTTTATTCCTTTATTCTTGCAAATATTTTCATATAGTAAAACAAAGAAATAGTGAAGAACATGATTATATAAGAAATTTCTTAGAAAAAATATTTTAGATCTTAAACTTATTTGGAATTTTGATAATTTTCTTGCTTATTTCCTGTCAAATTCATGTGTCTATTTTTATTAAGTAATTGAAAGTGATTAAGAAAGGGTTTAATTAAAGTACACATGGATATGTGCACATCCTTATTGCATAACATGTTGGGATATCCTAGGAAAGAGCTTTCCTAATAATTATTATTAATTTAGCTCTATTAAAAACCGTTAATTTTAGACAAAGAGTTTTTTTTAGAAGTAGTTTTAAAAATTCAAAAACTAACACTATTGGAATAAAATTTCCCTCTGAAAAAATTAATCTTTTTTATAATAGTGAGAATTAAATTTTGTTATAAAGGTGAAAGGAAAAATCTCATACAATTGACTAACGCATGAGATTTAAGAGTATATAAACTTTTTTATTTGGGAAATTCAGGTTGTATAGATCAAGGAAGAAAAAAACAATGATATAGAAGAGATCAATACTGCCGGCTTAAAAAACCTCAGGAGGGGAAAAAAGCATAAGAACAAAGTCCTGAACTATATATAACAGGCCACACAAATAACATAGGAGTGAACTATATTCCTTGGTTCGAAAAATACCAAAAAAAAAAAAAACTACACTGAAATTGACCAATACCCAATGAAATACAAAACCTAGATAACCTAAAAAACCTACAATAAGGAGTGATAGAGGTCGTGTTTATTCAAGATTAGTGGGTCTATTTCAGGTTAGGTGTTTTAAGTCGATTTTATAATCGAATTTTGTGCTGATATTAATTTTTACGTAATTTAAAATTTATTTTAAAATTAAGTCAAAATCAATATTAATCACAATGTCACATAAATATTAAATTTTCAATTTATTTCAAACAAACTCTAAATAATGATGAAATATGCTAATTGGTGCATTTTGTTTAGTGAAATATATATAGAAAACTGATAATTGTACCTCAGTTTCCAGACGACACTTTTCCACCACAAGGTTCTCATGTTCATCCCTCAATTTGGAATACTCTTGCTCTAATTTCTTATTCTTCCATCGCGCCCTTCGATTTTGGAACCAAACCGCGACTTGCCTCGGATCTAAACCTAGCTCCGAGGCAAGCCGATCCTTGCGTTCCGACTCGAGTTTGTGTTCACAACCGAAGTTCATTTCTAACATATTCACTTGTTCTTCACTTAGCTTCCTCTTCTTTGCTGCCGAATTACTTTCTCCTTTCTTATTCTTTCTTCTCCTACGTCGTTTCGGCTCATCTCCTACAAGTTTAATCAAATACGTTATCATTCTATCAAGATTAGCCACTTCATTTATGTTAGATATACAATCATTAATTTAAGTTTTTTGTTGAATTGATTCGTTGACATGGTAAAAAAATCAGCATGAAAAGGTCACGCATTCGAATCTCAATCTGAATTTCTTAACATAACAATCTGCTTAAACTATACTTTCTAGCTCAAGTGACTCTCGTGGGAGGGGGCGAATTAGAAATAATAACGTAACAATCTGCTTAAACTTTTAATTGAGTTGATTTCTTAACAGTTTATTTTATAGATGTCAAGTGTAACATTTACCTTGTTGAGGAGCCATTTGGGTGTATAACTCGCAGTAAAAATGAGGAATTAAGCCTATTGAATCATCTTCTCCTTGCATGGTTTTAGATTTTTATGTAGTAATTGAGTTTTGTCGCTGTCTCAACTTAGTTTGTTTAGCTCGTAAAACTTAGTATATTTCTTCTTCTTTTTTTTAATTTATTTTTTCAGGCTTGGAGTGAAGGGTGGTTGATTAGAAGTGAGATGGTGCATGTGTGGATAAAGGATATGAAAGGGATGACTTCATTTATAAAGGGTGGACCTAGGGTAAAATGGGAATTCATGAATAATTAGTACTAATGTGCAACTTATCCATACTTGTATTTGGAGTAAATATTTATATATGCGAAATAAAAGTCAAATCAAGAAAACGGGAATATTGAAGTAGAAAAGTAAGAGAATATTATTGTTATCAACCGTAACAAATAGTTGTAAATATTAGTCAGTGACAATTAGAGGTGTTCATTCGGGTGATCGTGTCAGTTTCGGACGGGTGTTATTCGGTTCGGTTGTATTTTAGTTCGATTATTCAAGCTATTGTGTTAGCATCAGTTGAAGATCGGTTATTCAAGCTATTGTGTTAGCATCAGTTGGGTGTCAGTTTGTCATCGGTTATTCAATCGGTCTCAGGTTGTCATCAATTATTCAATCAGTCTCAGGTTGTCGGCAGTTAATAATTATTGGTTTGGTGTTACTGGGTACAGATCGGGTTCGGATATAATTCAAGTAGAATTCGACTACGAATTACGAAATTACCATTGGTCGAGTCAGTATCAAATTAAGTTGTTAGTCATTATTAATTAATGATAAAGTTCCCTTTAGTTAAAGCAAAATAGTTAACATGCAAATGAATTAGGGATTATTATACATTGTTACTTATACTTGTTAGACCGGAAATTAAAATTATAAAATTCTATTAATTTTCATCTATTCGATTGAAAGTAGTTAGATAAACATTGATTTGATTATTAACTCTAAATATCGAAATCATATATTTATAAAATTTATTTTATTAAAATATTTATCACTTTATTAGAATAACTAATAAGATGATTGAATATGAGTCGATAATACTTCTATGTTAAAAATTGGTTCAGGTTTACAGCAGTTCGATCTAAACTTCATTCAGGTTAAGTCGGTTTCAGTAGGATCAAGTTCGATTTCGAGCATAATTCGGGTTAGATATGACTCGGGTTGGTCATTATTAGGTTTGGGTAATCTCGGTTAACGGTTATGTCACTACAACATAGTTAGCCTTTTGCGACATTAGATTTAGTGGCATTAAAAAAAGCCACTGATTCATATTTTAGTGTAGTAATTATTGGTTTTTATTTTAAGTTCCACCATAAAGTGATTTAGCGACACTTAATTTGGTCTTTAGTAGCATATGTAATTGTCACTATAGTCTATAATGACATTTGTGAGCAATGTCACTAAATCCTATGTCACTAAAAGCTTTAGTGTGACTTTTTGCTCTTTTACTCATCATGGCTTGACAAAATTGATAGCTTGATATGTTCTTTGAGCCCTGTAAACATAGTTAGCACCAAAAACCCACACAAATGACTCAAAAGTACTATAATTCACCCATTTGGCTACGAATTGGACATGGAATTCCGAAATGGAGTGAAACCACATAAAACGACCCCAAACCGCCTCTAAACATCGAAAAGGAGCACAAAAATGTAAATGATGAGTGCAAATAATTGCACTTATCAAACTACCCCATGTTTAACCTTTGTTAGTCCTCGAGCAAATCAAGGTTTAAAAAGAAAAACAAGGTCAATACACGGTCTCCAAATTCGAACTACACTTATTCCTCCGAGGTGGCTTACCCAAACACCTACCTTATAACAACCACTTCTTATGTCGCCGGCTCCAAGTACAAATAAGATACAAAATTATAATGCAAATTCTCTCTTTTTCTCTCATTTTGCCTAGCAACTCATTTTGGGTTTTCGTCCTAGCCACTCTTTCATTTTTCCAAATCTCACATTGCTCACCCACTCATGCCGCTCTTTTGCCTAGGTCGCCCTTTCGGGTTTTCAACCTAGCTGGACTTATCTCTTATCAAGCATGTTTTCCCTTGTTCCAATGAATATCATGTACAAACTTAGCAAAACCAAAATAATGATACAATATAAACATAGTGCTAAGATTGTACAAAAATGAATAACAAAGAGAATATGGGTAGCAATAGGGTCTTCAGTAGCCCTGTATAAAAACAGATTAAAGCACAGAAGATAGAATGCATAGCTAACTAACATACTCCAATAATGAACTGGGATAGCACCATCAGTTGCATCATTACCTCTTAAGACATGAACATCGACATTCCGTGTGGCCACTTTGCTCTTATTGTGGGTAGGACATTAGTGATAAGCATATCTCTCATGTGCTCTTTAGTTATTGATTGCACTGGTTTGTTCTCCAATTCCCCCCTCTTTCTGTTCTTTGAACTTCTTTTCGCAAGTTCTTGAGTAATAAATGGTCATATTCCTATCTTTCCATCAAAAAATACATCACCATTAAATAAATAAATAGGGTTTGCAATTGCACACATGAACATAATCTTCCTGTTGATGCTGTATTTATTGTTGGCTATCTAAATTTTTGGTTCCCACCATTTTTTTTGGATTTTTTGAGTGCATTGAATGCTTCCTATTGATGTTGTATTTATTGCCTGTTGTTGGTTTGTTGGTGCTGTCTACTCTTGGCGCCATTAATTTTGGGAGGTTGTTTCATTTGGCACCTGTGTTTTCATTTTGGGCATTCTGTTTCAATGGTGCTGGGTTTCATTTGGCGCCTGTGTTTGATTTTTGACATTCTGTTTCAATGCTACTGTTCTTGCATTTGGTGCCTATGTTTGATTTTTTTGGACATTGCATTGAATTTCATTCAAAATGGGATTTGTACAATGATGCTTTTTTTTTTTACAAATAAATTGAAATTTGGGTTGTTTAAAATAACGTGGCATTTTTTTTGACAAATTTAATGCATCGATTTGTTTTTTAACGTGTTAAATCTGAAGTCGCTGATCGGAAAAAAATTCGCACGCACATGATCAAGAACGAAATGAATTACACCGAGGCCGTCGAAGATTTGAGAAAGCTTGGGGAGTTAGAATAGTTTATTCAATGTAATTTTATTTATGTATTGGTATAAACAATGTAATTTTGTAATTTAACCCGAACAATGTAATATTCGGCTATTAAAAAAACGTTTATGTAATTTTTTGGGTGTAAAATATTCTACATTTAAATCCTCCAACCATTATTTTCAAAAAAAGGAGGGAATCAGTAATTCCCTAATCAATTAATTAAAACTCATAATATCTCTCTCTCTCCTACTCAATGGGACCCAATTTGACCTGCCTTAAAATCCGTGAAAAGTCAAATGTCCCATTTTGGCTGCATAGGAGGGAGTATTAGCTAACCGTCACCTCGATAGTTTAGGGGGTGTTTGAGAACATAAAATGTAATGCAAAGGAAATGTTAAAGAAGAGTAAGGGTAAGAGTATGGGTAGTAATTATATGTTGTTTGGTATGAAAATGTAAGGAAAATATTTATCTGATTATAAAAGGAGAATTTGTTACTTGACATAAATGAGTGGTAACAAAATAAGGGTATCTATTACCCTCAAGAAAGGGATTTGGTTAACCTAATATCAATTCAAACAAAAAATGTAGAGTAATCATCATACATTCTACAAAAACAGTAAATTAATATGACACGTGTCACTTTTATACATAATGTTTTTTCCCTCCTAAATTTTAAGTAGTTAAATATGGAAACTTTTAGTTTTAATTAAATTTTATTTCTTAACGAAAGTCTATTTTAAAATCTTTAATTTTTAAAATACACTTTTTTAAGAAAAAAATATTTTGGGTAGCTTTCCTTTTAGTAAATTAAATGACTATACTATTAATTATATCTTATTTATTACAATATAAAAATAATTAGAATATAAAATAGTTGTTAACTATAAATAACGTTATAATTAAAAACTCTTAAATTATATAACGTCAAAAAAATTTTCAACTTAATTATTCAGTTAACTTCAATATTATTTACAAAATAATAACTAAAATCTTATTTAGAATAATTTTACAAGGATAATTATGATAAAGAAAATTATAGAAGTATAAATTTTGAGGATGCCACATCAATAAATTGTTTGTGTATGGGTATACCGTATATTCATTTCATAGAAGGAAGTTTGATATAATGTTTGCACAATAATTGTATTTTATTAGTAAATATTATTTTAATCAGTAAAATATAATTATTTTACTTATAATCGTTTAGTTATTAATATATAGTTTTGATCAATATAATGGTTAGTTTTGAAAAATAAACAATTATACGTAATAAATTTTTTACATAACTTAATAAACTAACATATTTGTGCATTGCACGGGATATATACTAATAATAATTGAATCCATTACTTGAATTTAAAAAGTTTATATCAAACAACCCTCAAAATTTAAAAAGGTCCTTAGCTTCTATGCTTGGCAATACAACGAGTGGATAACGTGGCCTAGATTCTAGCAATTTTAAGTGTTTGGCTAGCTTAATTTATTGGGTGATAGGAGTACTTTGTTGATTTATTAGTGCTTCACCCAAATTTAAGGAGCAAATAAAATAAGCGTTAATTATTTCAAGCCTAGCCTAACTATTGGCGTAAAATCATTTCATATACTAAAGCAAAAGACCACCTAATGACACGTGTCAGCCTCTGGTAAAAAAATTTCCCGCTCAAATTAGCTTCTCACATACACTTTCTTATAACTTCATTGTAGCTTTCACGACAAGAGTACTATATATTAATGCAGGCTATTGCAATAAGTTTGACTATTAATTTTGCCCTTTTAAGACTATATGTGTTGGAATATTACATGTGATTTTAGTAACATTGAAAATAAATTTTCTTCCCTTAATATGCATCGGAGTGTTAGATGTGATTTTAGTAAGATTGAAAATAAATTTTCTATTTAAGATTTATCTTCTATATATTAATAAAAATCAATGTGACATTTTCTACCTCTAAATTGAGCATGTCTCTATATTTATACTGTATATTATTTGTCATCATTCTATATACTATAAAATGTTTACTAAATGAGGTTGATAAATAAATGAATCGAGTAAGTGGCTAATACACAAATATACATTAATTACAATGAAAATAATAACCAATATTAATTTAGTCGATTTTAATCACTTTTTTAAAAAACTAAATTAGTATTACTCCAACCTAAAAGCAATACTATGCGATAAGTCTTTAAAAAAAAACTATAAATTTCTTAGCTTTAAAATTATTATATTAGTATTACTCCAGTCTAATCGAGGCACCAAATCAATCAAAATAAAATTCCGTGACTTTTTGTCAATATTAGTTATTAATAAAAAATTTTCTGTAAACCAAAAACATTTTGTAAATCAAATATTTAATTATTACCGACAATATAAGGTATATGTGGTTTTCCTCGTATGTTTAATTTATTTACTTGCACAAATATTTACATTATATCCAAATATTTAAAAACTATTATATTATATCAAAAAAAGTTGTTACTTAATAAAATTGTTCAAAATAATTATCATCTTTTAATTTTTAAAAGTTTTCAAATTACAACTGATTTAACTATTTTAATGGATACTTTTAATAATTGTTATTAAACTTCATAATTTTAATTTACAAAAAATAAATAATCATGCATTACACTTGAGCGCAAGCTTTCATAAATTTTAAATTTTATAAAAATCGTGCATTGCACGGGTATCTAACTAGTTCACTTACTAAGGAAATACTTCATGCATAATAAGCACTACAAGAAAAAAAAATCTTTTGGGCAATAAAAGAATTTGTTGCAATGGAAAAATTTTCGTTGTCAAGTCGTTGCATAAGCGTATGAACAACGAGTTGTAAATTATTTGTCTGCTCAAAACTATTGCATTTGTGCAACAACAAAAGAATGTCTTAAGCAACAACATTTATTGTTTGTCAATGGTAGCAAAATGTAACACAATTGATAATGTTATCCATATTTAAGAATTAAGTGTTTTGGTTAATGGTTAAGAGATAGATTCAGCCATGCAACTCGATGTGAAGCCAATCACCAAATTATAGAATATTGTAGTACTAACATCCGAAACAAAAATACTGTTTGTGTTGTTTTGGTGGCTTGAGAAGAACGGTTGTTACTCAGTGAAGAGTGGATACAGACTTGGTCTCCTAGGTCATACAAATGGGGATCATAATTCTACTACAACGTCTTCAAAATTCTGGCCGACTTTATGGAATATTGATGGTCCTCCCAAACTCCGTCATTTTCTATGGTTTGCTTGCAAGGGTTCACTAGCTACGAAGCATTGCCTATTTCAAAGATACTGTGTCCCTTCCCCTACTTGTGATAGATGCCTCCATGAACTTCTTGTGGCAGGGGTTCGTCGAATCAAGTCGTTATGGCCAGTTGATATTTGTGAGGCAGCAGCCGCTCTTTTTGGTCTCCAAGTAGCACTCAGAACAGGTTGTGAAAATATCCATCTCGAAGGCGACTCCTTATCTGTCATTTCAGCTATTAATCACGAAGTGGAAGGTCGAGCTCCAATTCACCTCTTTTATGATTGTATTTTAGATTTATGTTCAAATGTCAGAGGTTTTGTTTGTATCTTCGTTAGAAGAAATCGGAACTCGTTAGCACATTTAGTGGCTAGATGGGATACGGGCTTAGCTGATGAGAAAATATGTATGGAACCATTTCCCCAAGGCCTTCAAACCTTGGCAAGCCTTGATATATGCTAATGACAGATTAAATTCAAAAAAAAAAAGTACTTCTATAATACAAATTATGAAACCAAAGTATCTTTTCAACATAATAACCATGAGAATTAGTTTTTAATTTGGTATTAAAGACATACTATAAATAGAAATGAGGCTAATTGGGTTACTTAACTCTATTTGGAAATAGAACTAATGGGTTGAAATGATGTGTGTATTAATGTTTAGGTTTTTCACTTTTCTTCAATCAAATTTATTATTCAATAAAATGTACATTTACTATCTAAAAAATTCTATTTTTCTTAATTTTTCTAAACCTCCATTGTGAGAACTTCATTAAAGAATGAAGGTTGTATTACTTTAGTATAAAGTTCTTCCTCCTTTTTTCTAATCGCACCAAAATCATTTTTTATACTATTCATCATTGAATAGTATTTTAAATATTGAGGTTATTAAACGAGAAAAAACATTCATATGAAATATTGTTTTCTTCTTCTCGTCGGATACTTTCTTGATATCAAACTTTTATAATTTTTAATTAATTATAATTTTATATATAAGCAATGCAGCATATGCATTAGACTGCATGAAAGATATTCGTTTGCAACTAAAAGAAGGAAGTATGACAGCATAGATTTAAAAAGAGTAATAGAACATGCTTTATAAGTCAATAAAATAGTAAACACAAATTCTTGCTATAGACCGTCTATAGCATAGACGGGTAAATATGGGCTGATCCATTTGTTAAATGAGTAACTGAATAGTCATGTCAACCATTGGGCTGGGCTTTTGAGAGAGCCGTCTATGCCATAGACGGTCACTTGGTAGACCTTCTAAATTATAAATGGAGGATAACAGACATTTACCAAAGTCACATGTGTATGAATATAAAACTAATGGCATTTTTACACACGTCGAAACCCCTTTGAGTAGAAAGTTACAGAAGAAATGGACCACCAATGCAACCTAAACTTACGTGTTCCATTTTAGACTACTTCCTCCGTTCCATATTGATTATGACATTTTTTCACACAATTATGTCACACTAAGTAGCAAGTATTATGAAACAGAGAAAGTATTTGTTTCGGTGGGATTCGAACCCTAAGCTTTTATCCACCAATGGCAGTTCACCAGCCCTTCTTTTTTGGAGCCCACCTCCTGACTCCTGAGCTCTGCACTTATCTTCTGACTGATGCCGCCAGTGGTACCAAACACCGGCAGCATTTCAGCACTCAGATGTCGACACCCACTCATGTTACCTGACATAAACTAGTCCATTTTCATTTTTTTGATACGTTTAAATTTACACCTTTTCCATCCCATTATAATTGACTTAAAGAGAAAGTGAGATTATTTTATAAAAACATTGGGACGAATTATTTATTGATTCATTTTTAATTTATTACGTTAAAATATAGTCAAGTGAGATATTAATTGATTCGTCTCAACACATACATCAATAATGTAAAATATTTATTATTTTTTAGTGTACATATTATATTAGAGATATTAAAGATTGAATTTGTACATTAAACTACGTGACAAGTCAAATATTAGAGAGCCTATTATATTTGGAAGGCGTAGACAGACAACAAACTTAGATTTGGTTATTAGTACACCCCAACATGGTGACCCTATGAATTGTAGGTTCTTTCCTAGCAATGAAGATTACATAGTTTGGTTTATATATGAGGGTACTGAGCTTACGCCTTTCATTCTAAATTAGGAGTACGCATATTTTGCTATTGAGCAAACTTTGTGAGTTAGGTCTCTAACATCGTTATATGCGCACTACTCGACTGTATGTGTGGCTGCAACAAATTTTATGTTATGAAATTTACGACTCCGGATTAGATGGTTGATTGTGGTGATGATGTAGGGTGGATGGTTTGACTGCTTAGGTCATGGAACAAACCTTGGTGGGTTCTGCGGTGGTTGATATGGTGGTGGGCTCTGCACATTGGGACTCTTGTTTAAAAGATTCAGATTTTTCTCATAGCGTGGATTACATGTGTTAGAACGGATTGTTAGGTGGCCTACTGTACAAAGCATTTGCCTCCTCGTAAACTTGGGGGCACATACTTTAACAACGGCCAGAAATACCACAGATATCACACATAGAACATTATTAATTGAAGAACTAAAAGTACTACTTACCATACTTACCTTGGCCATCTGTTTGGATAGAGGGCATCTGCTTTACAAGAGCATTGATTGCCTTACAGTTTGTGATATTCGATCTCTCTCATTACCCCAAGAGAAGCGATTTTTGGCCATGGTATCAAAGAGTGTCAAGACATCCTTAGGCGACTTAGAATCCATATCCCCACTACATGCAGCGTTAACTGAGGACTTGTGCTCATCAAACAACCCCGCATAAAAGGATTGGGAAAGCAACCAATTTGGGATTTGGTGATGAGGGAAACTCATCTGGAGGTCCTTAAACCTCTCCCAAGCCTCATGAAAAGACTCAAACTGTTGCTGCTTAAAAGTCTTCAGCTATGTCCTAATATGTGATGTTTTTATAAGAGGATAGAACTTGGCCAAAATGCATTAGTCAGTCTTTCCAAGTCTTGATGAATACATGCAGGTTCATATTTCAATCAAGATTTTGCTTCATCCATCAAATTGAAGGGAAAAGCCTCATACGAACTGCCTCCTCATTTCAATGCTTGGCGGTTATCGTATCACAACTCTCCACAAACTCAGTAATATGGTGATTGAGACTCTCTAAAGGGTGTCCGCCGAATTGATTCCTCTCAATCATTTAAATGAGGTGAGGATTCTGCTCGAAATTTTTGAAATTAGATTTAACAATGCAGGGAATGGAGCTTAGGGTGAGCGAAGGCGCACCCACACAACCGAAGTTATTATTATTCTAGGTCATTCTTGCTTGTCGAACCTTTTCCTGTTTGGGGCGCCTCCTATTTGCGTTTTGTCTGCGAGTTTTGGCTTCGATTTTGGGATTTAAATGTTCAAGAGATCGAGACCTTTTGCTCATTCAACAACAAACAAAGCAAGTGTAAGATCTGGGGAGGGGTAAACAAGAAAAGCAATATATTCAATAAAAACTAACAAATTAATTAAATACACTTCCCCAGCAATGGCGCCAAAAACTTGATGTAGAATTTTATTCAACCGCAAGTGCACGGTGTATGTGTAGTTGTGGGTCAAACACAAGGAAGCTGGGATAAGGAATTTGCTAATCTTTATCGATCAACAATATTGCTAAAGATAAAAATAATTTGATTGATTTTGAACTAATTAATGAACTAAGAATGCAATAAAACAAAATGGGTTGAAACTTGATAAGTGCAATTATTTGCACTCATCATTTACATTTTTGTACTCCTTTTCGGTGTGAAAAGGCGTTTTAGGGTCGTTTTATGGGTTTTCACTCCATTTCGGTGTTCCATGGTCAAATTTTGGGAAAATGGGTGAATTGTGCCTTCTTGAGTTGTTTTTGTGGGTTTTCCGTTCTTATCATGTTTATAGGGCTCAAAGACCGTATCAAGCTATCAATTTTGTCAAGCCATGAGGAGTAAAAGAGCAAAAGAGTAGAAAAGTGTTGTTAATGCAAAAGTTTTTAGGTGAAATTTGATACATGTCTACGCTTTTGGCCATAACTTTTGATAGGAATATTGCATTAATTCAAAGTTTATGGTATTGGAAACTAGACTTCAAGAGCTTTCCAACGGTATATTATATGTTCGATTCCGACAACCGAGTAAGAAATGACGACCGTTTGAAGTTTGCTGAAATTGTCAGCCAAAAACGCCGACTCGGCTTCCTGGGCGTGGAATTGGCCGCCGAGTCGACTGTTGCTTCTGATTTTTTCCGTCACACTCTTTTCTAATTACTTTATTTTTGATTTATTATCTTTATTTTAATTAACTTATTAGGGTTTATTTAGTGGATAATTAGAGGCATATTAGGGATAGTCTCCTTGGTAAAAGTCTCCTTGGGAGGAGCACAAGGAGGGAGACCAAAACCCTCTTCTCCTTCTTCTTCCTTTATCTTTCTCCATGAACACTATTTTTATTTCTTGTAAGCTTTTAATTTCTTGTCTTTAATTTACTTTCTTTTTAGTAGTTTAATCTTTCTTTATCAATTTTGTATTAGTTTAATCTTTTTTTGTCAAACTTTGATTATTTTCTTAGAAATTAATTGTCATTCATTACAAGTAGTATTGTTCTTCATATTTTTTTGTCTCTTGAATCTTTAATTGTTTGTCTCATAGTTTAATTATTGTTTTTCCTTGCAAATTTCATTATTATCATCTTTTATCATGCTTAGTTTCATTCTAGGGTTTTTATTTATTGTTTTTACTATGATTAGTTAGTAGATCCATTTTCTAGGGTTAGGGCTTGAACCTATTAGTTGAGTATGATTTGATTCTTGGATGTGTCTATGAAACAAAGGATTAAAGTGGTTAAATTTTGCTGATTAACCCTAAATTAAATATGCTTTGTCGGACTAGTCAATAGAACTAGCGTGTGAGATTGGGATCGACTTTGCTTTAGGGTAAATTTTAGTTAAATTCTTATTAATTCGTTCAATAAAACTAGCGTGTGAGAATCGAATTAATAGGGTCTAAATCTAATAATTAATCAATAGAATGAGAGTTTGAGATTAAGAATATTATGTTTAACCACGAATTTAATTCGACTTTTCATAGACACTAATGAGAATTAAATCATATAAGACTTTAGGGGATTCGCGACACCCTAGATGCTTTCATCATATAGCTTAATCCCATATTTCTTATTGCATTTTTAGCTTGTTAGAAAACAACCAATCAATCTTTTTTCTCCCTAAGCAATATAATCAATCGAAATTACCAAGTTTCTTGTCCTAACTTCATTGTGTTCGACCCGTAACTACACGTACACCGTGCGCTTGCGGTTAAAATAAAATTTTCTCATCAAAACTATATGATGAAAAACTCTAGGGTGTCCGGAATATCCTAAATTCTCGTATGATTAAACTTCTATGAGTGTCAATAAAATGTCATATTAATTATGTGATTAAATATGATCTTGTAAATCTCAAACTCTCGCTCTGTTGATTAAATATTATATTTAGACCTTATTAATTCAATTCTCACACGCTAGTTTTATTTAACTAATTAATAAGAGTTTAACCAAAATTTACCCTAATGCAAAGTTGATCCTAATCTCACACGTTAGTTTTTATTGAATAGTCTAGCACAACGCAATTAATTTAGGATTATTAGCACAATTTAATCACTGTAATCCTAATTTTTAGACACTTTCAATGGTTTATCATATTAAAATTATAGGTTTAGACCTTTATCCCTTAAAAGAGATCTACTCGCTATTCATGGTGAAAAGAATAAATAAAAACCCTAGGATGATAATAAACATATTAAAGTATGATGATACTGAAACTTGCAGCAATAATTAAACAATAAGAAACACAAATAATAAAAACCAATAATGAAGAACAAGACTACTATTATTGAAGGATGATTGCTAAGAGCAATTAAAGTTTGCTAATGAAAGGTTAAACTAATACGAGAAATTAAATGACAAGGAATTTAAATGCCAGAGAAAGCTTCAAATGGAATGCATAATGAAACTTAATTAAAAGATGAACAAAGAACAAAAGTAGTTTAAAAAGTAGGAACCCCAATAGTGAGGGTTTTAATGCTATTTATACTAGCTAACTAGAAAAATAACCTAGAAAATTAATGAAAAACGAAATAAAACTACGGCAAAAATAAGCGGCTCAGCTAATTGAATTGCCGACGAGTCGACTGCCGCAAAAGGCACCAACCTACAACTCAATTTTTATCTCTGGAAAATCTCCACTAGTCAATAATAAACGCCGAGTCGGCGATGATAATTCTCTCTTATTAGTCGACTCGACTTTTTCTTCTGAAAAAGTCATATTTTCTTTC
Organism: Amaranthus cruentus; assembly: GCA_019425755.1. Taxonomy (NCBI): domain Eukaryota; kingdom Viridiplantae; phylum Streptophyta; class Magnoliopsida; order Caryophyllales; family Amaranthaceae; genus Amaranthus; species Amaranthus cruentus. Next base: position 14,002,534 of record CM033453.1, on the reverse strand, counting down.
GAATTTCGCCGAGTTGTGGAGGCTTGATGACACACCTTAGTCGACTCGACATATCTTACTGGACTTCATTCGTATAGTAAACTTGATCTTTGGCTCTTTTGCTTGACTTTATTCACATGGGTCGGTACTAATAACAACTTGATCTTTTCTTGTTGTCCTACTAGAACAACTAGCCATGATTTTCACAATTAACAATACAAATGCTTATAATTAACTACTTTCTCACAATTTGACCAAGAAATACCAAATGGAGCAAAATGAGGTACAAATGGCCTTAGATCACCCCTAAAAAACCGAAAAAGAGTATATAAATAACCACAATAAGTGCAAATATCAACATGCTTTAACCCATTATAATTCTTATGCACAACAAAATAAAAATATCTTTCTCAAATTCAAGAGGAAATATGCATGAATTAATTATACAATACAAAGGAATAAGAAATAAGAAATGTAAAAATTAGAAAGTATAATAGGGGTAGTTTACAAAATATGTAGAAGGGGGTTGTGTGTGGTGGTTGTTGGACAAATTTAGATAGACCTTAGCTGCTGTTGTAAGTAATGGAGGAGAAAAGTGAGGAGTAAGGGCATGCTTGTATTGGGTGTAAATATTTAAGGGGAAAAATAAAGTCAAACTAATGAAATGAAAGCAAATAGAGGTGCATTTTAAGTAGTTGAAATAGTTGTGAAGAAGGTAAAATGAGCATGAAATAAAAATAATAAAGGAAAAGAAGATGAGTTCCCCTATTGTAGAGGTAATACATCCCCCACCCTCCCCTAGGATAAATATTTACCCCACAAAATTAAGAGCTCCCTTCATTTTTCATTACTTTGCTACCATTTTTCTACCTCTACAACAATTAAATTTCACTAATTTATCATTTATCAACTTCATTTTCTTACTTTGACTTTTTTTACTCCCTTAAATTTTTTCACCCAATACAAGCATGCCCTAAGGAGGAAAGGTTTGAGGGAGAATAAGGAGAATAAATAAAGAAATAGAATAAGGATAGAAATAGTATATACTACATTTAAATTAATCAAATATAACCCTACTCAATTTTGGTATTTTTTCTTTCATAATCCAATTTAAATATATTGGCTATAAATAATAAATTATTTCTTTTCGATCAACGTTGGGAAATCCAATACACTATCAATTAATACGTGTCGATTTAATATAAAATATACACACTAAATAACTAAATTTAGTTTGATTATTTTCAATGTAGAATATTTTTAATTAAACTATATGCATATGATGGCATAATAAATAATGAGTTACACGTATAAGGGAAATCAAATCAAAACCAAATAGACTAGATTCTAAAGGTTTATATTAGATCATATTAAACGGAAATAATTTAGTCGATCATTTAGTTTCATTTTATTAATTTCATCATGAAAATTTGCATACATATGAAGTAGTCACTAATGTTTTGAGTTTTGAACCTATTTAATTTTATTTCATTCACCAATCATCATATTTATTACTTTTACTCGAACCTATTCATAAATATTATATTAACTAGATAATTCCCGTGCGATGCATAGTTTTTTTTAAAAAAAAACAAAGAAAATGAATTCTAAATTATTGGTTATTGATTTTCAATGAATTATTATTAATAACAATAGCTCATATTTTATTTTTTTTATTTCTAAAACACTTATTTATAAGTAGTTATGTATGATGTCTGATGTTAAACAATATTATTTAATATTATTTTAATTTTTAACACGTAAGCATAACAAACTATGTTAAACATAAATTTTAGTTTCAATAAATTGTTTTGAACACAAACTATTTAAATAATAATACAAATATATATAACAAAAAAACACCTTCTACTGCTTCCTTGTTGCTAGCTTGGTGCATTCAGCTCGTGTTGGCTATGTTTTTTGATTTTGTTATGGTTTAGTATAGATCTTGACATTTGCAGCCGTGTGTCGGCTTGTTTTAGGCCTCACTTTTCTCTTATGCATATGAAGAGTGGAACGGAGAAACCCTTCATAGAAGGTGGGCCTTGTTTCCACACTGATGCAAATAAGAAAAGTCGAGTTTTTCCTTGTCTTGATGTATTATGTTTTGTCTGGTGAATGAAAAAGCTTTTTATTTGCCAAACAAAAAAAACACCTTGTAAAGTATATAAGACTATCTCAATGTTGAAAAGGGCTTATTTATATCTTATCGATCACTTTAAGATTGTAAGTGACACTTTAATGTTATAATTGATCAGTTTATAATACTTTAAAAAGTGATTAATTTTAAAATGTAAGTGGTCAATTTAAGATAATACACAAAAATAATTGTGTGAGACCATCTCACTATCAAATTGTCTTACATGTATGCTAAGTAACCCAATTAATACAAATTTATAACAAAATCATAATATGGACTCCTTTTACGAGGTAGTTGCACTGAGAGACGGTCTCTCACAATAGTAGTTATCATTTTAAGATAGTAAGTGTATAATAGTCAACGCAATAGAAATGATTTTCACCGTGCAAAGTCCGTCTCCCTTAAGAATTTGTGAATTAATTACAATTAATTGTATCTATTTTAAAAAAAGAAAAAAATAAAGCGAAATTTATAGTCTAAATGAAATGACATGAAACAATTGCTTTACAAATGCAAATCAAATTTTCCATTTTAGTTCTGTTCATCATAATTTCGTTCATCATTTTTCTCTAGAAATAAAAGTCCATTTCTTTATGTTGTATTTGGGTATTTGATTAAGATCAAATTCAAGTGAATATATGACATCATTGAAAAATAAATTGTGGAAGTGGTTTGTTGAGGTTGAATTAAAAAACGTAGGTATTTGAAATATATAGAACTAGCTTGAATCCCGTGCCAAGCACAGATAATCAAAATATTTAAATGATCATATTTGGTAAACATAATAAATATAGAGAAAATAATATTTGATGTGTGAGAACAATTAGTCTTTGCATTACATTAATTCTTTCAAATTTTAAAACTCTAAAATTAAACTTTGGGCTTGAATTATTTTAAATGAACTTGTAGAGTGATCAATAACATAAATTTTGAGTTGTTGAACAATTTTTTATTGCCATTTTTATATAATGATATAAACCAATTTATGTATATAACATAAATAACATAAATAAAGAATAAAGAAGATATAGAAAAGAATTTGACTATACATTGTCCAATTTTTTATTGCCTTTTTTATATAATGATATTTTGACCATACATATATTGATTTCATATTGTCCAATTTTTTTATTGCCATTTGACATGTTAATTGATTTAAATAATAGGACATTCAAGTTTAATTATTCTACTTACCTAATTTAGCTAAATGAAAAATTTTAAAGGGAAAACAATGAACATAAAAGCGACACGTGTCATACTGAAGAATGCATTTAGTATATAGTATAGATAGATAGATTTTTTATTGCCATTTGACATGTTAATTGATTTAAATAATAGGGCATTCAAGTTTAATTATTCTACTTACCTAATTTAGCTAAATGAAAAATTTTGGAGGGAAAACAATAAACATGAACGCGACACGTGTCATACTGAAGAATGCATTTAGTATATAGTATAGATAATTTACATCAGAAAAATAAATATTCAGACGAAAAAAATAATATTTCATGTAATTAAAAATTCTGGAAAACCTCTTTGAATACTACATTTGTTGTAGCTCAACTATTATTAATGATGATACCCTTTAAATTGTAATGGTGCAATATATGTTACTTATTCATAATTATTATTTTTATTATTACAATAATGTATTTTCAAATTTCAATATATATGTTATAGTCCCAATTAAAAGTCTTTAATAATGGTCATCAAATTAATCATCCTAATTATTCTTAGACTTAATTACTCTTAGCATTTAAGATTCTTATAGTCATCATTCTTTCATGATGTCATCTTTGTTAAATGGAGGGAAAATTTTTCATAAGAAGCTGACACCTCATCAATTTTTAAAGTTGCTTATGTCAGCCATATTTTGTTTTAGTATTATGTATAGATAGATTCTTACTTTTATCATCAATTTAGTTCAATTAGATTCATTTTATATTCATTTATATTTTATTTTTTGATAAGTAATGGTCTTACTTTATTTTTTGATCTTATCCACATACTTATTCATTCTCCTCATCTAAATAATTTAAGTTTTTATTTCACTTGTATATTATCTTATTACATAGCTATATAATGTAATATTCAAACTCTAAAAGATTAGAGCGAACTCAGGTGGAAAAAGGGAGCACCAATATAGCATGTCCTAAAAGCAAAATATAATCACTTATTGCATCACTACATATAGTGGTCATGTATCACAAATTAAACAATGGTGAAGTATGCTTTGAAATGAAAAAAAAGTAGAGTCTATTTAAATAAGGGTATGTTTGGCCTATCTTTTGAAAATCAATTTTTGTTTCCTAAAAGTACTTCTGTAGAAACGGTTTTCAGAGAAATACTTTTTAAATAAAGATATATTTGGTCTCAGATTTTAAAAGAGTTTTTGGGAAAAAACAATTTGTGTGTTTGGTCTTTTTTTTTCCTATATTGACTTAAAGTTAGTATTGTTATATGACTGAAAAACATATAGTATAGACTAAAAAATTAGTCTAGTTAAGTCAGAAAGCATTGATTTTAAGAGAAACACCCAAAAAACACATAGTATATAGTAAAAGATAATCACTATAATATTAGAAAATAAATTCAAATACACTAAAGTAATTGAAAATAAAAATAATTAAATACCAAATTTGACAATTTACTATATAGAAAAACTCAAAAACATGTGTTAATAAATTTGAAGATAAAACATACTTCATATGAAATTTTGATGTAATTTAATCGCATAATATTTTCACTAAGCGTAGAATTACTTAAAATAATTAGGATGTTGGTTATGATAACAAATGAATAATTATGCAATGAAGTAGAAGATTTTTGAATTTTGGAGGAAGATACGGGAAAAAAAGTAATGAAAAAGATTTTCTTAGTTGGAAAAAATATGGAGGTCTTTGAGAAGTTGGGAGGAGAAGCTACTCTTGACCCTTGTACGTAGAAGTTGTTTGGAAAATTTGCTCAAAAAAATCCAAACTATCACCCGTTGGCGAAAAATAATCTCAACTATCAATTATTTTTTAATAATTCTAACTATTCTCATAATTTGTTGAAAACATACCCACCCCTTTGTTACCGGCTGAAACAGGTAACTTTTCCAATTTTTTTTCTTTTTTTTACTTAACTGTTCAAAATTAACCTTTCTCCTTCATCTATTAATCAAAAAAAGAAAGAAAAAAGTGGAAAAGTTACCTGTTGCAACCAGTTAAAAGGGAGGTGAATATGTTTTCAACAAATTATGAGAATAGTTGGGATTATTAAAAAATAATTGATAGTTGAAATTATTTTTGACCAACGGGTGATAATTGAGATTATTTTGAGCAAATTTCGGAAGTTGTTTTTAGCTTTTTTTTCAAATATGTTTCAACTTCTTAGAAATACAATGTTTAGCCAAATTTTAACTTTTCTATTACAGAAGTTATTGTAAAAGCTTGGCCAAACACTACCTAAGCAAAATTAACATGTATGGAAGAATATGCTGTGGCAATTAATTGGCGAAGAAATGCAACTATGCAAGGACAATGGTGTGGTGCCATGGTGGATAAGGCTATACTACTATTTGATAGTTTTAGTTGTTGGGGTATTATTTTCAAGTATTCTAATTTCTCATTGGCTTCTAAATTTAGAATAGTCGTTCCGTTCCGTCTATTTAAGTGGACAAAATTGCCTTTCTCCATAGTGCAAAAAAAAACTGTAAAAATGTTTCACACTTTCATTATTTCATGCTATAAAAGTTGACTGATAAAGGATAATATAAAAGTTGACTAATAGGTCCTCAGATTATTTTTTTCGTGCTATTTAAAATATATATGGGAAGAAATCAACCAGCGTACTAACAAAAGATAATATTCTATTTAACAAAAGTATGGTACAGTAATAAACGTAAAACTATTATACTCCCTCCAATTCACCACTAAGTTCTCATTTGTTTTTTGACACTATTCATATCTTACTCTTAATTTGTATTTTATTATTAATCTATAAGTTAAAACATAGTCAAGTGACATCTTATTTGATTCGTCTCAATGCAAGGATTATTTATAGGATAGAGTGCTAAAACAAATGGGACTTTAGTGGTGAATTGGAGGGAGTATTATTTTGTTTATATGTTAATGAAAAGCTACAAATGGATTAAAATAGAGAAGCTAATAACTAAATTTCCTAAAATTAAGACTCTAACTTAGTGTCATTAACCCACTACTAATAAAAACTTGGTGCCAAATCTCAACACTACCCCTTATATCAAAAGTTTCTTCATCATTTTTCGTGAAGCATCTATCTTCATTATTTGTGAAGCACTTCTCTTCATATCGCAACGCACTTCTTGTCATCATTAATCTCAATTTGGCGCTGATGCTCATTATCACTAACGATCAATGAAGAACTTCTCTTTAAAAGCTTGTGAATGACTTATTATCATCAAGCTTAACATTTTAGAGCACATATCTCTATTATTCAATATTCATCTTGATATTGAAAATTAACCTGCAAATCGTCACTACATTAAGCACGACTTTCTTACTTGTGAAGATTGCAACTTTACTTCAATTACGACCAGCCCTCTTATTCATTATACTCAAACAATCCAATCTGTTGTAAGATTGCCAAATCCTTAGGAGTTCTTACAAGATTTAAACACGGAATGAAAGAAAGAACGATGAAGAGAATGAAAGGTAGTGAATGTCGAATGCAAGGACTGATTTTTTTGGTCTTATTGTTTAATTTTCGAAAACAGCAAGTAAAGGATAATTATGGCTTGAATCGAAACTCACTATAAATCCATGTAGCACGTAACGACGCTCTTAAGACACACGTGCACGCGCCAAATACACCAAGCATATGAATTTTTGCAAATACGACTCTAATCCAAGAATCATACAAACAACGGGGATTGAAACAAAACTTTTTGAGTTTTTATATAATTTTTATCAATGGACTAAAAGAAAAACAAAAAATAATTTTTTTAAATAACCAACCTAAAAAATTTGCATAAAAACATAAGTCATCCTAAAACACAATTATGTAGATTCACTCGACGAATGGTTAACAACGACGCCTTTATTGTTGGAAATTGTGACTTTAATTTTATAAATCAAACATATAAAATAAAGTTACAAGTTTGTAGTAGAAAACCAAATTACATATAACAAGTTCAAACCTTTGCTTAGCAGACACCAAATGCAATCTTGATCATCGAGAATCACCATATATCGATCATAGTAACAAGAAGATTTTGTTACTACTACGGTGCTTGGGAATAAACTGGAAATATGTTTTGAGATACAAAGAATTACACTAACTTCCAAGCACACGGAAATTAGAATGATGTAAGAGAAACTTAAGTGGAAGAAGATAAGAAAATTACAAACGAGGATTGCAAGTTCTCGATGTAAAATGCTAGAGAAGAAAAGAAATCAGAAATTATCCATGTGTAAAATAACACACAAGCATTCTATATTAATGGAATAGCTCACACTACTTCACGAAGCAAAACATCGCTTCATGAAACACGAGGTTGTTTCACGAAACACGCGATTGATTCACGAACCAAAATCGCCTTTCATCCAACCTGTTCATCCCAAAGAACATGGCTAAAAATAACCATAATAACTATAAGAAGTTATTTTATAACCATCAAAACAAAACAAGACATCGCAAGAAAAATTCCCCGCAAAACAGGGCAAGTCGCGAGCCGCGAACCAGGTCACGGGCCGCGACCTGTGGCTTTTCCAAAACAGTAACTTTCTTTCTTGTTTTCGCGAGCCGTGAGCATAGTTACGATCCACGACTTTGATATTTCCTTAAAAATATACTTTTCTCGCAACCTTGGGATACACTTAATTAATTTAATTAAATTTATTTATTTAATATAATTAATTAACCTTTCCAATAACCACTATACACTCTAAATTCCAACAATCCTCCCCCATTTAGAGTGTATAATCCTTTTCTTCTTTCGCGATCCATAATCTCCAACCCATTTCATGCATCAATGCCAATGTTCGTACGAATTGAATTAACACCTAGCACGACGCATCTTTACCATTGAGCATATCCCCTAATGTCCTTACGGATTGAATTAAGCAGATATCTACAACCAATTGAAGGAGTAGTACACACGAAATAATTCATTAATCTTACATCCTTGACACGTTAAAGGCCCTGTGTCCTTATCTATTCATAAGTTCTTTGAAATCATAAGTATGCCCCTTTATTTCGTTGAGGCGACCAACCCCGAACTTATATAGGTAGCTTCTCCTGGTGTATAATGCTTTCGTGAATAAAGCACTCAATCTAGAAATCTTCATAACTCTAGAAAATGGAGACCTCGAGGGATTACTCTACTACCTCGTTTGTCAACATCACGAATAAAGCAACTTAGGATCACTTAAGTGTTGCTTCGCAACATCTGATGAGCGATCAATCCACATTGAATTCAAGACTAGATGTTTCTTCTAGCGTCGAATTGGGTTTCACTCATGGTGTTGAAGAATGGACATTTTTTAATTTCATTAAACCATGAAATGCTTAGACATTAGTAAGAATACTTTGTCTAGCTTTGAACTTTGTTCACATAGTCAAGAAATGTGATCCCTTCTTTGATAAGCCCTAATTTTCGGCTTTGCCTCAATTAGATGTCATAGCATTATCTAAGTTACTCGACTATCAATACTTTATACAAGCCACTTGTCAATCACACTAGATTGTTTTTTTTTTTATGCACAACCTTAGCTTAAGACATCACAAAGATGAGTATTTTTAAACTATATCGTTTACATATTTGTCTAAATCTTGACAAATAACATTAATATTATGGTCGAATAAGTTAAAAACTTTGTTTGTTCTTGGGTGATCAAACTTGGTACCTCCCCCACAAACACATATTTTGATCAACATAGAGAATGACCAATTAACTATAGATCAAACTAATACTTGAGTACCTCTTCAACTTGAAGAACTTCCACTATAAGATTAATTAAATCCATGGTACAACATAAAATTTTGAACAATTCAAATAATTTTCTAATAAAGGATCTTTAAGTTGTAAGTAAGACTTTACTTGACAACTATAAAACAAATTGAATCTTGTATAAGTTAAAATTACATCCAATTTTATAATCATTCCAAATATCTAGGAAATAATTTCAACAGGAAAACATGAGGGTAATCTTGGACTTTATGTTAAGTATAATAAAATACTTATTTCTTAGTTCTTTTAACTTTTATGTTAAAATTCATTTAACATTTACCTCCCTCATTTCCTTCATAGAAGGAATATGACATATTACTTTGTCAACTTAACTTATACAATTTCAAAATAAATATATCATAATTTCTAACAATATATGATATAACATACCATATGAAAATACAAACAAATATTTAACTATTGTATCTTCAGTAAACTTATTGAAATAAATTCAATAATAAATTATCATACTAAGTATAATACCACTTCATAAATCTTGAACATTAATACATACTCACCAATCTTCATATATATAATATGAAAATCTATCTATAACAAATTGTTATATTTACTTGGAGATTAAGTTACTAAACGTTAAACATTATTCCCATGATGAACACATCATTACTTACTTTCTTTTAGAAAGCTTAAACTTATATGATACTCCCTCCGTTTTCATATGTTCTTCTCACTTTCCCCATTTGGAAATTTTTAAAAGTTCTTCCCATTAAGAATCTTTCTATTTTGGTAACCAATAAAATAGAAGGAAATTATTACACTTATACTCTAATATATAGAAATTAATTTACATTTTAATTCCCAATGCATTTACTTTACATGCACCCAAAAACATTTAATGATATTATTACACTTACACTTTAATCAATAGAATCTTTATGTTTTATATTATTTTACTCAACTGTCATAGTATCTATTGTGTAGTTATAATTTATCTTGATTTCTTCCCATATTCCAAATGGGAAGAACAAATGGAAACGGAGGGAGTACTTAAGTATCAAAATACATACATAATCATGGGTAAACCTTCATATTAGAAATATGAATACAAGATATTAAAAACCATTTACTTTGAAAACTTTAACAAAAACAAACTTCGTTAAAAACTTTTCCTTAATAAAACAAACTTATATTTATCTCTTTTAGAAATGCATGCTTTATCAAAAGATTAGCAAATCAATACCAAAAAGATCAAAATGCCATAGCCATTTGTACAAACTTGTAGGTATTTAAACCTATCTATCATTGAAAATAAATTTTCAAATAAATATTGCATCACTTTGTATTATAATAAAATATCATTGATATATACTATCTCTTGTTCTAATAAATAGAACTCATAGTAGATGTTATAAATAACATAATCTATATAGATGCATCCTTATTTTGAACTTTGAGATAATTCAAAATAAATATCCTTTGTACCAAAATGATTAAGATTTTTCTATAAAATCAAATACTTTATACCAAGTAAAATATTTAATATCAACTTTAACTTAAATAGTTAAATCCTTCTTTATTGTCACACCAAAAATTTAGGCACTATCCGACAAGGTAAGATACCTTAACATACCCATTAACCGGAATAAAACTTATTTAGTACTTTTCTGCAAAATAAATATTAGTATGAAACTTTACTTATACTCATGCAAATAATGCACATCTTAAAAATCAAATAAATAACATATGATGGAATTTTAATTACCATAATAAAATTTAAAGCATTGACATATACTCTAGATTAAAAGTATCATATGAATTTCAATTAATACATTAATCAATGTAGTAATAAATGAATTCATATCTTGCTCTACTTAGCAAATCAACATTTATACTATATAAGATTAAGGAAAAATTGTCGGGAATAATCCCAACTATTCACAATCCGCTGTGAATAATCCGAACTATTGATTATTTATGAATAATCCCACCTTTCCAGTTTGTTTGCTCGTGGCACCCCCAACCGAAATGCAACCAGCTGTAGCAGGTCTTAAGTGTCATTTGTCATCTTCTCCAAACTTTTTTTTATAAACCCACGCCATTGATTTCCATGTCTTCTTCTCCAAAAAACCCCATTGTTCTTCATTTTTGTTCTTTTTGTTCTTCACTTAATTTCTTCCATTTTGTTCTTCTTCCTTCTTCCATTTTTGTTCTTCACTTTATTTCTACCCAGGAAAAAAAATTTAAGCGTGTTTTATGAAGTTGAAATTAGTGGAAGAAGGAAGAAGAACAAAATGGAAGAAATAAGGTGAAGAACAAGCAGAACAAAAATTAAGAACAATGGAGTTTTTTTAAGGAGAAGATATAGAAATCAATGGTGTGGGTTTATAAAAAGAAGCTTGGAGAAGATGACCTGCAAATGAGATTTAAGACCTGTTGCAGCAGGTTACATTTCGGAAGGGGGTGCCACGAGCAAATAAACTGGAAAGGTGGGATTATTCATAAATAATTAATAGTTCGGATTATACACAGCGGTTTGTCAATAGTTGGGATTGTTCCCGACAATTTTTTCTAAGATTAAACCATCATATATATCAAAATAAACTAGACAAACTTGTCTTAATCTTTTATTTGATATGTAAAATCACTTATATAATCATTAAACTCTTGTATTTATCTAACATTATGGAACTTAACCTCCATAATAAAAGACTTTAATAAATAAAATTCCGAGTTTAAAATAATGTTGACAACTTTCAACCTTTATTTAAAACATTATTAGATTTTCAAATTCCTGTTAACATCACCTTTACATTAAAAATTACTTTTAATGTATCCTTGATCATAAACCTTTTAAATTTGTTCATGTCATAAACTTTACACCCTATACCAATATTAATAAATTAATATAACCTTGGGTAAAAGTATACATATGACAACCCCATATAAAAATTATATGTCCAAATTTAAACAACATTGGTAATAAACCAATCAAAGAAAATATCATAAAGACTAACTTGAATTATGCACAAATACATAGAAATAATTCTACACATACATGAAACAAAATAATGCAACATAAACTTTTGTTAAGAACAACATTGCAATAATATACTTTATACTTTAAATAACTTTATTGTTGTTAACTAAACACGGATCATGAAATTTTATCATCTTATCATGCATAAAACAATACTTGTAAACACAAAAGATAGCAAACATTATCCATCTTTGATGAAAATTTTAATCATCATAAAATCATGGTAAGTTACTTATACTTCTAACCATCAAACTTCTTTGATAAATAAAAATGGAGTATCATCATTTACACCAAATGATAACCATGACCAAATAACCATGATCACTTACTTTACCAAAATTCATGGATATAAGAACTTGCTTAAACATATAACATATTGTACTTCTCTATCATCATAAAAATAATAAATATATGAAATTAACATAGAGAACTTACATACTTGAGAAATATCATCTCTACCATGTAATTATGTCCATCTCTCTTACATAACTTGATCAAGAGTACAAGAAACAATGCAACCCTTCATGAACCAACACGTCCTTTCATGAACCAACGTATCTCTTTATTGAACCAACGCATTCTTTTATCGAATCAATTCACCCTTTCAAAAATCTCTATGATCATGGTGTGATTTTCATATAAGCAAACTTTAAAAACTTTTCCAACAAATTTGTCGATTATGACTAAGTTTGTGGTTAAACATTGAGACTTGCCATACTTACTTTAGAAGTTGATGTTTTAGATTGTTGGAAATTGTGAGTTTAATTTTATAAATCAAACATATAAAATAAAGTTACAAATTTGTAGTAGAAAACCAAATTACATATGACAAGTTCAAACCTTTGCTTAGGATACACCAAATGCAATCTTGATCATCGGGAATCACCATATATCGATCATAGTAACAAGAAGATTTTGTTGGATCTTGATATTAATTCTAGGCGAAATGCTCTTTCCTAAAACATCATTTCCTCCTTACTACGGTGCTTGGGAATAAACCGGAAATATGTTCCGAGATACAAAGAATTACACTAACTTCCGAGCACACGGAAATTAGAATGATGTAAGAGAAACTTAAGTGGAAGAAGATAAGAAAATTACAAACGAGGATTGGAAGTTCTCGATGTAAAATGCTAGAGAAGAAAAGAAATCAGAAATTATCCAAGTGTAAAATAACACACAAGATTGATTCACGAAACACGAGGTTGTTTCACGAAACACGAGATTGATTCACGAAACACGGAAACGAGGATTGATTCACGATATAAAATAGCTCACACTACTTCACGCAGCAAAACATCGCTTCATGAAACACGAGGTTGTTTCACGAAACACGAGATTGATTCATGAACCAAAATCGCCTTTCATCCAACCTGTTCATCCCAAAGAACATGGCTAAAAATAACCATAATAACTATAGGAAGTTATTTTATAACCATCAAAACAAAACAAGACGTCGCAAGAAAAATTCACCGCAGAACAGGGCAAGTCGCGAGCCGCGAACAAGGTCATGGGCCCCGACCTGTGGCTTTTCCAAAACAGTAATTTTCTGTCTTGTTTTTCGCGAGCCGTGAGCATACTTACGATCCACGACTTTTATATTTCCTTAAAAATATACTTTTCTTGCGACCTTGGGATACACTTAATTAATTTAATTTAATTTATTTATTTAATATAATTAATTAACCTTTCCGATAACCACTATTCACTCTAAATTCCAATCATTTAAAAAACTTGCTATTTTAGAAATTATTAGAAAGACATCCTTCCACAAATGCAAACATTGGTTGACAATAAACCTGATATCCTCCCACCTGATGAACAACTATATAAGCGTTCGCAAAATCAATATTTTTTCATTTCACCACCTAGATACTTAGAGAAAGATTTAACTTTTTGCCTAGGATGGAAAATTTTTTTAAAAAGCACGTATAATAGAGTTGCAAACGTAAAATTACTATATTATTTTTTCTTACGTTATTAAAAAGCTACAAAGGGATTTAAATATGAAAATAACTAAATTTTCTAAAATAAAATTACTAACTTAGAGCCAAATATCAGAAGCTGAATAACTCATTAAGTCCTTTCATTTTTGCGGTCATCATGGACGAGATTTCTAAGTCAATCTGGGAGACGATTCCGTGGTGCATGCTATTTGCGGACGATATCGTGCTGGTAGTAGAAACTAAAGAGGAGGTTAGCTGTAAATTGGATAAATGGAGGGAAGCTTTAGAAATTAAAGGGTTGTGCATCAGTCGCACGAAGACCGAGTATCTGCATTGTGACTTTAGTGGGACATCACCGATAAGTGAGCCAGAGGTGTCCATTACGGGAGAAGTCGTTAAAAGTACGACCAAGTACAAGTATTTGGGATCGATTATTCAAAGAGATGATTGATAGAGATGTAGAACATCGTATCCAGGCGGGTTGACTCAAATGGCGAGCAGCCACCGCGGTGCTATGTGATAGAAAGATCCCAAGTAAGTTAAAGGGAAAATTTTACCAGGTGACAATCATACCTGCTTTGTTATATGGAACAAAATATTGGCCTATCAAGAAGATTTTTGAACATAAGATGAAAATCATAGAGATGCGTATGCTGAGGTGGATGTGCGGGCACACTTTGAAGGATCGAATTAGGAACCAAGAGTTTTGAGACAAACTCGGTGTTGCCCCTATTTCTAGTAAGATGCGCGAAAGTAGATTGAGGTGGTTTGGTCATGTGAAGAGAAAGACTTTTCGACGCCCCTATGAGGAGAGTTGAAAGCATTATAGTGGAGGGTAAGAGGAGTCGAGAAAGACCTAGGAGAACTTGGGAAGAGCAAATAAAAGTGGACTTGCATGAGTTAAACCTCTCCGAGGACCTGACTAGGGATACGGGTAGTTGGAGGCGCCATATCCAGCTTCTAGACTTCGGTTTTTCTTCTTAGATTCGTTTTTGGTTTTCTTGCTTTCTTGCTTGCTCTCGTTTCTTGTATGTTTTATTTTTTGTTTTTTTGTTTAGTTTTATATTGGTTTTATATTATTTTTTCTGGATCTTTTATGCGCTGTTTTTAGTCACCCACATGACAGGAACGTATCTTTATTTTCCTCGAGCCGGGGGACTCCTTTTGGTCGCGCTCTCCTTTATGGGTATGAGTTACCGCCGTCCTTCCCTCCCCAGACCATGCCCATAATTCTCTATGAGCAGGATACACTGGGTAGGATGATGATGATGATGATGATGAACTCATTAACCCACGATTACTTATAATTTACATAATAACTAACTCTTAAATTATAGCTATTTTTAATTTTGAATTAAATCTCAACAATAATAAAGGATAATATTCTATTAAAAGATATTATAAATTAATTGAAATAAATAATGATTAATGTTGCTTGAAATCATAAAAAAATTGTATAATGTTTAGTAAAAAGACAAAAGAGTTAATGAACGGAAGAGTACAATTAATATTATTTTAGGTTTAAAAATATAAGTATACTAATATATAAAACCCTTGTAATACACGAAATTATTACTATAAAGATATGTATAGATTACATGTAATTTTTATGATTTCTATTGATGTATTTTAAAAAATTACTAACCTGATAAACAAATTTTAAAAGACACTGTTGAAATTTTTATTTACTGCAATAAATATAATTTTAAAATATAGCCTATATAATTTAGAAAAATTCTTTTCCAACCAAAGATACCATTCGTTAGGTATATTATTTGCAAAAAGTTTTAAAATAAGTTCACAATTATAGTAGTGATATAGCATCATTATAATTAAATTTATTAATTAAAAAAATCTTTAATCATGAATCATTTAATTTATCAAGTCAAAAATTATGTTTTGACATTTATTACATGAATAAAATTGAGTATAATATAAGATATTCTGTAATAATTTTTTAAAATAAACTACCACTTTTAGATGTAATACTCCCTCTAAATCTATTTAATTGTCCCATTTGTTTGGGCACATTTGTCTAGGTAACATTTTGACTCTTAATATCTCTAATTATGCTTAAATAAAAATTATGAAAAGTTAATAAGAATAATCATTGCATTGAGACGATTCAAACAAAATCTCACATGACCATGTTTTAACTTATAGATTAAGAATAAAATACAAATTAAACGGGATTGATGAATAGTGTGAAAAAGCAAATGGGACAACTAAATAGACTTGAAGGGAGTATAAAATAAGGATCCATATCATAATTTAACATTCATTAATTTTTAACATCTATTACTTTTGATTAATTTGACAAATGGCTATGAGAGTATTATTAGTCATTTTACAGCAAAATTATTAAATTGCATGATGATGGTCTTTTATTTATATGATGGTCCTTTCGTAAAATGTGTTAGATGTATGAGGTTATTATTATTCATAAAATTGTCTCAAAATTGAATGACGATTCATCGAATAATGAGATGAACTTTGTGAAATGTCCTTTTGAGGAAAATGGGAAGGACAAATAAGAGCAAGGGAGTAATAACTATTTGGGAGAGGATAAGGATGAACATATTTATTAAAGTACAAAAATTAGATTAAAAAAGTTAAAAGTTTTTGGGGAAATACTAATTGCATTTTCATAAAAGATACCTTTCCAAGTTGGAAGCTTAATTGCACTATTTTTAATGATTATTTATTGGTTAATCAGTATAAGAATATGTGGAAGAAGATGCAAATGACGTGCTAAGATTCCCATTATATGCTTTAAATCTTTTTAAAATAATTATTACAGTCCTACTCAAGAAATTAAATAAATTAAACAATACCTAAAATTAAGTCATATGAATTAAAAGTAACCCACTAGACTAATTACTGTGCACATTGATTCCGACAAAAGCAATTGTTGTTTCCCATTACCAAACTTTCTAATTTTGGAATTAAACAGCTAATTTAATGATGATAATTCAATGCTAATCACTTACACTTTTTCTTGTTTAAAGTATTGTATAGATGTACAAGCAACTACATAGAGTTTAAATTAGCTAAATTTATAGAATTTACGGTTTGAAAGTCAAAAATGTCAGCCAAACATGTGCATTTAGAAAGTTTATCAAATTAAAGTAAAGTGATTTGCTAATAAATTCAAATCTCAATTCGGGATTTTCAAAAACACCATGCACAATTTGAGGGTTTAATTTCTTCATGTGATGATATGCATGTGAAAATCAAAGTGTGGAAGGTTTATACATTGAATTAATAGATAGTTTTTGATGTACGTATTAGTTTAGAGATTATTAACTATTATTTGTTTAGTATTATTAAAATTACTAAATTGAGTTTTTTTTTTATATGAAAATATTTTCTAAGAAAATAACTTTTTTGTAATGTTTTTAATGATAACCTAAGTAAAATTAAAAATTCTTAATTCATGGAGTTTATCAAAACTTACATGACCGATTAGAAATAACTTCATTTAAAATAAATCTCATTGAAAATAACTTGACTCGAATTTATTAGGGTGATTATTTTGACAGGTTGACTATATACTTATTTATATATGTTTGACGTCATCTTTTCGGTCATCATCTTTCTTATAAGTTACAAGTTACAGTGATTACGAAATGGAAAATGGACAATATATGTTTGGTAGTTTCTTATTTTATAGCTTTATTCCCACAAAATAATTTCCTTTGTTTATTTTGATTTTTCAATTGTCATTTTTACAAGTTACAGATATTACGAAATGGGAAATGGACAATATATGTTTGGTAGTTTCTTATTTTTATAGCTTTATTCCCACAAAATGTTGAATTGCCCATGTGTTACCCACATGTGAGTTGTCCCACATCGGAGAAAGAGAAGAGTATGCATCACTTTATATACTCAAGGAGTAACTCCTACTATTACCAATTGGTTTTAGTAGTGAACCTTCTTTGGTTTTAGTAGTGAACCTTCTTTGGGTTTATGAGTGGACTATTTCTTCTCCTCCTTGTTGTTGGGCCTTTATATTAGGCATTTAATCTTACCACTGGTTAAGGGGCCTTTAATTGGATGTTCATTCCCAATGGGTTTGTAACCCTTCTGGTAAGCTAAAATTCTAAGGACACTCACATGTGAGGGGGAGTGTTGAAGTGCATCTATAAACACCCACACTCAACGTCATTCTTCTCACATTTCCTTCACCTCTCTCTAGCCTTAACTTTCTCTCTAAAACTCGATCTGTTTTTCACTTTGTCCCTCTCCTCCTCCATATCCAGCTTGAGTGTTGATTGATCAAGTAGGGGATGGAGGTGGAGAGGGACAAGTTGAAAAATATAAAATTAACGGTTTCATTTATTGTAAAAAGTGGCTAAAGGTCTTTGGCATGTTTCTCACTTGCCCCGTTCATCCTCACTCTCACACACGAGTTTCTTCACTCAAGTGTGAGGGTGGGAAGAACGGGACAAATTGCGAAACATAAATTAAATTTGATATTAAACATACGAATTAACTTTGTCGCGAAAAGGGTGCGATGAATTGATTAACATAAATTTAATGGTTGTATTTATTGTAAAAAAAAATTTTAATGAGCTTTTTTTTTGTGCCATTTTGTTGTAATAATTATGAGTACTTAACCGAAATATTTGTTTTTCTTACTTATTGTCTTATATGTTTACTATAAAAATGTGTTAGAAACGATTAAAATATGTTTCTCAAAATCTGAGAAAATTTAGCATCGTATTATTTTACTTATATTTGCTACTGAAAAAGAATAATTTTTGATTTGCAGGGCGTTGGTTTTCCTCGATAGTGGTAATTACGGCCTATTGTACTCCCTCCAATTCACCATTAAGTAGTTCCCATTTGTTTTACGATATGAATAGTGTCAAAAAACATATAGGAACTTAGTGGTGAATTGGAGGGAGTATTTTCTAGGCTGTAAAGTGCACTATGGAGGAGCCAATGCCATGCAATGAAAAAATTATTCTTAGTAGACTCATAAAAAGTAAAATTTACGATGCTGAATTTTTTCAGTTTTGAGAAACATATATTTAACGTTTTTAATTTTTTATAGTACATACGATAAACTATTTAAGTAAAAACACAATTTCAACTTAGTACTTATAATTGTGACCCCAAAATGGCCGGAAAAAAAGCTCATTAAAATTTTTTTTTAATATATTTACCGACCAACTTGCAACTGGAATATTGGTCGCTAAGTAGTCGGTATTTTGAAATTTTGAATTTTGGCCGGTTATGTTTTTTTTTTTTTTTGATATAATTTTTTTGTGCTCATTATAATTTTTTTTATTTACCGACCAGATTCCGACTGGTTAGTAGTCGCAATTCTAGTCGGTGAAAACGTCAAATCAATCATCGAAATGTGACAGTTTCTCCGACTAATTTCCGACTGTTATGTAGTCGCAGGTTAGTCGGTATTTTAAATTTTAAATCCAGCAACTGGGCACAACCTTTCATGAACCGACAATATACCGACTGTTATGTAGTCGCAGGTGAGTCGGCCATTAGTCGGAAAAATTCCAAATTTTTGTATAAATAGCCATCAACGTAAATCTTTCTTACATTTTACATTTTACCTCCTTACTTTATCTCTACTTTATTCTCTCCAAATCTTTTAGGTATGATATTAGCTATGTTTTTGTTACTTTAAACAAGTAGATGCTTGCGTTGTTTTTTACTTTGCCCCTCTCTTCTTCAGATTCATACTTGGTTAATTTCAATCGAGTATGAATTTGCGAAGGGAGGGATGAATTGAAAAACATAAATTTAATGAGTTTGAGTATGGTTGTATTTGTTGTAGAAAAAAAATTTTAATGATGTTTTTTTGGTGCCATTTCGTTATAATAATTATGAATACTAAACCTAAATAGTGGTTTTTCTTACTTATTATCTTGTATGCGTACTATAAAAAAATTTAACGTTTTCAATTTTTATCTTAGTACTTATAATTTTTACCCAAAAAAGGCCCGAAAAAAACCTCATAAAAATGTTTTTATTATATAAAGTTACCGACCAACTTTCGACGGACATAATAGTCGCAAAGTAGTCGGTAAATCAAAACGTCAAATCAGTCAAAAGTAGTCTGACAGCAGACAGCTTTAAAAATACCGACCACTTGCCGACTAAACATCGGTCGCAGTTTGGTCGGTAATTTTGAAAATTAATTTTTAACCTTTTTTTTTTTTTGAAAATATTTTTATAAACGTGGTATTTGTTGTTTTGCAGAGCAATGGACTTACAAACTGAAAGAAGTTGGATGTACCATCGATGTTCTAAAGGAGTTTATAATATTAGATATTTAGAAGGGGTCGAAGAATTTATACAATTTGCAATGAAAAAAAATCGAGAAGAAGTTAGATATCCGTGTAAAAAGTGCAGTAATCGTAGAGTGTGGGCTCCAGATGTCGTAAGAGATCATCTGTTAAAGAAGGGGTTTGTTGAAAACTACTACGATTGGTACCTGCACAAATGTTTTGACGGTGCACCAATTTGTACTGATTCGGCTCCGGTTGAGCCACAGCAGAACACGGTTCAAAATCCATATGCACAAATGGTGTACGATGCAGCAGCGAGTACTTTTCTGGATACACATCATCATTTTCTACCGCATTGTGATGATGTCGTCGCAAATGTACCATACTCGCCGCCTGTACATATTGATGAAGATCCGAACCCCTAAGCAAGACAGTTCTTTGATATGTTAAGAGCTGCCAACTTACCTGTGTACTCTGGTTGTGAAACGCATACTCAGATGTCGGTCATAGGAAGGATGACTAGCCTGAAGACAGGCTTTCGTATACCAGAGAGACTTTATGATGAATTATGTCAATTCATTATTGAATTGTTGCCGAAAGATAATCGGATGACAACAAGTTTTTACGACACGAAGAAGCAAATTTCGACTCTTGGATTGCCGGTAGAGAAGATTGACTGTTGTGTTAATGGGTGTATGATTTATTGGGGCACCAAAGCGAGTATGACCCAATGTGGTGAGTGTGGGGTTTCTAGATGGATATCAGATAATACTCCCAGAAAGCAGTTCCACTACTTTCCGATTGGTCCTAGGCTACAACGTTGTATGCGTCTGCGACTACTTCCAGCCACATGAGGTGGCATGCGGAGCATCGTTCAGAAGATGGAGAGATGTGTCACCACTCGGACAGTAAGGCCTGGTTGACTTTCAACGCGACACATCCGGGTTTTGCACGGGAGACAAGAAATGTGAGACTGGGGTTGTGTACAGATGGTTTCAACCCATTTGGCAGCTCGGGTCAACAATATTCATGCTGGCCCGTAATACTAACTCCATACAATCTTCCACCCTTGATACATGAGTTAAAGCTGTTGTGGGAAGATGGGATCCAGACATACGACGTATCCAAGAGGCAGAACTTTCAACTTCGTGCAGCTTTGATGTGGACAATCAACGACTTTCCAGCTTGTTCGATGATGTCGGGGTGGAGTACATCTGGCGTGCACACTTGTCCTTACTGCATGGATGAGTCCAAAGCCGTTTATTTAAGACACAGCAGAAAAGTGAGTTGCTTTGACTCACACAGGAGATTTTTAGATAGTACGCACCCCTTTCGCAGAAACCGGGTGCGTTTTAGCCGTGGAGCTGCTGAGAAGGCTGTTATGCCCGACATACGTACGGGAAATGAGCTTTTAGAGGAGCTGGATCGTTTAGGGCTTTTACGGGTGTTTGAAGACGATGCAGCTGAGTACAACGCTAAAGTCAGTAAACATTGTGTTGGATGGAAGAAGAGAAGTATTTTTTGGGATTTGCCGTACTGGAGCTCAAACATGATCCGTCACAACCTTGACGTGATGCACATTGAGAAAAACTTCTTTGATAACATTTTCAACACAATAATGCGTGTGGCGGGAAAAACTAAGGATCATCTCAAGGCACGTCAAGATTTAGTCGAGCTCGGGATCCGATCGGAATTGCATCCAGTGGGTTCTACTATCCCCAAAGCATCATACACACTAAACAAAGAACAAAGGGTTGTCCTTCTAGATTGGCTTAAAACTCTAAGATTTCCTGATGGTTATGTTTCCAATTTAGCCATGTTGTATCGGCATGGCTAAACATCAGATATTTGGGATGAAGAGTCATGATTGTCATGTGTTCATGCAGCGACTGATTCCAATAGCATTTCGGGAGTTGCTGCCAGCCAAAGTTTGGGATGCACTTACAAAAGTTAGTCTGTTCTTTAGAAGTCTTACTTCTCCGAAGATATCTGCCGCAGATATGTGGAGGTTGAACGAGGACATTGCAGTGGTGCTATGTAAGCTAGAGACTATATTTCCTCTAACATTCTTCGATGTTATGGAACATCTGCCTGTTCACCTAGCTTACGAGGCAAGAATTGTTGGTCCGGTACAATATAGGTGGATGTATCCCTTTGAGAGGTAACTACTAATACATGTCTAAACTAAGTATTATTTCATTTTCTGGTCACTTTTTACATGTCTTAATAATTACTACTAGGTTTAAATTACAGGTATCTTCGACATTTAAAGCTTAATGTCAAAAATAAGGCGCATGTTGAGGCCTCGATTTGTAACGCATATCTTACAGAAGAAGCATCATACTTTGTCTCGCATTACTTTGGGCCAGACATTCGATGCATAGTTAGAGATCTTCCTAAAAACGATGACGGGTGCTTTGATAACGTGAGATCGGGTGTTTTGTCCATATTCACACACCCAATCAAATTTCATGGGCGGGGTAAGGCTCTTATGTTGGATGAAGCAGATCTCAACATTGCTCAGACTTATGTTCTGCGAAATTGTCTGGAGGTGAATCAATTTTATAATCAATTCGTACACTTAATCACAAAGTACGAACCCAATCTAAACGCAGAGCAAGTTGATTATGTGGTCCAAGACCAGTTTGCCCGCTGGTTTAAACAGATTGTGAGTACACCTTTACCATCGCAATTTGTTGTGTAAACAGTATTACGAATTAAGATTGCATTATTGATTTTATATGCAGTCTAGGGACGGGTTTCTTGACGGTGTGGATAATGCCGATATTCTAAAGGACCTCGCTGAGGGACCTTTGCAGAAGGCACATCGCTATGATGTTTGTTATGTGAATGGTTATAGATTTCACACTATGTCCCATTCCGCAAAAAAGAAATCTAATCGAGAACAAATGGGTAAAAGTGAAATCATGATAACAAACCGATGAAACCGATTTTTATGGTAAGTTGAGGACATTATGACCTCGAAAGTATCGAAAGCACTTCCAATTAAAAAGGTCACTTTGTTCAAATGTCAATGGTTTGATCGACTACCACCCGAACCTATCGGAATGAGAATCCATCCGCTGCATGTCGGGTTCGACGCTCATATTGGTCCATCCATAGAAGTACATCCTTTATGCTAGCTATCAAGCTTCCCAAGTTTATTATTTACCTTATCCCACCTAAGGCAAAACATGAAAGATTGAAGGCTTGCAAAGTCGATCAAAGCAATTCGAGGAGACCGCTTCCAACTAGAAGAGAAATCACCGATTTGCAACAAGATGTTTGTTTATTTGTAACCCAATAATAAGGTTTTAATAATTATATGTTTATTTATTATTATCAAACATTTTTTAGTTTTTTTAATCGTTTGTTTATTTTTAAAAGGTTACTTTGGCTCGTAATTTTTGTATCTTTTAATCTCGTATTTACAATTTTAATAATTATAAAATGATAAGTATCATATAATAATAATAATAATAATAATAATAATAATAATAATAATAATAATAATACAAATCAGAACTCCAAATCACAAAGGCGCGAATTTTTTTTGAAATTCCGACCACCCACCGACTACTTTCCAGTCGCAGAGTAGTCGGTAATTTGAAATTAGAAAGCTTCCCAGAGAAGCTTCTCCATTGTCGACGCGATTGGAAGAAACTTTCAAGATACCGACAAACTCCGACAGCCTCCGCCGCTAATTAGCTCGCAGTAACAAAAGGTTTTTCACCGAGGTTTTCCAAAAGTTACCGCTGGTAATCAAGTGGTAATGAAAACCCATCGACTAGACACATCCACTAACATTTAGTCGCGAAATTAGCTCGGTAATCAAAAGTTTTTACTTTTCAACGCCTTCCTTAATAGTATATTGAATTAATGAAGTAGGTAAAAATATCACGAAAGATACACTAAATACTAGTCGAATTTAAACTTAGAAAAAAAACACTTAATTTAGGGATTAAATACATGTTTTTTAGGGTTTGATGGTTTGATTATGAGAATGATTATGAACATGATTTTTTTTTTTGACATGGTTTGATGGTTTGAAATTATGTTTATTTCACATGATTGTTTTTTGTTTTTTGTTTATTGCATGAAATAAGGGTTTTTAATTATTAAAATTTCGAATATTCTTACTATGAAATAAACATCATAACATGTAATAATCTTGCATGAACTTGTTTATTTACATGTGTTTTTTTGTTTAGTAATCTTGCATGAAATTAGGGTTTGTTTATGATTTTTTAGGGTTTACATGTTTAATCTATGTATACATTATTTTTTGATTTTTTCCTATTTTTTATTTCGAAATTATCGAAATATATTTTCCTGAATTTTTTTTTGAAATTTAGATGCCTAAAATGAGAAACAATCTAGGACAGCGTATTGATCCGAGAAACCTACAACCATATTAATTCTCAATCACGCCCCACTCACAAAGATAATGCCGTTTCCACCCTCCTCCCAGTACCTGATCTTAGCCTCGTAAGCCTCATGATATAACGCCTTCTCACCCTTCATGGTTTAGAGGAGCATTTTTTGAGGTCGATTTTGGAGGACGTAGGCTCCTTACCTCTCCTGTGTCGCCACGCGTTTCTCGCCACGCCACGCAGGACACCGAGGTTGACATCGGCAGTCGCGCCAAGCAATGACTTTTCCCATGTGCCGCAAAGATCCACTTCCCACCCCTACCAGGGTGCCTCGACGACGCTTGCACGACGGGTGGTACAAATATCCGCTGGCCCATCCGGAGGACGCTAGGCCTACCAAGATCCTAATGGAGGGCTTGAAGCACCTATTAGGCAAACTATCGAGTTTTATTGGCGCAGCTTTCAAGTAAGGCTATGTACTTCATTTCTTCATTATTTGATTAACTTTTATATCGTTTGTTATACTAATACCGCATTGTTTTAATTCATTTCTAAAACAATGGCTTGATCCCCTATCACTCAGGCGCCGAGGAGGGAAAAGAGGGCCAAGCTCAGGTACAAGGACATTATGCATCATCAAAGAAAATTCTATGAGGAAAAATAATGAGTACAAGCCCAAATTGGGCGCCTGCAGGGCTTGGGACCACTGGGTACTTGCCCGAAAAGCCTTGTAATAATTTGATTTATTATTTTTATACGCATAAATATTTAAACATAATTTCTTGCGCATCTTGGTATAACCTTCAACTTGTAATAATTTGATTTATTATTTTTATACGCATAAATATTTAAACATAATTTCGTATAACCTTCAACTTTGTTATTGTAGGAACAAGAGCAGCATCGCACGCCGCTCTCTTATGAGTTGTTTCTACGCACTCATAAGGTGCGTACAAAGGACGGGTTGCAGTGGGTCAACGAGAAGTCCAAGGCCATAAACGTAAGTTGAATCTCTGATCTATATTAATTATTTTTAAATTAGCTTTTTTTGGTTATCATTGAATCGTAGCTTAGTTAGTTTTTTGGTAGGTTAACTTTTGGTAAGTTAACTGTTTTTGAATATTTCTTAGCAATATTTGATATTGGATTTTGAGGAAATGCTGGTTTGATAGCTGTTTTCGTTGTAGATACGCATTATATCTATATTGGCTTCTATTTCAGGGTTTTTTTAAGTTTTGGTTTAGTTAGTTTACAGTCGAAACTCTGCCGAAATTTTTACAGAATATATTGTTTTGTTGTTTAGGACGAATACATACGCTTCTGTGCCGAACTTCCTGTCGGTGCGCCTGATGAGGAGATTAACGACCCCTATTTTCAGGCCGTCAAAAATATCGAATCACAGGAGCCGACGAAGAAGTCCTCCAAGAGTGTGTTTGGTGTTGGTGATGCGGCACCGGTTTATTACGCCGATGTTGCGGCGCCGCAGTCTCAATACCAGGCCGCCCCTCCCCCAACCCAACTGATGAACGAGAGGTTGGATAGTCTACAGCAGGCTATGAACCGAGTTGAGGAACGCCTCAACTCGCACATTTCAAGGGAGGAGCATGATGCACTCATGGAGGAGCATCGGCAGTTGAGGAAGAGGTCAACAATCTGCTCAACTTTGTGCGCACTATATTTGTAGAAAGACAACCTCCTCCGCCTCCGCCTAATTGAGTCCTTGTATTTTTTATTTTTATGTGACTACTTTTATGGTTTAAAACATTTGGTTGTATAACATTATTTTTTACGTGCCTATCATATAATCTTTTATTGCGTTTTTCATTTTATTAGATTGATAATTTAGGTTTAATATTAAAATAAAAAAACTGGTCAAATGTGGTCAACATCGTTGACCACATTTGACCTGTTTTTTTATTTAATATTATATTTTTTTCGACTAAATTCCGACTAAATTGTAGTAGGAATTTAGTCGGTACTTTTGATAATCACTGACCATCTGCCGACTATAGGTTAGTCGGAAAATGGTCGGGATCCACAGCCGCCAGATTTTGGTTAAGTTCTGGAGAAATTAAGGTTTGACTTTTCCGACTACTTACCTACTAAATTGTAGTCGAAGAGTAGTCGGAAAGGTGATTATATATTTTATTTTGGGAAAAAAACTACCAACCATTAATAACCATTTTACAAAACCAGCAACTATTGTCCGACTAAATGTGTAGTCGGTATTTTGCGATGGCGTTCTAGTAGGAAAGTGGTCGGTATATAGCTCCAACTTTCCGACTAAACGGTGTAGTCGGAATAGCGACCAATCTGCTACCACAGCCCATGTAGTCGAAATTCCGACTAAAATTTCGACTATTTAGTTTTACCGACTATTTTGTACCGACTACCCTGATTTAGTCGGAGGTTAGTCGGTATAGGTGTATACCGACCAACCAGCGACTATTTTGTCCAGTCGGAAATGTGCGTTTTATTTGTAGTGTGTGTTACCCATAGACCTGGGAAAACGGTTGGTCGGACAGGTTACGGGTCGGGTCACTTTCGGTCGAGTCATTCTCGGGTCTAGTCATTTTCGGGTCGGGTCACTCTCGGTTCCGGGTCTGTTGGTTTGACCCAACGGATTATGAGTTATGAAAATAAAAAAATGATTTTCCATATTTTATTAAACTTTTTTAATAAAAAAACTATTTTTCATCCGTATGACATTAATCCACATATCAATTAACACAGTATTAAAGCCTTATATGTGATTGAATTCAAGTTATAAGAAATCAGTAATTGCGACGCTCGTTGTCTAAACTTTAAATCTCTATGTATAGTTGGATTTGTAAGATACGTGTCACATTAGAGAAACCAGATGTGCGATTTTCTAAAACTAGTTGGTATGTCGGGTTCATCTAAGTGTAAAGAATATAAGGGAATTAATACTTATTTTGAAAGACTTGTAATATACGTGCTTCATAAAAGTTATTGCGTTTATTAAAGTTGTAACGTTAAATAAAAGTGACGTTAAATATCTTCTCATTTTCTCATAAAAAATATTTTCACAATTTTCATGTTGGAAAGATATACAAATAACTAAGTACTTATTTCGACTTAAAAGATACACGTTTTATAATTTACGGCAGCGACATTTCTTTTCTGAAAAGCTCATTCGAATGCGCAAAACGTTCTTATAAATTATATCGATTTGCTTACTAAAATGTAGAAGAATAAAAAACTCATTTGACTGATTTAACAAGATATATGTATTCAATTAAGATGATTATAACGTCCTTTTTTTAAAGAAAATAATTACGATGGATAAAAAGATGTTAAATGCGTATTTTTTGAGATCTATTAAAGAGTTTTAGGGTTCAAATGATATAGTCAATATGTTGAGATACGTTGAAAACAAAAATTTTATTTGAAATCAATTCTAACATTGAGATTACTATAAAAATTGACATTAGACCTGTCAAAACGAGTCGGTCGGGTCGGTCGCCGGTTGGGTCATTTTCGGTCGGGTAATTATCAGGTCGGTCATGTTTCGGTTAAATCGCTTTCGGATCGGTCGGGTTCGGATTTCGACGGGTCGTGTCCCAGGTCCATTTTCGGGTCGGATCAAATTTTCCTAGGTCTAGTTACCCACATGTGAGTTGTTCCACATTGGAGAAAGAGAAGAGTATGCATCACTTTATATACTCAAGGAGTAACTCCTACTATTACCAATTGGTTTTATTAGTGAACCTTTTTTGGGTTTATGAGCGGACTACTTCTTCTCCTTGTTTGGGTTGCCCAAACCCATTTTCTAAATTCTATCACAAAATAATTTCCTTTGTTCATTTTGATTTTTCAATTCTCATTTTTACGCAATTTTTCACATTATATTATTTAGGACATAATATATGATTATATAATATACTTTAAAAATACGAAAGAAAATTGAAAAACGTTGCATAAGTGTCGTTCCTGATATGCCCTAGGTAAAACAATGTATATGAGTCTTCATTATAGAAGATCAATTTAATATATTATTTTTTTAAAAATTCATCTCCTTCCTTCTTACTCTAACATGTCTTCTTCCTAAAAATAACTAATGTAGACTCACTGATTAAACTGAAATAAGACCTCCTATGTATGCCGCCCCAGCACTCCTTTCCCACCCTAGAAATGCCCATGCGCTGCATTAGAATTGAATTAGGTTTTCTTGATTGGGGGCCATTATTTACATTTTTGTAATTTGAAATCTAAATTATATGAATTAGGAAATACAATAGTTAATAGGACCATTACACATGATATTTCCACACACTAGCGATGGATATGGGTTAGATTTGAGTCCGGTCAAACAAAATCCTATTTCAGTCCCTTTTTATTAGTGAACTCAAACGCGAACCCAAATCCATAGGGTCTAGACTATTATATTGCTTTTTCTAAAAACAATAAGAAAAAAAATATTATGTAATTTTTCTCCATTCAAAGAAATTATTTTGAAATTAAAAATAAATAAGGGTTTTCTAATATGTTACACTAAATGAGAGATCAAATTTATAAAGTTTTCCAACATTTAAAGTCATAAAATGAAGTATTTATTAAAGCTTTCAATTTTTAAAGTACAATTCAACAATCAATTTTAAATTACACAATAGACAAAGTGTTATATCAAACAAACAAATACACATATTTATTTTATATAATTTAGAAAATGTAAATGCAAAACGGTTTATAGGTTGGATATGCCTCTTAAAAGTGTAAACCCAGACTCGTACCTTAAAATCAAAGACCTAGACTAGACTCGAATCCTTAGAGTTCAAAAATAGATGGATCAAGACCTTTAATTTAAATTGAAGTCGAGTCGAGTCTAAACCCTTTAAATCTAATACTCTTGCCTATATAGCCCTACCTCGCACATTTGCCCTATTCTGATCATTCAAACATGGCTAGCTAGTTACCATGTAGAAGCACTTGACTAGCTAGGACACCATTGATGAAATTCTAGTACTACCAAAACCAAAGAAAATAATTAATTAACTCATATTTATAAAACCAAAGAAATTCTAATTAGTTGGGAAATGTGCTTATCCCTCCCATAATTTTGGCCCTAATTAAGTGATTAGATAAAATGACATCACCAAATAGTATTGAGCCAATCTTAATAGAGTAGTTATGCGGTCTAAACTGCACACAGTTATCTTCCTTGTTTCCCTCGTCACATACTAATCTCTTTAGTCTTATCCCTACGCCTTTAAATATGTGCCTAAATTACAATTAAATATTAATTGCGCATGCATGCTTTATGGCCTATATAGGACTAAAATAAACGTAATTACTATTGAGTTTTGAATAAACTATATAGTACTTCTATCATTATACTGTATTTGTATGTGTACCTTTTAAAGACAAATTAGAGATTGCCCGAGAATAGAGAGCACCATAGTAGAGGGTAAGAGGATAGAGAGCATAGGGTTAGAGAAATCGAGGAAGATTTAGGATAACTTGGGATGAGTAAATATAAGTTGACTTGCACGAATCAAATCTCTCTGAGGACCTGACTAGGGATAGGAGTAGGTGGAGGCGCCTTATTCATGTTTTAGACTACTGATTGTCCCTTCGCTTACTTGTCGGTGTTCTTGTTCTCTGGTTTTTTTATTCGTTGCTATTTGTACTTTATTATTGTTTTCCTGTTTTTTTAATATATTTTATTATATTCATATGCATTCTGGTTATATTTATCTTATGCTTAAGGATCATGCTTGTGTGTGGTAAGGTGTAGACTTGCGAAGTTCGCTTTATCCGCATTCAGTCCCATCAGTTGCAGAATCATAATCTTATCTTATTCTTTTTCGAGTCGGAGGACTTTTTGGTCGCGCTCTCCTTCATGGATATGAGTTGCCGTCTTCCTTCCCTCTCCAGACCCTGGAAATAGTTTTTTATGGACGAGATATACTGGGTATGATGATGATGATGTGTAGCTTTTAATTTGCCTGACATTCTTTTTTAAGCTATTTTAATAAATTTATTTTAAAATTATTTTAAGAGCCGATCTCACCATTCTAAGACATCTTAATCTTTATTTTCTCGTTTAATAACTCAAAAGAACAAATAATCCGACCTAATTAATTCATTTTCTTAAACTCTAGATCCGTTTAATAAGCAGTATTAAATGGTGGAAATGAGAATGATTTTTAGTGTTCATGATATATATCATATAATTTCCATGGTAATTAAAGTTTTGATTATAAAAAAGTCTTTTGGTTCATAACTATTTTCCATTTCCACCTAATACCACATTTCAAATTTTAATATATTGATATTGTGTTGAAGTACAATAAGCATCACCATTAGACTTGTCAAAGGATATTTCAACTAAAATTACACTAACTTTCATTCTATTACAAATGTCAAACATGTAGTGTTGATTATGAAATGGGCCCTAAATGTTTATAATTTTGAATCCTACAAGCTAGTAAAAAAAACTTTAAGCTGTCTAAGAGTCTAGATTAAACATTATAATATTGTTGAAGTGCCCACGTGTTACCCAGATGTGGTTGTCCCACATCGGAGAAAGAGAAGAGAATGCATCACTTTATATACTCAAGGAATAACTCTTACTATTACCAATTGGTTTTAGTAGTGAACCTTATTTGGGTTTATGAGTGGACTACTTTTTCTCCTCCTTGTTTGGGTTGTCCAGACTCATTTTCTAAATTCTATCATGGTATTAGAACCCGGTTTGTTGTTGGGCCTTTATATTGGGCATTTAATCTTACTATTGGTTTAGGAGTTTTTAATTGGATGTTCATTCCCAATGGGTTTCCCAATGGGTTTGTAACCCTTCTGGTGGGCTAAAATTCTAAGGACACTCACATGTGAGGGGAGTGTTGAAATGCCCATGTGTTGTCCACATGTGAGTTGTCCCACATCGGAGAAAGGGAAGAGTATGCATCACTTTATATACTCAAGGAGTAACTCCTACTATTACCAATTGGTTTTAGTAATGAACCTTCATTGGGTTTCTGAGTATACTACTTCTTGTCCTCCTTGTTTGGGCTGCCCAGGCCCATTTTTTAAATTCTATCAAACATAAATATATTTAATAAAAATCCCCAAAATTATGCCTTAAATTACGCACTAATCTGGTGTGGTTATGACTTTAGTGCATATCAGCTCCTACTTCAAGGTGATATTAGTATATTATTACCTAAAAAATGTTTCAAGAACCTAACTTATAAGGGTGGGTGCCCTTATAATAATTAATATCCGACTACTGCGGAGTCACTTAATGACATAAATTAACAAAATAAAAATAAAAGATATTTAACGTCATTTTTACTATCATAATTATTTTTTTTTCAAAAAACGGATATTTTTACCACTTATTCGCGTATTTTTCGAAACGTAAACCGAAAAAGATATTTAACGTCTTTTTTACCCATCATAATGATGTTTTTT
This sequence comes from Amaranthus cruentus, assembly GCA_019425755.1. NCBI lineage: Eukaryota > Viridiplantae > Streptophyta > Magnoliopsida > Caryophyllales > Amaranthaceae > Amaranthus > Amaranthus cruentus. The sequence goes on along the minus strand of CM033453.1, from coordinate 13,970,425 downwards.
CAAAAAGTTCATGTCGCGATTATCCTTAAAATGGGTAATTGCGACCGGATTTTCGAAATAGTTAATCCTTAATGGTAATTGCGATGTCCGTTTTTTGAAAAATCATCGTTATAATGGGTAAAATTGACATTAAATATCTTTTTCGTTTTACGTGTAGGAATATAGGCGAATATATGCTTGTTTCAACCGAATTTTCGAAAGAGTTACCCCATAAGTGTAATCGCGAGGTCGTTTTTTCGAAAAATATCATTATGTTGGGTAAAAATAACGTTAAATATCTTTGCTATTTACGTATCGAAAAATAGGTGAATAAGTATTTTTTTCGACCGAAGTTTCAAAAGAGTTGCCCCATAAGGATAATCGCAATGTCCATTTTTTGAAAAAAAAAATCGTTCGGATGGTTAAAAATAAAGTCAACTATATCTTTTATTTTATTTTGTTGATTTATGTGTTTTAATTTTTAATTATTCTAAAATACGAGAACCAATGAGATACTATCACATAGACAACTTAACCTCTCAAATTGGTCAAACCCTCAAACTTAAAAGTCAACTAATGTTTTCCGTTAAATAGTACTCATTTACAAAGAAATATATCATATTAAGTAGTTTTTTACAAAAAATAATATATAAGGTAATATTTTGCAAGTAGCTAGACCTATAAATTAGGTAGTTTTATATAAATTTTCTTAATTAATATAAGACTTGAGAAGGATCCTAGCTCCAACTGCCCTATTACTTTAATATCAAAATTAAAGATTCTATGCCTACGACAAATCTGTTACGAATCCACAAATTGTGATTATAATAAGCCCTTAAGATGTGGGCAATTCCCACTAATTAATTAATTAAGTACTAATTAACTGTGGTTTGTTAAGAACTAACCAGATAGGAAGATGTGTCTTACAATGTAAGCATTGTTCTTTTTATTTTTTACAAATTTTGTCGATTAATTAATACTTCATTTTTTTTCATAAAAGTATATACTTCACTTTTTTGGTAAAATAAGGCCATTCAAACATAGGTCTTAGGATTGTTTTTTAATCATATAAAAAAAATTAACTATAATTATTGTGAGAGACGGTCTCTTCGAGAGACGCCTTAGATGTATGGGCTAAATAGCCCAATTAATTAATATAAATTAAAAAGAAATTAAAAATGTGAGCTTTTTGTTTTGAAGTCGTCTCTTAAACAAATTAATATACATTTAAATACAAAAAAAGGTAATAGCATGCTATATACTCCTATTAAACAAATTTGCTAACAGAAAATTGATAAATGATTAAATATTTCATCACGAACTTATTCAGTTATTTGGCCATATACTTTCTTGTTCTACAAAATTTTCCCTATTTTCTTTTTAAATTCATTCCATCAAATTTGATCATTTTATACTCTTTTTTTTATTTTCATTCACACATTTACTTTCATTTTGCCATCTATACAATTCTCTTTCTCTCCCACAAATATCACTTTACCTACTTTTTATAAATTTCCCACTAATTGTTAAATGGAACATTTTCATAAAATAATTAAGGAGTAATTTTGATAATGGCCTTCTAATCCTTGTCCAATTGTTAGTAATTAATCAATTGATAGTATCAAGCATTACAACAAGGCTTAAACTTTGTTAAAATGTGTAGACTAAATTAATGTAATGTGAGAGATCTTATTTTACTCAGACGAACATAAATAAAATGTTATTTCCTCCGTTCCAAATTTGTCCTATTATAAGTAATATTTGCACTATTCACTCATCATCCTTGATTTGTAATTAATTTTTAATCTATAAGTTAAAATATATTCAAGTGGGATCTTCTTTGATTTGTGTCGAAGCAAAAATTATTAATATCAAGATATTATAATTTTTAATTTTATAAAATTTGAAATATTAAGAATTGAATTAGTACTTTGGACTGCGTAAAAAATAAATATTGCAAGTAATTTAGAATAGAGGAAGTATATACTTTTACATTTTATTTGTTAGACTTTTCATTCATGTACAAAATGCATAATGGTCATCTCGTATTAGGATCTTCTTTATTACTTTTCTCTATTACTTATATTAGGATATTGACATCTATTTTAGAATAAAAAATAAAATATTAAAATCGCAATTGTTAAACTCCATTAAGCAATTCTCGTCATTGGATTAAGTAATGGACCCTTCGTTACATTTTAAGTAAAGGAGATACCACAATTTGTATTTATCTAGGGCGGCTTGCTGTTATGTTTACACTACAACATAATTTGCTTTTAGTGGGATATATTTAGCGACATTTAATTTAAATGTCGCTACTTCAAATTTCTTATAGTGTATACAGAGGATTTAGTGACATTTATTAAACCCTTTAGCAGCATATAAAAAATCACACTAAAGCTTTTAGCGACATAGAATCTAGTGACATTTCTCACAAATGCCACTATAGACTATAGTGACAATTACATATGCCACTAAAGACCAAATTAAATGTCGCTAAATCACTTTATGGTGGAACTTAAACTAAAAACCAATAATTATTCACAAATTCTTACTTGAGACCGTCTTTTGTAAAGACGGCTCTCAAAAGCCCAATCCAATTCAAAATATATATTGTTACAACTCTAAATATAGATTTGGGCTGGACTTTTGAGAGTCGTCTTTACAAAAGACAGTCTCTCAAGAGAGCACCTGATAATTATTACACTAAAAATATGAATCGGTGACATTTTTTTAATGTCACTAAATCCAATATCGCAAATAGCTAAATTTGTTGTAGTGTTACTTGTCACGAGGTATATTCATCAAAGGCTAATGCTATCCTAAAAGGAATATTCTTTACCTGCAATTGTTTTGTTTCATACAATTAATAACAAATACATATTTTGTGTAAATTTAAAAAAATTGGAAAAAATAGTTTAAAAAAGTGAGAGAACCTTGAATAAGATAAAATAATTTCAGTTAAATTTGTGAATGTGAATTCAAAAAATAATGTTGATTATGGGCAAAATAAAAATGATAAATCTATTATTTTTAAAAAATTAAGTTAATAAAGAAAAAAGCAACGCAAGATGATAAACATTAACCAAATATAAAAAATAAATTAAAAGTTAGTGGAAAAAATATGGAGATCATCACTATTAAACATATTTAAGTTTGTGAAAACAAGTGGGGACCATAATAAGAAATGTTAAGTATAGGTGTATTGTGAGCAAGCAACAAGCAACAGAAGGTGGCTAACAACTAAGGAACAAACCAGCAGCTCATGTACACAAGGAGGGCAGCACAATAGAAGAGGATCAGAAGGGGCAACAATAGGACTATCATCATTACTGATATATAGTTTAGTAAGTAGATTGCCTTTACAGCCACGTAGATTATTTGTTAGGTAGTTATAACAGAAGTTAGTTATTCCTCTAACAAACCCAATGTATTGTTTGTATGTTGTCCTATATATATATGCTGCCTCACACCCCTCTTGTAATTCAATTGATTCAATTAATGAAATTGATCTTTTCTCTCCTTTACTCTAATATCTTAGTTCCTTTTGCGAACTTTAACATGGTATTAGAGCAGCCTTAATTCACCCAAGAATCATCAATAAAACTTGGGATTCTTGATCAAGAAAACAAACTCCTAGCAGTCCTACCCCATCTTCTTCTGTTTACCCTTCTAGAATTTCAAGATTAAGATCAAGAAAAGACCCCAATACAAAGGAATCATGGTTAATGCAAGTCAAAATGGTTCTACACACTTAGACCCAACCATGAACCCAACATTAGTCTATTTCTTGCATCCATCAAACAGCAATCAGAAACTAGTAAACATCGTGTTCTCTGGTAGGGGTTTTGGAAAATGGAAAAGGGTATTGACCATTGCTCTTTCAGGAAGAAACAAGCTAGGTTTTGTGAATGGAAGCCTTACAAGACCAACAAGCAATACATTTGCAAAAGCTTAGGATTGAGTGGAAAATGTAGTGATGGGATGAATTATAGCAACCTTGGAAGATTCTATTGCCAACAACATATTATCCTACAAAACCTCAAAGGATGTATGAGATGAATTAAGTGAAAGATATGGGCAAAGTTCAAATGCCCAATTGCTCTCCCTTCAACAAGAATTGAATGCCCTAGGGCAATCACTAGAATGAGTATTTCAGAGTTTTTCACAAAGATCAAGACATTGTGGGATGAGTTAGACACCTTGAATCCTGTGCCAATGTGTTCTTGCAGTGCAACATCTTCATACTCATGTGATGTTGTCAAAAAGATTCATAAAATGCAACAAAACAACAAAGTCATTAGTTTCTTGATGAAACTGGACAAGAGATATAAACAGGTTAGGAGCAACATGCTTATGATGCCTGACTTACCCACTGCTACACAAGCATATATGATTTTATTACAAGAAGAAACTCATTTACAATTAAGCACTAGTGGTGGGAGTATGAATGATTCAATGGCATATAGAGTAGAGAAATGCAAGTATCAACATAAGGGTGGAAATAGGAACAATAGCTCTAAGGGATATAAGTCCATGAAACCAGCACTATGGTGTGAGCATCGTAAGATGAATGGGCATATCAAGGAGATGTGTTGGAAGATTATTGGATACCCTACAAATCATCCTGCTAACCAGAAATCTAACTCTTGGAGAAGGGATATTAGAGCAATGCTAACTCTGCTATAGCACATGAAGAAAATGATGGGCTGATCAGTTCCAAGTTTACCCAAGATCAGTACCAACAGATCTTGAACATGCTGAATAAACAAGATTCTAAGGCCAGCAACACCTTTGCAAACAATAGCCAACTCATAGGTACACTATCCTTGACTTCCTATAATGATAATATTTGGATCTTTAACAATGGTGCTACTAACCACATGTGTAACAACCTTCATAAATTTACCAACCTTAAGTCAATTGAAAAGTAGAATCATGTTGTGACAATACCAGATTGCACTAAGGTTACAGTCAAAACATAAAGGAATTGTAACCTTAGAGAATGGGATAACTTTGCATAATGTGCTATTTGTACCTAGCTTTAAATACAACCTGATTTCTATTAACAAAATATCAATTGACTTGAATTGCAAAATATTTTTCAATGCATATGGTTTCTTTGTTCAGGAAACATTGATGAAGAAGTCTTGGCTTCTTGGTGAGGAAAGGAATGGGCTATATGTCATACAAGAAAGAGACATCACTAGCAAACATGAAACAAGTATACAGTACCACCCTTTCATTAATACAAGCACTACAACTAGCTGTGATAGCATAGTAAATAAAGCAAAGCTACTGCACCTCAGAATGGGCCACATGCCCATGCAGAGTCTTGAACTTCTATTCCCAAATATGAAGAACAAACTAACCAAGAGCAAAGTTATATGCACCATTTACTCCCTTGGAAAGCAAATAAGATATGTTTATCCTACATCTAATAGCAAAACAGATCCACCCTTAGAACTACTCCACATAGATTTGTGGGGGCCTTTTAAATACTTGTCTAGAAAAAGTTGTAGTATGTTCATAACTATAGTAGATGACTATAGTAGAATGTGTTGGATTTTTTTAATAAAATGAAAATCTAAATTTCCTAAAATCTTTATGCTATGTTTTGGAATGAAGATTTTATTTGAAAATATAGATTTGACTCAAAATTAGTGTTTGGCAAATGGTAGAATTTCAAATTTGGATTTGAGTCAAATCCACAATTGTTATCAAAATGGTTTAAAGATGAAGATTTGAGAATGACCTCCCAAACCTTGTCATTCTCAAATTCTACATTCATGATTTCATATTGAAATCATTAATTTGAAATGAAATGCTAGTTCCCAAACACAACCTTAAGGATTTTGTAATTCTTGTTGAAAATCAGTATTCACTTAAAGTGAAAATCATTAGAACAGATAATGCTACAGAATTAACCAAAGGGGAAGCATTGGACTTCCACCTTGCAAATGCCATAAAACAACAATCCAGTTGTACTGAAACACCCCAACAAAATGGGGTAGTTGAAAGAAAACAAAAACATATATTAGAGACAACAGGATGCTTGTTCTATCAATCAAATCTTCCCATGCAATTTTGGGGAGATTGCATACAGTGTGCAGTGCACCTAATAAATAGGATGCCACTGACAATTCTCAATGGAATGACACCATATGAAAAACTACATGGCATAAAATCCAAACTAGACTAATTAAAAGTCTTTGGCTACTTATGCTATGTAAGTACTCTCAAACAAGGGAGACAAAAATTTTCACAAAGAGCACAACAACGTGTGTTCTTAGGATACCCTACTAACAAGAAGGGATACAAGGTGTATAACATAGAAACACAAACTGAGATAATCTCCAAAGATGTGTCATCTTTCATGAGAGGATTTTTCCTTATCAAATCATGCAGTCATAGAGAAAATCAAATAACATTAAACAATTCTTTTTACCTGCTCAAACAGAAACATTTAACAAAAAGGATCCATCACAATATTACTTTGATTTTCAGCAGGATTAAACAACAATAGTAAATAATGATCATGAAAAGATTGAAGAAAGCAACAACCAGGACTCAAATAATAGCCAAGAGCATACTAAAACAGAAAAGCACACAAAATTGGATGAAAATACAAAAGCAAATAGACTCATAGAAGTTAGTGATCAAAATGATTCAGAACATATTAACACCTCTATTAGTCCAAGGAAGCCTCACAAGACAAAGAAACCACCTTCTCATCTAGAAGATTATTATTGCAACATAACCAAACACTGGTGTGGGATTGTGAAACATGCTGACATAAGAATAAATAATGTACAGTACAATCAGTTTGAACACACTGAACCTAAGAACTTCACAAAAGCCATTTCTAACCCTATATGGAAAGAACCAATGGACAAAGAAATTCATGCCCTAGAGAGAAATGAAACATGGGACATAATCACTTTACCCATAGGGAAGAAGGCCATAGGGTGTAAGTAGGTGTTCAAAGTCAAACTTAATGATGCAAATGGTACCTTGGAAAGATACAAAGCTAGGTTAGTGGAAAAATGGTACAATCAAAAATTTGGCATGGATTATGATGAAAACTTCTCAACTGTTGTGAAGATGACCACAATAAGGTGTTTGATTGTAGTTGCAGTAAGTAAAGGGTGGTCTTTGTATCAACTAGACGTCAACAACGCCTTTTTACATGGAGATTTAAAGGAGGAAGTATACATGAAGATTCCACAAGGATATGGAGACTTTAAAAACAAAGTCTGCAAACTCAAGAAATCCTTCTATGGCTTAAAACAGGCCTCAAGGCAATGGTTTGCAAAACTGGTAAATGAGCTCACAAAACAGAATTATCAACAATCAAAGAATGACTATTCTCTTTTCACAAAATGGGACAAAGACAATATAACTATCCTTGCTATATATGTTGATGATATCATCTTGACAGGGGACAATGCATATGAAATTAGTAGCATTAAGGCTCACCTTGACAAAGTGTTTAGCATCAAAGACCTATGTCACTTACACTTTTTCCTTGGAATAGAGGTAAGCCATCTACATGGTGGAATAGTATTATCTCAAAAAAAGTTTATCAATGATTTAATCAATGACCACTACATACACAAAGCATCAAGACATGCTTTAACACTTCTGCCTATACATCTAAAGCTCTCAGCTTTGGAAGGAACCCCATTAAGTGATCCAACTTCATATAGAAGTATAGTAGGTAAGCTCAATTACCTAACTAATACAAGACCGGATCTGGCCTATGTAGTACAGACAATGAGTCAATTTATGCAGAAGCCTAGAGAAACACATTGGAAGGCCATACAACAGACACTCTCCTATGTTGAGAACACATCTGGACAAGGAATCTTTCTAAGTGCAACAAACAAGATCACTGTCCAGGCTTTCTCAGACAACGATTGGGGTGCTTATATTGACTCTAGAAGATCAATAACAGGCTACTTAATCATGCTTGGCCAATGACCTGTGTCATGGAAATCAAAAAAGCAAAGCACAGTGTCTAGGTCAAGTTCAAAAGCGGAATATAGGGCTATGGCTTCTACAACAGCAGAAATAACTTGGATAGTTAGGCTTCTTGAAGAACTGAGCTTAGAAAAATTAAAACCAATCACACTTCACTAAGATAATCAATCTGCATTATATATTGCAAAGAATCCAGTCTTTCACGATAAAACCAAAATATAGAAGTGGATTGTCATTTTACAAGAGATAAGGTGTTAAAAGGTTTAATACAATTGTCTTACCTTCCAACTAAAAATCAGTTAGCAGATATTCTGACCAAAGTATTACCTTCCCCTCACTTCAAAACTCTCCTAAACAAACTGGGAATGGCTTTTCCCAATTCCAGTTTGAGGGGGATGTTAAGTATAGGTGTATTGAGAGGATCACAAGCAACAAAAGGCAACCAGCAACTAAGGAACAAACCAACAGCTGATGTACACAAGGACAGCAGCACAATAGAAGAGGATCAGAAGGGGCAACAATAGGATTATCATCATTACTGATATGTAGTTTAATAAGTAGATTGCCTGTATAGCCACGTAGGTTAATTATTTGTTAGGTGGTTGTAATAGAAGTTAGTTATTCCTCTAACAAACCCAATGTACTGTTTGTATGCTGTCCTATATATGTGGGCTGCCTCACACCCCTCTTGTAATTCAATTGATTCAATTCATGAAACTGATCTTTTCTCTCCTTTACTCTAATATCTTAGTTCTTTTTGCGTACTTTAACAAGAAATATAAAAATGTTAAATTGAAGTTAGTAGAAGATCTATATGTGAAAAATATAAGAATTAATAAAATATTAAAATTAGGATAAATAAGATTAATTAAGTTTAAAATTTTTGATATAATAAAGAAAAAGATACTTTTAGAGAACGACAAATGAAACGAATAAAATGACAAATAAAACTCTTCAGGGGTTTCATTTACTAAAGCACCGATTGGAAAATTAATAGTTGATTACTGAAATTAAGTAAACGTACGTTAATTTTGTGTTTCGGTTTTTGTGCCTTAAAGAGTCTAATGTTTTGTAATATTTATTAATGGTTAAGAATAATGATTATGTGCTTTAGAATCAGAAATTGCAATTATAAGAGGGAATGAATAAAAGTCCTTTAACATTAAATATTAAGGGAATAAAGGTTTTTTTTTTTGTTTAACAAAATGGGACAGGTATCCTTTGAACCCGGTTTTGAGACCGGTAAAATTGTAAATATGTATTGTCATTTTGTAAAATCGAATGCCTCAAATGAAGTTATTTTGATCCAAGAAACATGTATTAAAATAAAAAACTTTAAAATAAGAAAAACTTAATAAAATATTTATTTTATTTTATTTGGGAAAATTGAGAAGAACAAATAAAAAAGGAAGGGATAGAATAAAAAAATTGATTTATTTAGATTTAGAAGAACCGCAGATTTATGATTGAATTAACGATATCATGCATTTGCGTGAGAAGTTAAGCTAGTCGTACATAAAGTCTAAAATAATTAAAACTTAATCAAAAGCAGACTTAAATTTATAGAATTTATTTGCATCATCTAAACAGATTCCAGTATTGACTTAATTTGAAATTAACAAGCTCGTATAGGCAAACATCAACAAGAAGCAAAGTTGAGGGAGTAATCCTATCCTATATAATACTAAAAAAGTTCGATTCATTTTCCCGTCTAGTTGAAATTCCTACATAAAAATTTTGCACAAATACTAAAAGACAATAATTTGTATTAAAAAATAACTGTAACCTAAAAACACGAATGTAAAAGCTAATGTGATATAAAGTAAAAAAAACGATAAGACTAATTTAGACATTTACATAAATTGTTTTTCGAAAATTTGTAATATATAACATGTAATTTAAAATTATTAAATGGAAATATGTGTTAGAGTATATAACATATTCTGGGGCCTCAACCATAAGCTTAAGCCTATGGTTGAGTTAGTTCCTTGACATGGTATCAAGAGCATAGGTTTTTTTTTTATCCTCCCTTAAGCTTTTGGTTGAGGCCCAGGATATGTTATATACTCTAACAATATGTACTTCGGCTTCATCTAAATCTCGACACGTAGTTATAAATATCCTACCAGTCATAAGAAAAGCCTAAAAATATGTATGAGCGCACAATATTTCTTAAGCTTGTCCAACGCACCAAGTTGGTTCAGGTTCGGATTCGGGTCATATATAAATAGGTCAGAAAACTCTTGATCCAAACCCAACCCCTTTAATTAATTGGGTCGAAAATCATAATTTTGACCCGACCTGCAACATTTCTGGTTGACCTGATTTCGAGCCACTTAACCCGTGTATAATTTTTTTGTTTTCATTTTAAGGTTTTTAACGTTGTTAAATCTAATTTTTCAGGCTTTAATTTTATACTTATTGATTTAACTCGAAATTAACACATTTAATTAAATGGGTTATACAGGTTTTTTTCGGATTTAAAATTTTGACCTGAACCTAACCCATTTAATAGAAAGATCAGGCCGGGTCGAACCATTTAATTGATTGGGTCGACTCATTTAATTAATTGGGTCAAAAGTCTCAATCCAAACCCACTTATTTCGGATTAGAATCAGGACGGATCAGTTTTTGCCAACCCTAATATTTCTTGTAGTCTCTCTCTTTAACATGATTTAATGAATTACTCTCTTTATTCTTCCATTTAACTTGCTTGGTGTAGATATTATTCCTACCTATTTTTATTACAATTTTCAAAGTATATATATGTTTGATGCTTAATATTATTATTGTAATTTATAAAATATTATAAAATGTATATGACAAATTTCTATACAAGAAGACAAATTCAATAAGATTTCAATTGGTAAAAATTAAAACAAAATTGTAAGTTTCGAATATATTAGTCTATATGGGAAATCTATAGTGTATGAAGGGATGTAACTATTAATAGTAAGTTATAAAGATAAATAGTTAATACGATAAATAAATAAGTGGATTAATTCAAAGAGAAAACTGAAAAATTGGATTAGATTGAAGACAAAATTAATTTTTTCATGAAATCAAAGCAAAATTGTGGAGATTATTAATTGCCTAAAGAAAAATAAAAGGCAAAGTAGGTGGGATAATCTTAAAGAAAATTTCTTTTTTAAAAGAAAATTTCTTTTTATAAAAAAAATTTGATTAATATTAATGTAAGAATAATAAGATAAATATTATTAGGAAGAACAAGATTTAAAGAGAGAATTTAAGCCTATTGAAAATAGAAAATAAAATTTCAAAGAAAAAAAGTCTATAATAACTAAGCAATAATAAGAATATGAATCAGTCTAGGGGGTGTTTGGTATGGGAATAAAAAATATAATGGAAAGGGAAATGATAAAGAGGAGTAAGGTGTAAGAGTATGGGTTGTAATTATATGTTGTTTGGTATGAAAATATATGGGAAACACTTATTTGATCATAGATAGGGAATTTGTTACTTGATATAAATGGGATGTAACAAAGTAAGGGTATCCATTACCCTCAAGAAAGGGATTGGATTAACCTAATATCATACCAAACAAAATATGTGGAGTAATGGTAATTGAATCCCTTACTTATTATTAAAAAGTTCATACCAAACACCCCCTTAAAAGTTGATTAGTCTTTCTTTTTCTACTATTGTAATAACGGTTTGACTTTACGACGTCCTAAAAAAAGTTAAAATCATTTCCTTTAAATAAGAAGAAATGGAATATAATATTTTAGCATTTTCGGTATGGCTCTATGTATTTGGGGTCTTTTTGACGGGCAACTCTTCTTCTGTAAAATTAGTGCATAAATTAAAAACAAAAGTGATAAATCATAATTCAAAAATAAAAATGATGCAAATTAAGTGGAATAGAGGAAATATGCATTTTATCTGGGATCCTGACTTTATAAATGAGATTTAGAGTTTGATAATATGGTGTAGTATGTAATACTTCCACCGTTCTGAAATACTTGCTTCATTTTGATTTTGGACACAATTCATCGTTCAAACTTATTTTATATATAGCGGTAATATACAAGTAAAATTATAGTCAAGTAAAAATTTAGTCCAGGAGCTTCCTTATTTTGTTTCATACGATTTGACATGAAGTTGGTTGATAGCGACTAATTACGTGTTGTTTCCCTATGACGTACCTAGGATTTGAGGGATGAGATTATATAATTTAATTAAATGTATTTTTTAGTATGGTTAAAATAATTTTTAAATACATATTAGATAGCGTAGATAAAATGTTGTAGGATTTGGAGTGAAATTCTTATTCCTAAAGTTTCAATCATTCTTATTTCAATCAAGTTTCATTACAACAAAAATCTCTAAATACCTTACCTATGCCACTATGTGTAAACAAAATATAAATGGAATATTAGAATGTGAATTGAAGTATCAAAACAAAAAATAAAAGAGTATTTAAACATAAATTAATTTCAATCAATTAAGGAATAGTTCAACTACAAGGAACGCGTACACTTGGAAACATGAAAATTTTGGATCAAAACCTATGTTACTAATATTTGTTTAAATTTTTTATTTTTGGATCCAAATTAAACACTTCTGTCAACTTTTTCTAAATGTATCAATAATATAAGGATTCAGAGAAATGGGTATTCTCTTAATTGAAGTAAATACCGTTTTTTAAACAAGGTCCTAAAATAAATTATGATCCAATCTTTTCATTCCCACATCTTATCCTATAATCCCAATCCAAATTAAACTCTATTTGGATGGAGTAGACCCAATGATCCCATACTGAAATTTAAGGCCTGGGCCTTGGATCCAAGTCATTAAAGGTCAATGGACATGCATAAAGATTTGAGTTTCTCATTGATTCAAACTGCGTTCGAAAATCTTTATATCTTAGATCAATCTTAAACTTGCTTAATAAATCTTTATACAAATACAATTATATTTGTGAGAGACTATTTATCACAATGACATCCTCAAAACAAGTAGCCTATATGTAAATAGATAAAGAATGCATGTCAAGAAGATGGTGCGTTGCACCTACAGCCATGGATGAAGAAGACAAACATCATTTTGTATTATTGAAAAAGCTGAAAAGTACTTTGAGTACAAGCCCTAGCTACCTATATATACAAGAAATGCTAGAGTTCTTTATTTTAATTAATGTGTTGTCATTCTATTGTGAGAAAAGGACAAAGCAATAAAGTGGTAGTGTGCAGCTGTAAAAGATGGGAAAGCCTTGTATACAATTTATTATAAAACGGTTCTTGGACCGGTTTAATATATCATGTTTATCACCCCCTCAAACTTGGGAGGAGTATGCATGCCAAGTTTGATAAGAAGTTGCTGGAACGGAGTGGAGGGCAATATTTTGGTGAAGACATTAGCAAGCTCTGACTGCGTAGGAAGATAAGTGAGCTGCAAAAGACCTTTCATGACTTTATCGCGGGTAAAGTGACAATCGACTTCGATATGTTTGGTATGCTCATGGAAGACAGGATTATGAGCAATATGGAGTGCCGACATGTTGTCACAATGAAGAGTCACCGGCTTTAAATTCTGTAAACCAAGTTCCTCAAGTAATCGGATGACCCAAACAACTTTAGCAGAGGTGGTGGCCATGGCAAAATATTCGGCTTCGGAAAACGATTTAGAGACAGTGGCTTGTTTCTTGGACTTCCAACTAATGGGAGAACGACCAAGAAGGAGGACAAAACCAAATATAGACCGGCGAGTATCAGGGCAAGCAGCCCAATCCGAATCAGAGTATGCTTTGAGAGTGAGTTGATCAGTGGCAGAAAGAAAAATTCCTTGACCAAGAGTATGCAAAATATAACTCAATGTATGCTTGAGAGCCTGGAGGTGACAGTCACGAGGACATTGCATGTGTTGACTTAATGACTGAACAGAATATGCTAAATCAGGCTGTGTATTTGTAAGAAAATTCAACTTACCCACGAGACTACGATAAATAGTAGGATCGGGAAGGAAGGGTGAATCATCAGATGTCATCTTGAAGTGTAGAGGTAGGGGAGTGACACGCGGTTTGATGTCAGATAAACCAACATCCCTTATAAGCTCATTACTGAATTTACATTGTGTGAGAACAATACCAGTATCACAATAAGATGCCTCAAGACCGAGAAAATAATGTAGGCGACCCAGATCTTTAATACTAAAAGCACGATGCAAGTGCGTCTTGAGTTGAGAGATAAGTTGAGGATTATCACCGGTGATGATTATGTCATCAACGTAAACAGCAACAATAGTGATAGACGTGGGAGTCTTGTGAGTAAAAAGTGAATAATCAAGTTTAGATTGAGTAAACCCCTGAGATAGAAGAGCATGGGAGAGTTTAGAGAACCATTGACGGGATGCGTGTTTTAAACCATAAAGCGATTTCTTAAGCTTGCAAACCATGTGAGGAGACGATGATAAACCATCGGGAGGCTTCATATACACATCTTCATGAAGGTCACCGTGCTAGAAGGCATTATTAATGTCAAGTTGGTGCAAACACCAATTCTTTGAGGCAGCAAGAGCGATAATACAACGAACCGTGGTCATGCGAACAACGGGAGAAAAGGTTTCCAAGTAATCCACACCATACTCCTGGGTATAGCCCTTAGCCACTAAATGGGCTTTATAACGTTCCAATGAACCATCGGCCTTTAATTTGACTTTGTAGACCCACTTACAACCCACGGTTTTCTTGCCACTAGGAAGCGGTACAATGTCCCATGTATGATTATCTTGTAAGGCTTGAAGTTCAAGATCCATAGCTTGGACCCAGAGGGGGTCGAGAGCAGCCTGTTTATAAGACGAAGGTTCTTGCCATTGCATATGAGAACCCAAAACCTGTTGTTGGGAAACAGACAAAGAACTAAAGTGAACAACATTACACCAGTGAGTATTAGAACATACATAAGCTTTGAGATGGGTGGGAACTTTGGACGTGCGGTTGGATTTGCGAAGGGGGATGATGGGGTGATGAGGGAGAGGAGATTTGGAGGAAATATCTGGTTGAATAGGAGTATTTATTGAATGGGAAGTAGAGGGTGTCGAAGGACTAGAAGGAAGAAAGGAAGTAATAGTGGTGTCTTGAGTAATGTCAGAAGAAGGACTAGGAGTAATAGAAGGAATGAAAGGAGGTAAGTGGGAAGTAGGAGGAGGAAAAGCCAATCATCATAAGATGACAGTGGGGTATGGGAAGGTAGATAAAACTTAGAAAAAGAAGAAGTAGAGCGTAAGGGAAAATGGTATGGGAAACGATGTTCATGAAAAGAAACATCCCGTGAAATAGTGATTTTGTTGGTGGTAGGGTTGTAGGTCTTATAGGCCTTTTGACCAAGAACATACCCTATGAATATAAAAGCATGAGCCCTAGAATGAAATTTAAGTCTAGCTTGTATGTGAGTGAAAACAAAACATAGGCAACCTAACGTTTTGAAGTGGGAATTATTAGGTTTATGACCATAGAGGCGTTCATAGGGAGATGTATTATTGATGCTAGAAAGCGAAATGCGATTAATGATGTACGCAGCAGTTTTAATACACTCACCCCAAAATCGAATAGGGAGATTAGCTTGGCAGGATAAAGCACGTGTGATCTCCAAGAGATGGCGATGTTTACGTTCGAAAACCCCATTTTGTTGAGGGGTGTCGACGCAAGGTGTTTGATGAAGAATGCCTTTTGTAAGAAAGAATTTGGATGCGTCACCCTCACAAAGTTCTCTAGCATTATCGCTCCGAATAGTTTGTATTGAACAATGAAATTGGATTTCCACATAAGAATAGAAGTGTTTGATAAACGTAATGGATTGAGCTTTTTTTTTCATCAAGTAAATCCAAGTGGCCCTAGTATAATCATCTACAACAGTCAAGAAGTAGCGATAGCCATCATAAGTAGAAAATTTGTAAGGACCTCAAACATCAGGGAACAAAAATTACATTTGGGGAAAGGGTAAATGGCCTAGTCTAAGATGCGATAGCTTGACTAGGTCATCATTTGGTGGAGACGATAAGGAAGACTGGACAGCAGCATGACATAACTTGAGGCGCATCTCACTATCAGACCGCGTTATACACTGGCCAACTTGTGATACAAACAATTCTACCTGTTGTTGCGTTTTTTTTTTCTTTTTTTTTGCTAGAGTAACTTATGGTTATTGAAATAAATTTATGGTTTTCCTAATTTATTTTTACTGAAATTTTTGCTCCAAGCAGAAATAAAAACAACCTAACATTACCTTTTTTTTCCGTGAACTTGTTTATAAATATAGATGCTTAAATTATATTTATATTTATAACAGTTAATTCATACTACCTCATATTCAGCAAAAGAGTCCCATTTGACTTTTCACGGTTTTTAAGGAGAGTCAAAATGGGACCCTTGGGTGGGAGAGAGAGTGTTATTAGGGATTTTTAATAAAAATATTAGTGAATTAATAATTTCCTAACAAAATTGGAAGAACAAGCTAACCACCAAATCAAAGAAAACAAAGAAAACAAAATCAAACCAGAAAATTACCAAACAAAAATACCCAGATCTTGAGTGTTCTTGAACAAAAAAAAAAATTTCCTGAAAATTACAGGGGTTTGAAGATGAATGTTCTTGAACAAAAAAAAATTTTCCAGAAAATTACCAAACAAAATTTTCCAGAAAATTACCAAACAAAAAAAAAATTTGAACAAAGAACACTATCCGCCATTTTTATGTGTTCTTGAGGGAGAGGATGAGTGTTCTTGAACAAAGACGCCATTTTTCCAAACAAAAATACCCAGATCTTGATACAAAGAAAACCCATCAATCCAAATCAACCAATTTTTCAAGAATAATCAAAAAATCAAACCCATAAACCCAGAAATCACAAAATCGGCGTTCTGGCAGTGGTGGAGATGGTGGAGGCTATGGAGGCGGTGGAGGTGGTTATAATGGTGGAGGAACAAGATCTGGAGGTGATGGATATGGAGGTGGTGGCGGAGGATGGAGAATGGAGGTGATGGATATGGAGGAACAAGATGAGAGGGATGAACAATGAAGATGATGGGGTGGGAGTGTGGGACACGTTTTAATTAGAGGGAAATGGGAATGGGTAAAGTAAAATAAGGGTGTAGTTAGGTTAGATTAATTAAATGTTTGGGAAAAAATTAGATAGTTTTATTAAGGTTAAAAAGTAAATAGGTAAAGTAAATAAGGGTATAAGGGTAAAAAATCCATGCCAAAAAAGGAAATGGGACATTTGAGGTGACTTGACCCAAAATGAAAATGGGACACTTGTGCTGAATAGTAGGGAGTATAATAAAAAATGAAGTGAATTTTATTTATCAACAACATTATAAAATTATTAGAATCGATCAATTTTTCAAGAACACAAATTGAACTTATAAAATTTGAAGTTCTTAAGCTACAATGTTCAAATTTATAATTGGTTATCCATTATAATTATCGACTTTATCCACTTTCATGGAAATTACAAATTCATGTTATTCAGCAATCCCATGCTTCGATGCTGCGTTTCTCTCTTCCAAAATCCTTCGCCCCATGTATCTGCATGTAATAAAAAGTAAATAATTTAATTTATCTTTTTAATTATTTTGCATCTTATTTTTTTATCTCTTTAGAAATTGCCACAATAACGGATTTTTGTCTAACTATATACTACCTCCTATTTAGCCGAAATGTTCCATTTAGTTTTTTTTGCACTATTCACTCATCACTCTTAATTTGTATTTTACTCTTAATCAATAAGTTAAAACATAGTCATCAATGTTTAACCCTTATGGCAATCGTTCTGACCAGCTACGGAAATGATTGAATTTCGTCATTTCTTGTAAGTTGTATGTAATAATTCTCTAATTTATCCCAAATCAAATAAAAAAGTAGAAGGTTAAAGTTGCATTGGTCATAAAATCTCTAATACATATTCTCAAATGAGACAGTATCCAGGTGTGTATCCGAACAGACAACATTCAAGTTTTTTTAAGTAATGATTTAAGAAGGATGATGTAGAAGAAAACATTGTGGGTATCTGGCTAAATGCCCATAACTAATATCCATGTTTTAAATTTAGGCCATAGGTATTTTATATGAGACCGTCCCACTATATAATAGATGACATAATTAGTCAATTTTTATAACAGATCACTTCAAATAGGTAGTCTCATTTAATAATTTGTGTGTATATGTATTAACTACAATCTAAGTTTAAGAAAAGGGCTAGACCATAGATACAAGCCCTATAATAATCCTGATGCAAAGCATAGACGTTTTGATTAAGTTTAATGATTTTTAGTTAGTATATTATGATCACTACAAAAAATTGTGCCAATTGTGACATTTAAAATATCAAATTATGTCATTTATTAATTGTCATCAAATTATTTGGTGACACTTGTAGGAGGTGTCATAAAATAAGATTGAAATATTAAGATAATACTTTAAGAATAATGACATTTTGATGAAGTGTCAAATAAAATGCGTCACAATTGAACACTTTTTTTGTAGTGGATTAAGTAGCCATTTTACAATTTTTTTATGTGAATTGTTTTAAAATTTGTGAAATGATGACTTTTAAGACATTAAATCTCGTCTGAGTTAAAACGTTGTTGATAATAATTTTTGACATCACATCACATATATATAAAAATGAAGACAAAGAAAGTGAAAGCATACCTTCCAAGCATCATAACAGTAGCTTGAGGATTAGTCCCAGGAGAAGCATAAAAAGTAGAACCATCAACAATCCTTAAACCACTAACATTATAAACCTTATAATCTTTATCAACCACTCTACCAACTTGGCAACCTCCATGATAATGCCATATTGTCATTACAGTATCCTTACAAAACTGCTCAAGTGTTGTGAATTCTCCGGTGTCGTTAGCCGGTCTCCGGCATCTATTTAATGGGAGGCTCAGCATGGTGGTTAAGAGATCTTCCGCTGGTATTTCGGGGTATCGAAATTTCGAGAATGATTTAGAATTAATGACCTTAACTATGGTTTCCATACCTTTAACACACCTTATCAGATCTTCCTTTTCCTTAAAGTAATTGAATGTTACAGAAGGGTTGTCTTTAGGGTTTATGGTCTTAAGTAAAAGCTGCCCTGAAGATAGTGGACCTATGATTTTCTCAAGAATTAAGCCCGCATATAAGGTTTCATCTCCTGAATCTGACTTTATCATTTCTTTTTTACCATTAATTAGTTGAGTCTTTTCATATTTGTCTTGGTTGCTTGAGGCTTGGCTAGTCTGCATACCAAATCAAACCTTTAAAATTTACCTTTTGTTTCTGATAGACCATCATGATCTACCCAATGTATTCCCCCCATAAAAATTTATATTTAGGGTCTGTGAAGGGAAGAAAGGCGGCAATCCAAAACTATTAAGGAGGATGTGGCCAAAAAGTCCCTCGACTCGATAAACCCTACAACAAATTTAACTTTTCATGACATTGGATTTAATGGCATTAAAAAAATATCACCGATAATTTATATTTTAAAATAATAATTATAAGTTTTTATTTTAAGCTTCACTATATATAAATGGATTTGGTGATACTTTATTTGGCCTTTAGTGGCATTCGTAATTGTTACCAAAGTCTACTGTGACATTTATGAGAAATGTCACTGGATCATATGTCGCAAAAAGCTTTAGTATGTTTTTATATTATACAGCTAAATGGTCTAATAATTGTCACTAAATATATCTCACTAAAAGCAAATTATGTTGTAGTAATGAAAGATTCTCAAAAAGAGAGGTTCAAGCAACTACAAATTGAGTGAAACTAAATCTGCACACAGCAAATAGAAAAAGCAATATGCGACAAAGCATTTTGGTCGCTTATTTTGTCACATAAGGCATTAGGCGACAAAATAAGCGACAAAAATCTTTGTCGCCAAAAAGTTTGTCGCATAAAAAATATTGTCACCTATTTTGTCACTAACATTGATTACATGTCATAATAAAAATTTAATGTTTGTTATTATTATTAAACAATAATAGTAATTACTGTTAGTATTTAACATTAACAACAATATTTAATTTTTTCTTAAAAGATATACATTATTAAAGTAATATTTACACAACAAAACTGAATTAAATGAAATTTATTGAGTAAATTAAATTTTAACTAAAAAATGATTAGTAAATTGTTGATGGTTCTTTATTAGATTAATGATTCCCTAAAAACAATTATTCTTTCCAAATTATTAAAAATTGGTAAAATTCTAAAAAATTCATAAATGGTCCAATAATATGAAAAAACAAAAAAAAACCCAGAATTGAAAAATAAATGAGGAACATAAACAAGAAGAAAACAAAAACCCTACACAAAAAAAATGAGGAACAAAAAACATGAAAAAAATGATGAACAAAAAATCAAATTGAAGAACAAAAACATGAACAACAAAAACCAACAAAAGCAAAAATCCAACTACTTAAAGATGAAAAAAAAATGAAGAACAAAAACTAGAAAAAATAAAGAACAAAAAACCAAACTGAGGAACAAAACATGAACAACAAAAACCAAAACCCAACAACTTAAAAATGAATAAAAAACGAAGAAAAAAACTTGAATAAAAATAAAGAACAAAATCGAAGAACAACAACACTAAATCGAAGAAAAAAAAACGAAGAACAGCAACCCAAACTTGAAGAACACCAACCCAGATCGAAGCATTCAAAACTCAATATTGGGAAGATTTTTCAAAAAGTTTGAGATTAGAGAGAAGATAAGTGTTTTTTTTCAAAGGAAGGAGAACGAAGGATAATAGCTTCCATTAATGAAGTGATTAAGCTTCTTATTGAGATAAGTTTATAGGAGTTTAGGGAAGGAGAAAAAAATGTATCAGAGAAGGAAGATGGGAGAATATGGAGAGAGATACGACACAAATGGAGTACTTAGTATGTAAGTTTATCCTTTAGGCTTAAAGCTTAAGCTCATCATTAAGATTTTAAAATCTTTACTATAAATAAAAGCCACATATTTAATATCACATGTTACAATCCATTTAAAATTTTCCGTCAAAAAGTACTCAAAGGGTAAAGCAATTAAATATTCACTTAAAACCAGAAATTTAATGATAATAAAAAGTATTCAATAAATATTTCTTTTCCATTAAATAATAAATTTTTGATGATAAGTATAAAAATATATTGTATGATTAATATATGTATTTATATTGATACATTTACACAGGGCCGACCCTAGGTTTGTCGGAGCCCAGAGCGAAAGATTATTTATGGCCCCCTAAACTATTGAATACATAGAAAAGTTCGAATCTAATCACTAATTGAAA
Source organism: Amaranthus cruentus (assembly GCA_019425755.1). Classification (NCBI taxonomy): domain Eukaryota; kingdom Viridiplantae; phylum Streptophyta; class Magnoliopsida; order Caryophyllales; family Amaranthaceae; genus Amaranthus; species Amaranthus cruentus. The sequence goes on along the minus strand of CM033453.1, from coordinate 13,949,168 downwards.
ACTAAAATTTTTGAGGGGCCCTGGGCGTAGGCACGCCTTGCCCTTGCTTAGGGCCGGCCCTGCATTTACACTACAACAAATTTAACTTTTTGCGACATTGAATTTAGTGGCATTAAAAAAATGCCTCTTATTTATATTTTTAGTGTAATAATCATTGGTTTTTATTTTAAGTTCCTTTATAAAGTAATTTAGCGACACTTTGTTTAAACTTTGGTGGCATATGTAATTGTTACTATATCTATAGTGACATTTGTAAGAAATGTCACTAGATCCTTTGTCGCAAAAAGCTTTAGTGCGCTTTTTATTTATGTTGTTAAAGAGTCTAATAATTGTCACTAAAACCTCTATATGTACTAGTAGAAATTTAAAGTAGCGACATTTAAATTAAATGTCGCTAAATATATCTCACTAAAAACAAATTATGTTGTAGTGTTACAGGAAATATATATTATTATATATCATTTAATTTATTCAAATCAATTAGGTTTACATGTAAAAACATACTTCCTCCTATTCACCCTAAATCTCTCATTTAATTTTTCACACTTACCGAGGCAACATGTTAACCCTTAATATCTCAAATTATTCTTAATTAAAAATTATAAAAATTTGATATTAATAATCCTTGTATTGAGACGAATCAAACAAGATCCCACATGACTATGTTTTAACTTATAGATTAAGAGTAAAATACAAATTAAGAGTGTTGAGTGAATAGTGCCAAAAAAAAATATCCCATTTAGGCTGAATAGGAGGTAGTAATAATTAAATTAAGATATTTTGTGTACTTTCTCCTAAAGTTAAATTGGTCTATATCTAATTTCTTTGAGATCATTTCCTGAGAGACCGTCTTTTTGAGAGACGTCTCTTATGCCCAATCCATTGTAGTTTAATGCCTATTTTACTCTACATTTTCTTTATGGGCCAGCCCAATTAGAGATGGTCTCTCAAAGAGACCGTCTCTCACAAGAATTTGTGAATTTCTTTTGGCTTGAGATATATGAATTTTTAGTTTCATAATACATAAGAGTCTTCCATATTACTACCTCCTATTCAATTTAGTTGTCTCATTTCCTTATTTGGCAAATTCATATCAATTGTTTCATTTCCTTTTTGTCAATTTTTTTTTTACCTAAATACCCCATGTTCACACAAGTAAAGACCAAAATACCCCTATTTTTACTACTTATAATACTCTAACTACCACCTTTACAATTAATTTAATCAATTAAAATACCCCAACTATCACCTTTTTAATGGACCCTACACCACCCTTAATAACCGTGCCCAAATAGATGGGATAACTAGATTGATTCGGAGGGGGTAATTAATAAGTTGAACTTTTAAAATTCGTATCATTTTGACCTTTCAGCAAACTTCTCTTGAATCAAATAAATGCCTACAACTCAGTTCACTTTGAAAATGGTATTGCACTAATTTAGTTTATAGTTACTCATTGGTAAAATAATAAAAATGAAACATATTTTTGGATTAATAAAACTCACGTGAAACAAAAAATCACAATAAAACATTAGATAATTATAAGTTTGCTACGTACTTTTCATCTTCGTTAGTCTTATTGTATTTGTTATATTTCCTTTTTTAAAAATGTTGTCATCATTTTTATTAATTTTTATATTTTATATATATATTTTTTATTTTTAAATATCATTTATATAATTTTACTATTATTATTCTATTATTTGACAACTAAGTATTCCTTTACCTTTTATTTGTGCAGAACCTAACAACAACTTTCATGTCACATGTCGCATGCCCCACGTTTGACAAAATATGCATATGTTGATATCACATTTATTCTACATAATTTCAACTAACATCAACGCGTTGATTTAATTAAGTTTTACACATTTCGTTCTCTATTTTGAGATAAAAAATTGACTTTGTAATTGATAAAATTAATATTATTACCAATAATACTGAAAAAAAATTCAAAACGTTACTTTTTTTCATTTGATGTACATGTACAAATAATGGGAAAAGGAAACAATCATTTCTATAGATGAAGTGATTAAAATTCTTTTCAAAAAAGGAAACTTAATCACCAAGATAATCCATAAGTATAACTGTAATATTTAAGATTATAGGCTACATATAAAATCAACACAAAAATGGTTCTTTTTCTTAAATTAAGGAACAAAAGAAAAAAGGTACTGACATTAAGTGTGACAACCAAAGTTAAGAAGCAAATTACATTTAGGGCAACAATGTCACATTAGACTTATTAATTAATGTTTATTTAAAATTTTATTTTATATATTACGGTTAATAATGTCAAAAGAAATAGAGCCGAATGAAATTTTATTTGAATTGTCTACTCACATACTTTAATAAAATGATCAGATTTTTATAATTTTTAGTTATGTATAGTTTATAATATGTATAGTTAAAATTATACATCGAATTGTATAAATAGTAAATATAATAAAATAGATTAATTACCTTATAAGATGATGGAAGAGAGTGAATAATGGAATTGGCAAAGTTAGCACTACTAGCAGCTTCAATGTAACTACCAAAGTCAGTAATCCCAACAGCTTGGATGAGAGAAACTTCAACTGGGGTTGGTGATGGTATTATTACAGCATTCATTGGATTATCAGTCATTCCTTGGCCCACCATTGGCTGATCCACCAACACTTTAAGCCCATGTTCCTTAAGATGGGCTGCAGGCCCAATTCCACTTAACATCAATAATTGTGGGCTTCCCATTGAACCTGCTGATAATATTATCTCATTCATATTCCCTGCTTTTACATATGCTTTGTGTTTCATCCCCTTTGAGTCCCTGAATATCACTCCATGTGCTCTGGGTCTCTTCGAATATTGTCCTGTCACATCAATATTTTTGTTTAATGCTGCCTCCAATTCACTAGTAATGTCACGTTTGTATTTTGGAATCTATTCATCTCATATATTATTAAGCTATAAGTTAAAATATAGTTAAGTGTAATCTTGTTTGAATTGTCGCAATGTAAAAATTATTTACATCAACTTTTCATAATTACAGATATTAAGGATTGCACAAGTGCATTAGATAGAGTGTATAAAGCAAATGGGTCATTAATAGCGAATTAGAAGGAGTATTTTTTTTGGTTTGTCTAGCTAATCTCATAAGACATAGATCAATATTAACTTAAGTTAACCAACATCATTTAAGAAAATTCTCAATTATAATTTTCTTGAATATAATGATTTTTTTTATCTATATTAGTTATTGTAAATTTAAAAAATAATATTTATGCCATTCATCATAATAAATAAAGTTGATTAAGCATGGTAATAGATCTCTTTTAACGCCCTTAAAACATATGTTACATAAACATTGTTTTTTAATATAGTTGCAACTACAATTAGACAAGTATTTTAAATAAAAAAATTATTTTTAAAGAGAAACAAATTAATTGATTATTACAATAAACCAAATCAATAATCACAAATTCTTGTGAGAGACGGTTTTTATGAGAGACCATCTCTAATTAAACTGGCCCATAAGGGAAAATATAGAGTAAAAGTAGATATTAAGCTTTAATGGGTTGGGCCTGAAAGACGTCTTTCGTAAAGACGGTCTCTCAGGAGACTAGCTGAATCATAATAGCCTAACACGTTTCTCTAAAAAAATTAGAGATTAGTTTTTTTAGTCTATCAACATTTATATACCGGGTAAACTACTCACTACAAATAAATTTTAAGCAGTGAGATTCAACTCATTAATAACAAATAAATTTTATTTTACTATTAGTATTAAATAGTTTATCCACCGAATTAATTAAAACTTTTTAGCTAATGTTTCTATTCACATTTAGGATTGTCTTAGTTGAATTGTATGCAATAAGTTAGGTTACAAATTTAAAAACATGAAGTGATTTTTTTTACTGTTCATGTATATATATTCCCTATGCTTTAAATTTCTATCCAATTTTATGTTTGGCCAACTTTGAAAATGGTCCCTATAAAAGAAAGTATTTTCAAGATTTATGATACTTATCTTTTGATTTATGTTGTATTCAATGGTACATCTTATTCTCTGTATTCCTGTAATACTATGATTCATGGTTGGGAAACGTATGTTTTAGGTAACATTTTTGTTTAGTATATACTTTATTATCAATTAAAAACGTTAACAAATGTAAGAATCATTTGCTAGTTTTCATCTAGAATATTCAACCCCACCTATCACCTAAATCTTATTTTAGATTTTCTAGCTAACGTATAATTAGAAACTTTATGCTCAAATTTTATTTTATTTAATTTGAATTGTTTTATTTTATGAAAATTTACTATTCTTAGTGTATATTAGACACTTTGTATAAGTCATTTGCAATATTTTATATATTTAATTTTCTTTTAATTAATTATTATTTTGTTAATAGGGAAAACGTCTTGAACCGTTTTGATTTTTTATGATTTTAGTGGTTTATTAAAAGTCACTAATTAACTTAAAAAAATTAAAGTAATTTCAAAGTCAAATACTGTTGAATTACGTCCTAAATTAACATAAAAATAAAATATTAATTATAAAATTAGTGTATTGAACATTGAGGTTAACAATAATGAACCTAGCTCTTTTTCGGTTTGCCACAACCAGCCCCCTATAATTTATATTTTATTATTTGTAATTCACATCTCTGTTTTCTAATATTCTCCATGTTTAGAATATTCTATTTTGGAGAGAGAAACTGAATAATAATTTTTAAAACATATATAGATTATAAAATATATCCATGTGAGATTTCATTAGATTCGAATAATTTTTTATGATACGTATTTAGAGATATTCAGACTCAAAATTTACTTTGAAAACTGTGCAAAAAATAAATGGGAAGAACATTTGAAAATTAAGGAAATATATTCTACCACATAATTAATATATTCAATTATTGTATTAAATTAGTGTCACCTCATAAAAAGTGATCAAGATCGGCTATTAATGTGAAAACCAAAACTGAGGGAGTAGGAGTATTAGTATACAAAATTAGTAAAAATAAATTAAAGGGTGGTTTGGGGCATTACCTTTGGTTTTAAAAAGTACCTTGTGAACCGTAGCAAACAAATAAACAACTGTTGCATTAGGATGTGCATACTCCAACAAATCAGCAGCAGTATGCCTTTTCCCATTATGGTCAAAAATAGTCCCCCCAATCTTAGTACCAATTATATGATCATAAGTAAACCCATTATACGGCTTAACACCCACTTCCACCAATCCATCTCTAAATGCTGATTGAAATTGCAACATTGGAGGCTTAAACGCCACTTTTCTTTCAACCCATTTGTATGACTCATTCACTAGCGCACCGTCCCAACCAGCCTCCGCAACATAATCTGTGCTCGCCCGAGTGTAAAATCCTGCATTCAGTGCTGAACCGCCCCCTAGCACGCGCGCGCGGGAGCTCACTACGCCATCCTCGGACACGAAGGGCTGGGCTGAAGAGGTCGGGGATTCGTCGTCTAGGTTGGCTCCGAACTTACTCATTTCTTCAACGATCTTGTTTCCGTATGGGGCTCCGCCTCGCTCTAGGAGGAGGACGTGAGCCCTTTCGGATAGGGTGGCTGCTAAAGCACAACCAGCTGTGCCGCCACCGATGATAATGTAGTCGTAGTATGAGACTTGTGGTGCGAGTGTTGCTGGCTTCATAAAAGTGTAGTTTGGAGCTGCATATAGTATTAGTTTTGTTAAATAAAAAAATAATTTAGTTCAAAAAATTAATTTTAATTATTATTGTAAGTTAAAACTTTAGCCACTAGAAAGTGTTACAAGTTTGTAAGAGATAGGCGCACTTTCTTTGCTTTTTGAATAAGCTATATGGTACAAAAACCGAAATTACAAATATTTATTTTAGTAATTTTACGGCAATAAAGGAGGTAAGTTTTTGTTTTTTTTTTATTTTATAAAAATTGAATTCTCACTTAAACTTTTGTTAGTCTTGCAAATTCTCACTTAGACGCTATTTTTGTCAAATTGAACATATATTGTCAGTATTTTATGTCTTATTTAATTGAATTGTCAATTTAATTACTTATAAAAAATAGCAACTAATAGGATAGTAAACTCTAATTCATATTTTTATTGTAATAATTATTGGTTTTTATTTTAAGTTTTCATCATAAAGGGATTTAGCGACACTTAATTTGATCTTTAGTGGCATATGTAATTGTCACTATAGTCTATAGTGTCATTTGTGAGAAATGTCACTAGATCCTATGTCGCTAAAAGATTTAGTGTGACTTTTTAATATGCTGCTAAATGGTCTAATAAATTTCACTAAATCCTCTATATACACTACAAGAAATTTGAAATAGCGACATTTAAATTAAATGTCGCTAAATATATCCCACTACAAGCAAATTATGTTGTAGTGAACGAAAGAGTTAAATAACAACTTTAAAAAAGTGTGGAATTAGAAAAATATATGTAGTATAAAAAGTTTCCTTTCCCCCAAAAAACAAAGCCTAGAAAATCATAAATGGTCCCATATTAATACATTATATCTATTGAAAATAATTTATAAGCACTTTACAAATCTTATACTCATATATGTTGAGTTTACAGCTTTAAAATTGAAAAAATGAAAAAGGGTATATCTAAAAGAGTATATATGAATCTATATTTTCTCCAAACAAGTTTACCATATAATTTAGACTTGTATGGAGATTAATATATAATATTCTATGAGTATGCATCTTCTATTAACTCATATAATACTCGCATACCTTTGTCACAGTAACAAGAAGAGAAGAATAGAGACATGACACCAAGAAGAGAGAGTAAATTCTTCCATGATTCCAAACTCATGATTTTTTGCTATTTTTTGGTGGCTACAAATTACTACATAGAATTTGGTGGTATCATCTTAACTTTATATCATAAAAAGCTAATCATAATTAGATTAATGCCCAACTTCCAACTTCCACGTACCCTTCTAGTAATGGGGCCATCTAGTGTTTGTGTATGAATATATATGCTAGTGAACTACTACTTATGACCTTTTTGTTTCTTGACTTTGTAATATCATTTTGTGTACTTTTTAGTTGTAGTATAAAATCGTAAGAATTAAGAAAAAAATCAAGTGAATAAGGAAAAAAAAAAGTAATTTAGATGAAAGAGAAAAATAATTCGTAAATGAAATTATGTATTACTATAAAAAAAAACAAATATAATAAAAAAGTAAAAATAGATGAAAATAGTTATATAGCTAATTTAAACAGACGGGTTAAATATTTGATAAAAAATTTAAGTATGGTGGTTAGTAGATGTAACCCAAAAAAATTGCATTTATTTGCGTGAGATGGTGGTTATCTATAGGGAGGGGAAAACTACTAGAGAAAGGCTCCACCAAATAATTGAAGTTTGTATGATCTTTTCTAAAAATAAAATTCTAAGGTAGGACAATAGGACAATGCTAAATATTATGCATTACACAATTTTTTCACAATATATATTGAACACACATAGAAGGAAAGTGGGCCGCAAAGGCAATACATATTGACAATGTGCGTACTGGCTTTATCCTAATTTTTTCATCATTTTTATTTTGGGTTCGATATTTTTACTATATAATATTTTCATTTTGTATAATATCTTTGTTACATTTTTTTTAAATTTTTGTCTATAAATTTTTCTTATTTTCTCTCCTTTTTAATTATATTAATACAATTTAATTGTTACCACTATTTTTTAATCTTTTAGTTAATATTCTATATTGCTAATTCATGAGCTAAAAATGTACAATATAAGGTGTATGAAATGGAGTAGATTATGTATGATCCCGGCCAGTGTCTCTATAGAATTGCAACACTATTGATTAAAAGTAAGAGAGAATGTGTACATACATATTAAAAATAAAAATCATGAATATGATATGCAAAACAAAATCATTACAAAGTCGAAAACATCGATCAAAATATTATATTGCAAACTCATGGCTACAAAGCGAGTAAAAAATTATATAGTCTTATGCAAATTTGATGAGTTTTAATTTATGTATGTGTTACACCTTTTGCAATAGTTCATGTTGCCATCGACACTTGAAGGTAAGAAAATTTATACAGAATAATTCAACTTTTTATTCATTTTCTTACTATAATCCAATATATTGACTAATCTTGGGTAATTTAAATTTTAATGGACGTTTGCTCACACACACATTACACCCGAGTAATTGGCCGTAACCTAAGAAATATGTTATATTTTATCAAAATAAAAGAAAACTAAATATATTTTTTTCCAAAAAAAACCCTGTTACCATGTTACTTATGGTAGAATTCTACCAGGTGGGCAATCAGACATGTTTTGCTATATGGGACCGAATGTTGGCCTGTAAAGAAGATTTTTGAACATAAGATGGAAGTTACAGAAATGTGTATGATAAGGTGGATGTGTGGGCACACATTGATGTATCGAATTAGGAACAAGAGTTTAGGGGGAAAACTAGGGGTAGCCTATATTTCTAATGCGCGAAAATAAATTGAGGTGGTTGGACATGTGCAGAGAAAGACTTTCGACACCACGGTGAGGAGGGTAGAAAGCATCATAGTAGAGAATAAGAAGAGTCGAAGAAGACCTAGGAAAACTTGGGATGAGCAAATAAAAGGTGACTTGCAGGAGTTAAAGCTCTCTGAGGATCTAACTAGGGATAGGGGTAGTTGGAGGCGCCTTATCCGTGTTTTTGACTTCTGATTTTTCTCCTAGAGTACTTATTGGTGTTCTTGTCTTCTTGCTTTACTCGCTCCTTTTTTTCATTATTAGTATTATTGTTTTCTTTTTTACTTTTTATTTGTTTTTATTTATTCATTTTATTTTTAAGCATTTAATTTAGCTTTCCCGTGTAGATACTTCGCTTTATCTCTCGAGCCGGGGGACTCCTTTGGTCGCGCTCTCCTTCAAGGGTATGAGTTGCCACCGTCCTTGCCTCCCCAGACCATGTCCATAGTTTTTCTATGAGCGGGATACACTGGGTAGGATGATGATGATGACCATGTTATTTATGGTGTATGTATGAAATGCATATAGTGAATTGTCTTTCATTCAGACATAGAGAGAACAATGCGGATTGATACATTTGGTGGAAGTTGCAAATTTATCTTTACTTGTACTTAAAGCTGTTCAAAAGTGACCCGACCCGAAAATCCGACCTGAAACCGAAAGTAAACCGACCCGAAAATGTGTTCCTTTTTTAAGGTTTATCGAACCGACAATACCCGAACCGAAGTTGTACCCGAACCGATTGACAACCGAAAATGGGATAGCTGAACCCGAACTGTAACCATTTTTTGTAACCGACACATAACCGTTAACCGAGATTACCCGAACCAAAAATGACCGACCCGAGTCATATCCGACCCGAATCATGCTCGAAATCGAAATCGATCCGACAAAAACCGACTAAACCCAAATAAATTTTAGAACGAATTGCTTCAAACCTGAACCAATTTTTAACATAGAAGTATAATAGACTCATATTCAATCATCTTATTATTTAATCTAATAAAGTGATAGATATTTTAATAAATTAAATTTTATAAATACATGGTTTCATATATTTATAGTTAATAATCAATGATCAATGTATATAATCGTATTAGATGAAAATTGATAGAACTTTATAATTCTAATTTCCGGTCAAACAAGTAAAAGTAACAAAGTAATAATGATCACTAGTTGATTTACATTTTAATTATTTTGCTTTAAGTAAAGGAATCTTGTCATCAATTAAAAAATGACTAACAACTTAATTTGATATTGACTCGATCGATAGTAATTAGTAGTACGTAGCCGATAGTAACTAAAACCCGAACCCGATCTGTACTCAACAAAACCGAACTATTTATTAACCGATGACAACCCGACACCGATTAACACTCGACACGAACTTCAACATATACCGAACCGATGCTAACCCGATAGCTCGAATAACCGATCTTCAACCGAACCGCGACAAACCGACCCGACCCGAGTGTGACCCGTCGTAACACGCAATCGAAAAATAGTCGATCCGGAATACAACCGAACCGAATGACACCCGTCCGAAACCGACCCGATCACCCAAATGAACACCTCTACTTGTACTTCCTCCGTTAAATTGCTTGCAACATTATTCTGCATTGGATGTTTTTACAATACTTATAACATTACCGTTTTTTACAAAAAAACAATTATGCTATGTTTGGGAATGAGGATTTCATTTGAAAATATAGATTTGACTCAAAATTAGTGTTTGGCAAATACTAGAATTTCAAATTTAGATTTGAGTCAAATCCACAATAGTTATCAAAATGGTTTAAAGATGAGGATTTGAGAATGACCTCCCAAATCTTGTTATTCTCAAATTTTACATTTATGATTTCATAATTGAAATCATTAATTTGAAATAAAATACTAGTTCCCAAACCCAACCTAATAAAATTCTCTATTTTACCCCTACTTTATTCACAATTTATAGGTCATTAATTTTTAACCTCCTATTATTGGGGCTATTATAATATTATACACCTCAAAATGGCATTTCTTTAAATTTGTGTTATACGCGATGTTGATACTAAATCCGAAGAGAGAAAGTACCTTTTACCTTTTGATTCTTTTGGAATAGTAAAAGTCCAGAAATTGAACTTTAACTCATGTCCATCGAGTTTCAATAAAATTTTTTTTGGTAATTGTTGTTTGTTGCTTCTAATATCTATGATTGAAATGCATGGGTTTAGAGGTTTTAATGAAGAGTAAATGGGTTAGAAAGACATATAAACAGAGCAAAATAAAAATAGAGAAGAAACACAGAGATTAATGAGGTATCTAATGATACTTCCGCTTAAATCAAGTTTCTTATCATTAATATAATCTACAATACATCAATGACAGTCTTCAAAACCCTTGAGAATACTCTCTCAATTTAAAGATTGAACCTTTAATATCAATTTAAAGAATTAATTAATCACACTTAGTATGACAAAAGATTGTTCTTGGATGTATGGAGGCATTGAATCATCAGAATTTATTAATGGTGTATTAAAATTTTGTAGTATTGCAGTTGAACATCAAGTTAGGACGAGGGGAGTTGGTTTTTATTGCCCATGTGTCAATTGTGGCAATGTATCAAACGTAGATAGTGCTCATATCCTTACGGAGCACATACTTCGACGTGGGTTTAGGCCTCACTATCATGTTTGGGTTTGGCATGGTGAGGAGAGAGTTTACAAAGAAAAAAATGTTGTTGAGGATGTCAATAGTGTGGCCGATGTCAATGAGGATGTAGTAGATCGTGTTGATGGGTATGAGACAGATGAAGAGAATGTCGATGAGGATGTGGATCGTGTTGATGAGATGATGGAGGGAGTGAGGATGAGTTAGGAAAACGTCCTCGTGTATTTGACTTATTGACAGAGGCTTCTCAAAAACCTTTGTACCCTGGATGTACAAAATTCACCAAACTAACAATAGTGTTGACAATTTTCAACATTAAGTCAAAGTTCAATTGGAGTGACATGTCTGATCAGCATCTGGTTAGAAATGTCAACCAACAGCGTTTGGTCAAAGTATATGGTCACCAAGATCGTTTTTTGAAGTTTGGTGACCAAGATCTTATCTCAATTTAATTTTTTTTTAGTGTTTATTTTCTTTTTATTATTTTTTTAGGGTAAAAGACCTATTATCGCATGGCACTATTTAACTATGGATTTTTTTAGGATAATACTCCTAAAATTGGAATTATTCTAAGTTAGTCAAAGATGCCATTATCATAGAAAAATGGATGAAGAATGAGATTATTTAGGTAATTTTTTCTTAAAATTATGTTAATTAATTTTAGTCATGCATGTAGGACGACCATAATAAAGATATTATTGTTAATAATTGTTTCATAAGCATATTTCATTTTAATACGATGGCTAAGTATAAGTTAGGATTCTATTAGACTAAAACCTCTTACTTCCTTCTTTCCATAATACTTGCTACATTTAACATTTTTACGCAATTCAATATACTATTTTTTCATTTATATGTCGAATTATACACATTTAAAAATTATAAAAAGTTTATATTATGAAGTATGCGATTAGACGATTCAAACAAGATCCCACTTGACTATATTATTACTTACATATTAGCCACAATATATAAAATAAGCTTAAACGATAAATATTGTCAAAAATAAAATGTAGCAAGTATTATGAAACGAAGGAAGTATATTTAAAGCAATTTCGATAAGACTTATATATCAAGGTACCAAATTTCACCCGATGCCGTATTGTTGTGGCTGATCATAAAGGCCCTTTTCGGAATGCTTAGTGTGGTAGGTAGCTAAGGTGTGGCCAGGTAATCTATGCCCCCAAAATAACTAGTATGTATCACCAAAAGGTGTACATAAATTTAAGTGTATGAATAAATTAAATTTAATTTATTTCATACACCTAAAAATTATGTACACCTTTTAAATCGTGTATTTGGCCCTTGTGGTGTTTGGAAAACTGTGTATTTGGCCCTTGTGGTGTTTGGAAAACGAGAGTTAATTGTTGACCTTTTTAGTTGATTTGTTTGACCAGTTGGAAGTGTTTACTTTTTTGTCAGTTTTAGAGCTAGTTAGATAAACCAAATGTTTAAACAGATGTTTGGTAAAACTAAGTTTTAGTTTTTGCCTTGTCGGCTTTTCATTAGAGAAAACATTAGGCTAACAAGTCAAAAGTCAATGAAAAAAAGCCAACTAATTTAGTTATTTTATTTTGACTTAAAACTAAGCTTTACGACCGGCGAAAAAGCCATATAACAATAAGATTTTTTTGCTTTTTAACCAACCAAAAAGTCAAAAGTTGATAGTGAACCTTATAATCATTTAATTAATACCTTAAGACAATTTAGTAGTCATCACTAGCTAGTTGCTTTTAACGTATTAGATCAAGAAGCACCTTATAGGAGGATTCTATTTTTAGATGGTAATACTTAGAGATCACTATTGTCCAATTTGGTCTGGTCTAATGTTAAAAACAGAATTGACCAAAAATTCTGATTTAAAATTTTTTTAGATCAAATCAAGCTATTAAAACCATAAGACCAAATCGAATTGGACCTTTCTACAATGGTCTAGTTTGGTCTGGTTTACAATCTGGTATATTATTTTTCATTTTAAAATTTTTGAATTTAATTTGTTTATGCAAAAAATTTGCACCTATAATCCTTAAATATAATAATTCATAATTAGTTGATTGCATCAACATAACTCAAGTATATTTTGACATAAAAATATTACATGTCAATGTATATTTAGATAACGATCTATTCCAAAATATAAAAACACTACGGTTTTTTTACCATAGTACGAATTTCGGTATAGTATGGTCTGAAAAATAAAAATCAGAACCACAACAAAAACTTTAATTTATTTTGGAAAAAAATTAAACTAGACCGTTTAAACCGTTGATCTGACAAAATACTGTTTCTACAATTTAATCCAATTTAATTTCCAATTTAGACCAAACTTTTTTAGGTCGTACCAGTACTATTAAATAGAGATTTTTTTTGAGAATATTAAATGGAGATTGATCATCTTGTTTTAATTTACACAAATTCTTGCTATAGACCGTCTATATCATAGACGGATAAATATGAGTTAGCCCATTTTGTAAAATAAGTAACTCATTAGTCATCAGCCTTATTTTTAAATTTAAAATCATTAGACTGGGTTGTTGGGAGAGCCGTCTTTGCCATAGACGGTCTCAGGAAACCTTCTGATTGCTGGGACTGGATTTCGCAACTTGATGTTGCAACTTGCACACCTAATTAAAATTCTCGTACAACCATTAATAAAAAAAATAACAAATGGAACACTGAATTAAACCAAATTGATATCTCATAAATTTGTTTATATTGATATCTCAGTAGCACATGCACTTGCCAATAAGAAAGAAAAAGTTCATTCCATGAATTAAATTCGGGGTGTAGGTAATCTTATAAAAAATGGAACACTGAATTAAACCAAATTGAATAAGCAAAAAGTACGCACACATTTTAAGTTGGTTTAATTTAGAATGCGTTTTATGTTAAATTCGTTTTTGGTGGGTTTAAAAGCCGCAAAACTAAAACTCAAAATAACAAATGATCAGGAAAGAGTGATTCATAGAATACCAAACATATACGGGTTGACCAATCTTCAATTTGATGGTTTTTTAGTTGAATTCTGTGGCTTGGGTTGTTAACTTGTGATCAATTTTAACAAAAAATAAATAAATAAAATAACTTTAAAGTGATCAAGTTTAACTAAACTTATATAATCTTAAATGGATTAATTATGACATTTAAAAACATAGAAGTGACTAATTTTAACCTTTAAGAAATAAATTTTTAGAATATCATAACTTTAAATTGATCAATTATGACTTTTTGAACTGGTCAATTTTGACATTAAAGAGATAAATTCTAACCTCCAAGTGATAAATTATATAAGTAGGGATGGCAATTCGGTCCAATTTCACCCCTGATTCGACGAATCTAATCCGATTCGAGTTCAAAAAAAGAATAGTAACTTTCGAATTCGATTATATGTTTCGAGTTCGATTCAGAGATAAACTATTGAAGTTTGACCTCATATAAAATCTGATACTCCGATCCGACTCCGATTTGACTCTACATCTGACTCGATTCTACCCGACACTTGACTTCAAGCTGAATATAATCCTGATGCTTAATGTTTTAAACGCCATGTTTTTGATTTCATAATTGAATATTAAAAGAGATATCACGTGAATTATAGTCAAGATCATAGTTAAAAGCGTAAATTTAATTTAGATCAAAATAATTCTCAGAATGGGATTGTAGAATCAAATGGCAGAATAAAATGTATCAATACATTTTAAAGTCGTAAGTTCTTATGTATATTCTTTAGTCATTTTTAGTGTAAATAAATGCTCAAAATTCATTTAATATTCTACAAACTGTGTTAGTATTCAAAAAATACTTATATACTTATTTGTTTCTTTTTTTTCTATTATTTTTATGAATTGACAAATATAAAAGATATCAGTGGTGGATCCAAAATAAAATCCAATGATGTCAATGTAATGTTGATAGAATGACTTGAACTTGAGACAATGCTGTTACACAACAATGTTTAATTAACTTAGCTAGTACACTATTTAGCATATTTAGAGATATAACTTGTTAAATGCTGTCAGTTGAAAACATTGATAAAGGTTGCATCCGCCCCTGAAAGATATAGACTAATCATATAATAGTAATTTAGTAAAACAAACATACTTAATAGATACAATAACAATGATCTTTCTCAAATTAGGCAATGCCAAGTAAAGTGATTTTGAAATAGGTTTACCAAAATCGCATTAAATTGTAGAAGGTTTGAAGCCCCAATAATTTCATAATTAACAACAAACGAAAAACTCAATATCTTTCACAATCAATAACTCAGAAAATTATCAATTATAAACACCAATTCAATCATTAAAAAGTCAGTAATACCAAATGAAACATAGCCTCAACTAATATAAACAGCTATAGGCAGCAAGAATTTTCATTAAAAAGTTAAGAGTCTCAACTCCCACGCGTGCTATTTATAAAATAGTCATATAACGGACAATCTAATCATTAAAAAGCAAAAAGTAGAAATTAAATAAGGCCCAGAGATATTGTTGATTGGGTTAGCCCAATTTAGCATTTTTGTGAAATAATTTTTAAATCATATAAAATCGGTAGAATTGTATGATTCTATTTGCGATTTTACGATTCTATACGATTCTAACAAGTCTAGTTGCGATTCTAGAATTTAAGGACATATTTTTTTGTTAAGTTGTATTTGAAAGTCTACTCTATTAATTTTTATGCTTTTAAATCATTAGTATAATAATATCGATAAGAATACAACTTGATAGTAATCTGAACTCCATCGGAGGTTCGAGAATATGAGTTGCAGCAAAGTTGGAGTATGCATAATTCGACTTCGAGTGGAGGTGGACTAAAAACATAATTCGATTTAATCCGGAGCCAAGTCAAAGGCCATTGTCAACACCTGTGATTAATTTCAACTTATAATTTTAAAGGGGTTCATCATCACCTTAATGTAGTGTTTGGGAATAAGTATTTCATTTCAAATTATGAATTTCAATTATGAAATCATAAATGAAGAATTTGAAAATAACAAGGTTTAGGTAGTCATTCTCAAATCCTCAATTTTAACCACTTTAAAAACTTTAATTAAACTTGTTGTAACTTTCATTTTATTAGGATCATTGATATTGTTGTAACATTTGTGACAACATGTTGATTGGATATTAATGTTTTTGCCTGCTGATGATATAAATCGAAATGATATTTGTTGGGATGATTTATCTTTATCATAAATTAAAAGTAATGTGCTTCCTCCCGTTATCATATAGTGTTGGGATAATATCTTCTTGGCTTATGAATTGTGTGCCCCTCCTTTTTATCCCGATAATATGCTGATATTTACAATAAGTCCAACTCAATTTAACTTGGTATTAGATACGATGGTTAAATCAAAAAGTAAAATGGTAGGTCCAAAAAGAATGGCGTTGCTACCCTAATTAATTACTCCTAAATGCGAACTTAACGGGCTTTGCATGTGAGGGGGTGTTTATTTTGAGTGCTTGTAATAAAGTATCTAAAGAAATTTTAATGAACACTCATAATTTTAAAGGGATATTGTATATGATATTAACATACTTTTATCAAATAGCAAATCTTGAGAAATATTCTACAAAATAGCATAGTAATGTTGTACTTGAAGCTACATCAATATTAATGGGCTAAAAATGTTTAATTGACCATTAAGTTGTGAAATATCGTATTCGTCCTTATCTCTTCTTTCCTTAAAAAGCTACTATAAATTTTATAGTTAAGGTTTGTTATCATTGGTGTTTCATCAAAGTATGTCGCCACCATATAAAATATTAGTAAGATATTTCACAACTTAACGACATATTAAACGTTTTTAGCCCATTAATATTACTATAGCTTTAAGTAAAACCTTACAATGCTATTCTATGGTTTTTTAAGATTTACTACCACGGGCATTTTATAAAATTTTGTTTCTACCATATACAAGATTCCTATTTCAAAATTGCTATTAAGTTTATGAACTACAATATATGTATTTTGGTGTTTATGAATAACATGAACTAGTATTCATACGCGTACATTAGCACAAAGGTAGCATAAGCTGCCTACAGAAACCACCTATTTTTTTAAAAAAAGTTTAGGGATTTTTTCATTTTCTTCTTAAAAATTCTTCCTTTTACAAGTTCTACAAATATGTCAATGGCTTAAGGAAGAAACTGATGAAGAAAACGAAGTGAAAAGGGACCAACGTTCCTTTTTATTAGTACTTTGTTGTTGACCTATATTTTCTATTTAGTCTTTTGTAAAGACGACTTTTGAAAGTTTAGCCCAAATCTATATTTAGAGTTGTAACAATATATATTTAGAATTTGACTGAGCTTTTGAGATTCGTCTTTACAAAAGACAATCTCAAGTAAGAATTTGTGACAAATAAAATAGTCCAAAACTTTTTTTTGTTTATTACATATGGTCATGGATTGGGCTATCTAATTGGGCTATAATAAATGTGATATCAAACTAGAAATATTGATCAGTCTTCCTAATAATATGATAAATTTTTGGGAAATTCCATACAGTAATCCTGAGGTTTTGGGTTTTCCACGTGATAATCAAAAACTTTTTAAAAATCCACATGGTAACCCTGAGGTTTATCAATAATTGTTCAATCGTGACCTTTTTGCACATAAAACGTTAGTAAAGCATTAGCCAACGTTAATTTTAAAGCTTTATGGCTGGTGTACGGCTTTAAGCTTAATTCTACCCTTTTTGGCTTTAGGGAAAAAAATATGATTTGGATGTACGATGATAGAGTTAGGGTTTATGTTTTGGGGAATGCGTTTATTCATCTTCAACATCTCTAAAATACCAGGATATTGCTCTCAGGGTTTCCTGATTAAATGAGGAACAAGGCTCTTATACCAATTGTAGAAACACTTAGAGATGACGAATGCAAGAAGAGGGGGGGGGGGGGGGTGAATTGTTGTATTGTACGTTTAAGTTAGCCCTGTTTTTGCGGAATATAAAATGAATAACAAATACTTAAACTTAAAGCAAGAAAGATAAATTGAGACAATGATTTTAAGTGAAAACTTTCTAGGCCTAGTAGAAGGAAAACCACGACCACTCGGGATTTTAAACTTCTCTTACTAAGTTTTAGGCAATCAATTTCAATTACATAAAACAATTCTCAACTAGGCCACTTCTCTTCTCTTTCTCTTTCTCTTTATCCTTATCTTTCCCTTTCTCTTTCTCACGCTTCAATGGAAGCTTCTCTTCTCCCCTAGACTTCCCTTAAGTCTAGTTACAACAGTTTTCTCAAAAACCCATATAAAAATAATTTCTCTAAAAAGGATAAAAACTAAGAAATAGAAAATAATTCCTACGTAATTTTAGCTGACGCTTTCTCCAGACCCGCGTCTTGGGAATATTGTAATGTCTTCATTAGCAATTTTCATCAGACCATCAAACTTGGAACAATAGACCTCCTGTCACTTTAGACATCCTTAGTGATCTTCAATATCTGACTCTTTTGATAACTTTGACTCGTATAATATTCTTTGACCAAGTCTTTAGGTTCCATCAACGACTTTAATAAATCGGATATATGACCTTCAACATAATCTCTAAAACATATTTGTCTATTCAAAGTGAAGTCATCATCAAAACCTAATAGGGCCAACAGAGTGCTTTGATTGCTTGAGAAAGAGTGAGTACAAGTGTTTTTCTAAGATGCCTCAAATGAGGACCAACTGCCTATTTGTAGGCAAGCCCCTCACCTTGGGCCATTCTGGAATACTCTTATCTAGAATACTCTACACTACTCTCCTAGAGTATGTACAAGTCTAGAAAGATCTATATGGTTCTGGACATGTCTAGAACAATCTAGTATACTCCACACTTTTCATTACTATTTTAGTATGTTCTAGTATTTACACGATAGAGTTAGAACCTTCATGAGTGTTCTAGATGCTTTTGGAACACTCTAGAACAATCTGGAAGTTTCTAGACCATTCTAGAACCTTTTATCTTTATCTTTGAAATCTAACACCACCAAAATATTTGTTGGGCACAAAATCGGTGGGATGTGCGGATCGTGACATGTTCCCCCACCCAAGTCTTGACGTCCTCGTCAAGGTCCAGACTCGAATGCCTCGATCTTGTCTGCAAATTCCCATAAGTCCTCTTCTTTTTCCCACGAGGCCTTGCTGTCCAAAAGGCGCCTCCAACGGACAAAGTACTCGTCGTAGCTTGGCACACGTCGTTGCCTGATGACTCTCTTTGCCTCGATGCTCTCGATGTCCCTTTCAAACGATGTTACAGTTGTAGGTATGGTAAGGCTTCAACATACTAATGTGGAACACCGAATATATCTTCAGCTTGGGAGGTAGCTCAAGCTTGTAGGAAACTTTCCCGACCTTCTTGATGACCGGGAATGGCCGTTCATACTTTCGCACTAGCCCATTATGCACCTTGCGAAAGACTTTGAATTGTTGTGGCAAGAGCTTCACAATGACTAGGTCCCTTGCCTAATGCGACACTCTACACAAGTAACAGCCCCTTTGACTGGGCTTGTCTGAGGAAGAACACGATGACGACCCCTTCGCCTTGTCTTTCCTCATTGTTTTGTTTCTACTGGTGCTGCTTTGATCGGCGGGTTTGCCTCCCCCACCTTTTGCCTTGTTGCCTGTGTTGCGCCCACCCTTCCTTAAGTCCTTATAATCAACCAAGGACTCGGCAGCTACGATGGCTTCAGCAAGTGTCTGAACATTACTCCTTTCTACCTCTTGTTGAGCCCATCGTTGCAACCCTCTATTAAGTATAGGAGTTGTGTGGCCTCTGATAATTCATCAATCTCGAGCACGAGGCTTTTAAATTGCTCGATATACTCCTTGATGGTGCTACTATGTTATAGTTCACGCAGCTTCATCATGGAGACCTTTGCTGCATCATGTGGACGAAATTGCCTCTTGAAATCTTCTTTGAATTCCTCCCACGTGCGGATGGTGTAGGATCCATTCTTGATGTCTAGCTCTCGCCTTCTCCACCACAGAATGACATCATCACCAAGATACATGATGGCAACATTAATCTTTGAAGCATCCTCATCCATGTGCATAGCCTCAAAATATCGCTCCATGCTCCATAGGAAGTTGTCAATTTCCCGGGCATCCCTCTTCCCATGATATTTTTTAGGCTTAGGAATCTCTATCTTAGGACTGGTTTGAATAGTGACGCCCCTAGTCACTGCGGCCCTTCGTAGCAACGTGAGCTCCTCAAACTCGTTTTCCTTCTTCAAAGCAAGGAGTTTCCCTGTGAACTCCTCACGCATCTTCGCCATCTCGCCCATCATCTTCTCAAAAGTCTGATCACCGAGTGATTGAGCTTCAAGGGATACCTCCTCTAGACGATTGTTTAGTTCCCCTAATTAATCTTTGAGCGAACTAACCTCGATCTCGAACTTGCCGACAGAATTTGTCATGTAGCAAGCCGTAACTTCGGCTTTGGCCGATCTCTCATCAACCTTATTCACTCGCTTCTCAAGCTTTTGGATAGCTTGAATGATGGCCTCATGCGCATAGACCTCGCTGGTTTGCGAAGCACTAGCGTCCTTCTCGTCTCTGGTCTTTGCCATTCTTTCTCATTCGTTCACAACTTGATAACAAAGCTCGACAACACTATAGTCCCCCTACGACCGTAGCTGCTCTGATACCACGTTGTCACGTGCTGACTACTTCCTCGAGTCTTGAGCACGCTAGCCCACTAACTTCCCTCCCTTGGATGCTAGTCAAGGCTTATCCCCAAAATGCTTTTTAAGCAAGAGTGTGCAACGAAAGCTTAAGAGTACAAGAGAATGTTAAGCTTTGAATGCTTTCATTGCTTGAGAAAGAGTGAGTACAAGTGTTTTTCTGAGATGCCTTAAATAAGGACCAAGTGCCTGTTAATAGGAAAGCCCTTCACCTTAGGCCATTCTGGAATGCTCTTATCTAGAATACTCTACACAACTCTCCTAGAGTATGTACAAGTCTAGAAAGATCTATATGGTTCTGGACATGCCCAGCACACTCTAGTATACTCCACACTACTCTATACTATTCTAGTATGTTCTAGTATTTACATGATAGAGCTAGAACCTACATGAGTGTTCTAGATGGTTCTAGGACACTCTAGAACAATCTGGAAATTTATAGATCATTCTAGAACCTTCTATCTTTATATATGAAATCTGACACCACCAAAATATTTATTGGGCACAAAATCGGTGGGATGTGCGGATCGTGACAAGTTGCCCACATGTGAATTGTTTCATATAATGAGAAAGAATAATATATACTTCACCATTTTATCAAGTTGAGGAGTCCTCCTGCTTTTACCAATTAATTTTAAAAGTGAACCTCATTAGAGCCTATCAGTAAGTTTTCTCTTGTCCTCCTTGTTTGGGTTGACCAGACCCATTTATTAAAATTCTTACAAAAATCAATAAATTTGGTTCATTATATTCAAAATATGTTATAATATGGTGTATTCTAAATAGGAAAATTACCAAAAATAATCTAATATTTCACTTAATTTCTTGCAATAATTTCAACTATCAATTAACCATGAATAATCATATGTTTGAAGTCATTTAACGTGTAGTGTTGTTTGTTACCTACATGATCGATCTCAACGATTTTCATTGCGATTATCCACACTCCAACTTTGCTCTGGATAATACTCGGATTATGTTTTTAAGTCTACCTGCACTAAGAGTCGGGTTATGCATACTTAGACTCTAACTTTGCTCTGGATAAGAACAACATTAAAAACTAATAGAGTAGATTTCAAATACGACTTAACAAAAAGTTTGTCCTACAATTACTATAATCGCAATGAAAATCGTTAGAATAATATAGAATCGTAGAATCGCTATTATCAAGCATTATTCTTATCGAGATTATACTAATGATTTAACAATATAAAAATTCATACAGTAGATTTCAAATACATCATAACAAAAAAATTTGTCTTCAAATTCTATAATCGCAATTAAAATCGTTAGAATCATATAGAAACGTAGAAACGCAACTAAATCGTACAATTCTACTCAATTCTACATGATTCTAAAAGTACTCGCTCCACAAAAATGCTAAATTGGGCCTTAGCCCGTCCAATCAACTATATATCTCTAGACCCTTGCTAATTTTTACTTATTATCTTTTTAATGATTAAATTGAGACTCTTGACCATAATATAATTTTTTTTATGAATAGTACGCATGAATGCATGATAGTTGAGACTCTTAGCTATTTAATGAAAATTCTTCTTACCTTAGATCTGTTTTTTTTTTTCCGAGATCGCCAATTAAGACTTGATTTCATTTGGTGTTACTGAAAAATTAATGATTAAATTAGTGTTCAAAGTTGATAATTTTTGAATTATTAATTGTGAAAACTATTGAGTTTCAAATTTGCTTTAATAAAATTATTAGGGCTTTAAAAATGCTACAATATAATGTCACCTTGATAAACCTATTACAAGATCACTATACAAGACATTGCTTTATTTATATAAGGATTATTGTTACCGTATATACTTCGTGTGTTTGTTTTACTAAATTATTGATTACATGATTAGTGTATATCTATTTATGTTTGTCAATTCATAAACATAATAAAAAAAGAAAACAAATACGAAGTACATATGTATTTTTTTAATAATAAAAAAGTTTTTAAAATATTAAATGAATTATAAGTGCAAAGTTTAAGCATGGGGGAGTTTGATAAGTGCAATTTTTTGCGCTTATCCGTATTATTTATATGCTCCTTAAATGTAGTTTTAGTGGGTTTTTGGGTAGTAGTATTAGTGATTTGTGATACTTTGTCTCATGTGCCTTATGTTGTGTTTTGTGTGATTTTTAAGGCAAAATCGAAGTTTTGTTAGGTCCCAGGGTGATAAGAGGGTGAAGGCTTGGAGAAATAGCCTAAGAACCCTATAATAAGCGAAGAGATCGTTGCTCGTTTGAAGGTGTTTTACAATGAAGATGGGAAAAATAGTAGAGTAGTGCCTAAAATACAAATCGATATTAATCAATAGAGCGTAAGCTTGAGATTAACTAGATCACGTTTGATTATGCCAATGACTCAATCTCATACAATCATGAGAGTAATTGACCCCTATGTTAGAATTATGTGACGCCCGACGCCCTAGAGTTTTTCATATCATTGTTATCACATCCTTGTTATTGTTTTCATTAGTTCATTTGCATGATAGAACTAGCTTTTTACCATATATTTTGTTTAACCCTTATCTTGTTAATCATAAAGCATACATTTTGAATCATCTGCCTCATTGCATTCTACTCGCAACTACATGTACACCGTGCGCTTGTGGTATATAAAATTTTTCCGATCAAGCACGAAGGTGAGTGTTCTTAAATGGGCCTTGCAAGAAAATGAGTCTAGAAAACTAAATAATAAATAATTAAATAATTAAAGTTAAATATAAGATGAGTTAGGGTTTTAAGCTAGGTCTCTCATTTTTCTTTCACTACACAAAATCACACTTCCCCTTTCCTCCACTAGCAGTTGCCGTATTCGCCACGAGCAACCATCGCAAGCCAACCAAACCCTCCTTCCCATGTGCACCAGCCAACATCAAAGCTGCATTTCACTCCAACCGCCAGCAAGCAGAGGCTGGGACAACTTGTTCTTTCTGTGTGAGCCATCTCCTCTTATCCTATTTAATTTCTTCTTGTTTCTAGTTGAAATGTATAAAATTTATGAGTTAAGTGTTTTGTATTTTCATTGAATCTTGTTATGGATAAGAATTGGATTAATGATTTGAATGTACTTATAAATTAGGTTTTTGAAATATGAATGAAATAAATAGTTGGTTGCTATTTTGAATGTGATAGTTTGTTAGGCATTGTAATTCTGATTGACTTTGTTGAAGAAAAAGAAATTGTTAGTGTAATTATAAGTACTCTTGTTAGGTTATTGAAGATATAAAAAATAAATAGTTTTATGAAGGCTATGAGCATAGTGTCATCTTATTGTTGAGAGTTGCTAAAGTTACTTGTTATGGTGTTTGATTATAGTTCTTTCTAACCTTGGAGAATGTAATAAATGATATTGCAATGTGATAACCTTAAGATTTGTCATTATCTTCATATTAGCCTTATATTAACGTTGTGAGATTCAAATGCGATTTGCTATTTTATTTTAAGGTAACGTGAATTGATATAACTCAAATTTGGAGGATGTAAAGGAACAATTCACATAATCCTTTTACTCTTAAATTGATGGAAAAACTCGTGTTGTTGTTGAGAATTATGAATGGTGCTGAATGAGTTGTGTGTGTGTTAGAGTAATCAAAAACTCATGTAGAATGGGTAATAGTGGTTACTTTGGTACCTAGTTGCTATGACAAAGTAGATAAGTGGACTTATTAGTTCTATTCCTTACTTGTATAGGTGTCCACCTCATAAGAGGAAGGTAGAACTTTAGTTGGGTGATTTTTGCGACTTTTTTGTCGTGCAGTGACGCTTACAGGTAATACGTACACGCAATGACTAACCCTTGTATACAATTTTCCCATAAGACATTATTGTTTATTGTGATAATATGCATTGTATCAAAACTATGAGGTACTAGTGAGAACACTTTATATGAAAAGCTATCAATAATGAAATCCTTGCACGTAGAATAGTTTAGAGACTAAGAGTGTTGGTAGAAGGCGGGTACCATTCCATTATCTATTTAAGAATTGGATTATGTCTTACTTAGAGCTAGAATAACTCCTTTATCGTTGGATTTCGTTTTTAGTTTGAGTTGTTCAGTGGGTTTTGGCGTTCCACTATTCTAGGACACTCATTAATAGTAGAAAGCGGAAGTTATTCCTATTTGATAAAGAATTAGATTAGGATTAGTTGGCGTGACTCAACTGGATTATAACCTGTTGATTAATAGTTTCCTAGGTGAGTTCCGACGGGATCACCGTATGGGGGGTATGAGCATACTTTTGTCATTGGACGACGGGTGGCCGATAACGCCCACCGAGATGTTACCATGCGGGCCTTGCAAACCCTAATATGGTGGCCTCTTATCTAGGTTGGTACCCTAGTGCGTCTTATATTTCCTGAAGGTAGGACCCGAGAGGGTCCTCTGGAAGGGGTTTGAGCTCATACTTTTCCATGGGCGCCAGATGGCTGATAACGCCCTTAACCTTGTCACTATGCCACAAGTACAAAAAGGATTCACCACTCATGAATACCCTTTGAGGGATTAGAAGTTCTGGAAAGGACACCGTGAAGTAAATAGGAAGTGTAGATAGATGAGCAGAATCCTTATTGTTGTGCCATGTCATTATTTCATCCATTTATTATAAATTCGTTGACTACTGACGTGTACATTTTTTTCTTACTGTTTCATCTTGACTTTCTATGATGATCCTGCTATGATACGTTGACTAAGGTCATTATGTTGAGCAACAGGAGGATCATAGTTTGGCATAACGGGTATAAGCGCATCTTTTGCATTGCATATGTGGAAAGAGTGGAGTACGATCGTAGAAATTATTATACAAGTAGCCAAATGCTTTGTAGCTCTTATATTACTTGTAAAGTTTTTGGGTTGTATAATTCTTTTGTATGGAGCCATGTGACTCCTTGTATGCTTCATAGTTTCACTACGTGATTTTTGAATGTATGGTCGTAGGAGTGTTTCTTTTGTATCACTCCGAACATATGCGTTTTCACTAGAACCACGATTGGAGTTGATGATTTGAGGAGCCAACTAAGATTCGTATCGTGACATATTTGTTTTGGAAGGCATTGAAGCCTTAAATTAGTTTAGTTATGTTATCTATCAACCCATCTTTATCACATCCTCCGTATTTAGTATGCTGTTAAAATTGCTACTCACCATAAAAGCTAATCTTTAATCCATACACATATTTTGGACTTTCCTTTCTTCTATGTATCACCTGAATTTTTCCTCCCATCCTTTAGAGTAATTTACGATTTGAGTTAAATTTACGCTAATCCCTCTTTTAATATTCAATTATGAAACAAAAAACATTGTGCTTGACACTTAGAGTATTATAATTTTACTAGTATAGAGTCTCGTACAATGCACGAATTTATTAGTATGAAGTATATAAAATTTGAGAATCATAATTAATGTAATAAAATCTTTAGAATATTATACAATCACATTTTAATCAGTAAAATTGCTCCATTAGGCAAAACTCTATAAAATTTTCATGTGGAATTTTATAGTTCTTTTATCGTATTTGTATGACTGTATGATTTAAATCGGAGCCATGTGTCAGGTCGAGTTGGAGTCGGATGGATGTAGAGTCTGGTCGAAGTATTGAATTTTTGTATGGTCAAATTCTGATCTGTCTCTGAATCGAACTCAGACTATAAAATCAGATTCAGAGTCGGATTCTATTTTTCTCCAACTCAATTTAGATTAAATTATTCCTCAAATCAGGGGCAGATTTAGACTGAATTGCCATCCCTACATTCAAAGTTGAATCCAAATCAACTTAAGTCTTGACCTCTGAATTGGTTCAATTCCGACTTAGTTTTTAACAAAATAAGTTGAATCTTCAACACCTTGAAACTTACTCATGGCCATCTCTAAGTGACCTTAATAATGCAAATTTATTAGGCAATATATGTTCTCCATGTTGCCTCCTCTCTAGGACCACCCAAAGCCCTTAAACGAGAAACCTCCGTCCAAGATGCTACTATGAGGGTATGAACTAGGTTATTATCTAGTCTATGTTATAAATGTAGGAATACATGTATTATTTTATTTTTATTCGTCTGTTATTTTGTTACCATATTTAGCTGATATATTAGGGGCATTATTCTTGTTTCGTAGATTAAGTGTTTTCATAGTTAGGGCATAATTTGTGTATATATAAGGGTTGTACTCATGATTAAAGGTCAATACAAACCAAATATTCAAAATCGAAACTCTAATTTCTACTCTTACTTCCGCGTAATTAATTTCTTCATGGTATTAGAGCCGTAAGGTTCGATCTGGGTACTGACATTTTTTTAGTTATCATCTACCAAAATAATTTACCTACAGATGGATTTCGAAAATCGACATTCATCACCCAACCCTTTGGTGCAACCAAGATGGTTCAATAGAGTTTTTAAATCTGGAAAATATTTTCCGGCGAGACCCACCACAACGGTGGTTGCTTCATCGTACCGAAACCGATACGCAGACACAACCAAACAAAACCCATAATCACTCAACGAAGATGCCTTGCTCTAGTATTTTTTTCGACAGTATTGAAACTTGTCTTTTCAAACACCAGCACAAAAATCAAAACCCATCGTTACAACCACCCCTGGATGGCCGCCACCAAGGTTTCGGTAGAACGAACTGGCGAGAAGCAATGAGAGATGAGATCATAGATCTTAAGAGAAACAGTATATGGGAAAGATGTATGCTACCCAAAGGGAAGAAAACTGTTTGTTGTAAGTGGGTATTCACAATAAAGTATCATGTTGATGGAACCATTGGGAGATACAAAACTCGTCTTGTCGAGAAACGGTACACTCAGATATATGGGATTGACTACTCCGAGCCCTTCTCACTTGTTGCTAAGATCGACACCATCAGAGTTCCATTCTCGATAGCTGCAAATAAAGGTTAGCCATTATACTAGTTTGACGTGAAAATGCCTTCCTCCATGGTGAGATTGAAGAAGAAGTGTATATGCATGCTCCACCTGGGTTGTCTGATGAATTTGCATCGGGAGAAGGATTTAGGCTCAAGAGAGCTTTGTATGGCTTAAAACAATCCCCAAGGGCCTGATTTGGCAGGTTTACCGCAACCATGAAAAAGTTCGTTTATGAGCAAAGTAATTCTGATCACATACTGTTCTTGAAGAAAGGAAACAACTAGATTACATGCTTAATCATTTATGTTGATAATATGGTCATAACAGGGAATAATGAAGAGGAAACTATTCATGGAGTTCGAGATGAAGGATTTGGGGAACTTGAAATATTTTCTTGGCATAGAGGTGTTCAGATCGAGGAGAGAGGTCTTCATAAATCAGAAAAAATAGATCTTGGACCCAGTGGATGAAGTAGACACCCCAATTGTTACTAATCACAGACTTCAGACAATACCAGGAGGAGAACTAACTGACAGAGAGAAGTACCCAAAATTGATGGGAAAACTTATCTATCTATCCTATACTAGACCTGATCTAGCATACGCAATTGGAGTAGTGAGTCGTTTCATTTATTTACCTCAGACTCCACAGATGGAAGTTGTCATAAAAATCCTGAGATACTTAAAAGGCACGAATAATAGAGAAGTCTTCTTTGGGAAGAATGGTCACCTTGACCTTACAGCATACACAAATGCTGACTGGGCAGGAGATTGAGACAGCAGGAAATCCACATCAGGGTACTTCACTCTTGTAGGGGGGAACTTAGTCACTTGGAGGAGTATGAAGAAAGTGGTGGCATTATCGAGGGCAGAAGCAAAGTTCAAAGGAGTGGCTAAAGGGATAACAGAAATACTATGGCTCAAGAAACTCTTACGTGAATTAAATTTTCCACCATCTGAGGCATGCACGTTATTCAGTGACAACAAAACAGCTATTGATATCAGAAAATCTTGTCCAACATGATCGAACAAAACATGTGGAGATAGACAGACACTTCATAAAAGAGAAATTGGAGAATAAAATCATCCGCATCCCACACGTGAAATTTGAAATCACTTTGCTGACATCCTCACGAAAGTTGTTTCAATTGAAGTTTTCGAGACAACTTTATCCAAGTTAAGTTAAGCATTGGGAACCCCATAACCTAACTTGATGTAGTAATATATGTATTATTTTATTTTTATTCTTCTTTTATTTTGTTACCGTATTTAGCTGATGTATTATGGGCATTACTCTAGTTTCCTAGATTAAGTGTTTCCATAGTTAGGGCATAATCTGTGTATATATGGGGTTGTACTCATGATTAAAGGTTAATAAAAACCAAGTATTCAAAACTAAAACTCTAATTTCTACTCTTACTTCCGCATAATTAATTTGTTCAATAAACATTGAAAGTTATGTGAATATTAAAATATTTAAACTCGTTAGTATTTTTAAAGTAAAGATGGATAGAAGTGGATCTAAACTCAGTAAGCAAGCATCACTTTTTATAGGTAACAATTAACATGTTAAGTTTGATTCTTGTTGTTCACCCGCAGCGAACAAAGAAAAGTAATGACCAATAAATTTTATTAGAAGGCTAAATTAAGCAATATTTCAAAATTCAAAATGGTCGGTAAATCATTTTAGTAGGAAAACAGTCGGAATTTTCCGACTAATTTCCGACTACCTTTTTAGTCGGAAATTTCCGACTACCCTTATAGTCGGTAAGCAATATTTCAAAATTCAACCCAAAATGACAAAAAAAAAAACTCAATTTTTTCCGACCAGTTTCCGACCACCTAGTTGGTCGAAAAAAAACATAAATAAAAAATAAAAATAAAACTGAAATTGGAAGTGCCACGTCATACCTAGTTGGCGCCCACCTGGCACCCACGTGGCAACCATATGTCCCATTCCTGCACAAGACCTCCACCAGGATTCTGATGAGGCTTGAACCCTTGGACCTCTAGAATCAAGGAGTGATACCTCAACCACTAGAGCACATGGAACTTGATGATTCCTATTGTGTTATTAATAAATTTATTAACAAATGAATCCCACTTTAGTGTTTATAGCGTATTATTATTATTATTATTATTATTATTATTATTATTATTATTATTATTATTATTATTATTATTATTATTATTATTAGTCGTAATATTCGTATTATTATCATTATTATTATTATTATTATTATTATTATTATTAGTCGTATTAGTATATATGTTTATTAGTTATTATTAGGGGTGAAAGTTCGGTTTGCGGTTTGGTTTTTTCATAAAACCAAATCAAACCAAATTTATTTCGGTTTTTGATTTTTCAATCCAAACCAAATCAATTGGGCCTCAATCCAAATCGAACCAAACCAAATTAATTCGTTTTAGACTTTTTCAAACCAATCCAAACCATATTTTTCATTAAAAACAAATTTAAATGAAAAAAGAGAGGGAAACTGGGGAGTGGGAGTGTCAAGTACTCAAGTGTGGGACGGCGGTAGTACAGGTATTATCAAAGGGTAGGGTTTTTAATTTTTTAGGTTTAGAATGTATTGGGCCTGGGCTAATACATTAATGTTAGTGGGCTATATGTAATTTCTTATATATTTCGGTTTGCGGTCTAGAATTTCGATTTTCGGTTTTTGAAAATTTCAAATCTTAATACTTCGGATTTTGAATTTTCAAACCTAATCCAAACCAAATTTAAAAATCACCAAACCATATTTGTTATTCGGTTTGGTCTGGTTCGATTTGCGGTTTTAATCCGAATAAGTTTCATCCCTAGTTATTATTAGTCCTATTAGTTATTATTAGTTGTATTAGTCTTGTATATTATTATTAGTATTTTATTAGTTATTTAATCGTATTAATTATTATTATTCGTATTAGTGTATTGTTATTATTATATTATTAGTTGATTAGTATATTATTACTCGTATATTGTAACTCGTATTAGTTTATTATTAGTTGTATTAGCGTATTATTATTATTATTATTATTATCATCGTAATTAGTTGATTATTGCATAACAAACCAATTTGCAAATTAGCACAAAATTGTAAAAAAAACGTTGGAAAATTAGTGCATTATAAACCAATTTGCAATTTAGCATAAATGGACAAAAAAGGTAATCAAAAGGAAGTTGGGAGACTAATAATATTGGCAGACACAATCATTACAATTACAAACCAATTTGCAAATTAGCACAAAATTGTAAAAAACGAATTCCGACTGAATTTTAGTCGGAATTTGGTCGGAAATTTTGCCGACTAAAATTCAGTCGGAAATTAGTCGGAAACATTAAATTTTTTAATTTTCCTTTTTTTTCCAATTTAAATTTGCGACCAAAAACTATTTTAGTCGCAATTTAGTCGGAAATTCCGACTAACGCCTGTCAGTCAAAAATACAGTCGGTAATTGCCGACTGTTTCGGTTAGTCGGTAATTTTTAGTCGGAAAATTGCATTTTTTTGTAGTGTACAATGGAATACAAAGCAGGTTGTCTTCAACGTAAATAACACTATGAATCTAGTGATATTATTTATTACCCTTTAATGGATTATGCTTTATGAAGAGAACAAAAACAAACAAAGGAAAAAATATTTTCTATGTTTGATTGTTAATTTGTTTATTTAATTACCGTCGAAAAATATATTTAAATTTTTAGGTAGCTAGCTAACTAGCCAAGTATGATGCCTACTTTAATTTATTCAATACTCCTAAATCCTTTAGTTAATCAAGTCGGTGTAATTAATTTGTAGATGACGTTTTCTTTATTCAATCTAAATTTGTCTATTATACATTAAAATAAAATTTAGGTGTACTCCACTAATGTACGAAAGTCAATTTATATATTTAAAGGAAGTATTTGTTAGATATTAATTAAAGACAAATTACAATCTTATAAATTAATGCGGTGTACACAGTTTTGATATGGATGGCCAAAGATAGAAATTAAATTTGTAGGAGAAACTTTGTTGACATGATATGTAAACTGCTCACTATCCGAATTTCAATTATCACATGTTATATAATCGAACACAGGTAGTACATAAATAAAATATATTTATTATTGGTGAGTTGAATCTCTTATTGATATTTATTAGTAGTGGCTATTTTACCACTTGTGATATGTCTAATTAAGCTCAAATTTGTGACTAAGTTGATTTATTATAATTTTCTTAAGTAAATAAGCTGAAAACTAATATTGTTTTGGTTAAGGATGGAACAACTAAAAGAAAGGTAAAATAGGTCATCTTTCATATATAAGCCACTAAAATTCAATAATTTAACAATATTTACATGCTTTGGTTTTTCAACAGTTTTTTCACAAATAAAAAAGAATGTGGTTTTAATTTTTAAAAAATCAATCAATTTTTGAGTTTTTTTTTTTTTTTGGTTAAGAAAAATGCAAAGTTTTAACAAGCTTTTGAAAGGAGACTCAACAAATAGCTTATTTTACCTTGATCAAAACAAATTATTCATAAAAATTTAAAATTTAAAAAACCTAAAGTAGGGAGGGTCGAGGGTTCCTCAGTTTGAAGTTCTCTCGAACCTTCTCTGCTTCTGTCCTATATTCACCCTTGTGTTTCTGTGAATTCTTTTTTTTTTGAGATGTCACGCTTGTGTTTCTTGTAAAAAAATAATTGGCATTAATAAAAGAAAATTATTGAGTATTTGGTAACGGCTTTTAGTATTTAGTTGGCTTTTTGCTTTTTAGTTGGTAAAAAGTAAAAAAATAATATGTTAGATAAATCACTTTTTAGCTAGCTGAAAAGTTAGTTTATAAGACAAAATGAAAGGCTAACTTAGTTGGCTTTTTACATTGATTGTTTATTAGTCGGTCTAATTTTACTCTAATAAACAAACAACGTTCAATACAAATTTCTTCCAAACATCTTCATAAATATTTGCTTATTCACCTTATTTAAAAGTGAGCAAATAAAGTCAATCAAAATTTCTAGATGGTCTAACAAACCCACTAAAACAACCAACAACGAACCATTAGTTAAAGAATTAATAGATTAATCATATCAAGAATGTGTATCTTCTTTTCTTGGGAGCCCATTTGCTATGAATTCTACAATTAATTGTACTTTGTGGAGGGCAATCTTGGGATGAGTGACCTCCTTGGATGTTTTCCTAATTGCGCACGAGTGACCAAGTGCACTGAAAAAACTTGTGTTTGTTTGTGCGGCCAGTTTACAGTTTACATGGGTAGTCACCGGTGGTCCGAAGGGCCGAAGTATTACAAATAAATTTTAGTTGTATAAACAACTGACTATTGGTTGTTATTAGCTTTTTACTTGGCTTATTTAACTAGCTAAATGTGTTACCCTTTTTATTGGTGTTTAAGCTAGTTAAATGAAACAACTATATATGAAAATCTTTGGTAAATTTAGATATTGGTTGTTGGATATATATTATAGAAAAAGTAGGCCAATAAGCCAAAATCAATAATAATAATAATAAAAATAACAATAACAATAACAATAACAACAACAATAATAATAATAATAAAATTCAAAGTATATAGTCTTGCGATATTGACTTAAAAGTCTATTTTTCAGGTGACTAAAATATCATTAATTAAATATTTATTGACTTTTTGATTGACCCAACAATCTAAAATTGAAAAATAAGTTAACCAAAAATGCATCTACCAAAGATCACTAAATAGCTTAACTAGCCAATATTACTATGTAGTATGCACGTACGTTTTGTAAAGAAGGAAACATAAGAAGAACATTGGTTGGACTAGTATGCTACAAAACGTATAACAAGAAGCCAGCTTGTGTTTGTCTTCTTCTTTTGTTCTTCTTGCTTCATCTTTGTTCTGTCTCCTTTCTCTTCCATTTCCAAATTCCAATGAGATTTTTGTCAGATTTTATTATCCCAAATATTCTGCAATTTAGATGATAAAGTAGCATTACCAATTACCAAACAAATTTAAAACGAAACAAATCTTTTGATTACACGTGAAATCAGTCTTATTCTAACCTAACTCTATTTACATCAATCAGACATTTATGCTAAGACAAATTTGTTCATCACTATTTTGTTTTTAATTTTTGTTTTATGAATTATTAATGAGGGAAACTTAAATCTTTGTGAATTATTTGTTTTCTCTTTTATAATTATTGATGATTTTACTTGACCAAATTTACTTTTACTAATATGAAATGCCAACGTTTAAAACAATCATCAAAACATGATTTTAACTTAAACAAAATAAAAATTCATGTCTTAGTTTTTAATTAAACTCATTTAAGTTGTGTAATAATCATAAGCAGATCTACATGGAGGTTTCTGGTGGCACGTGTACCATGCGAACTTAAAAAAATAAGTTTGAATTTGGTTTTTCTTCGTGCTGCCACTCATTTATATCCTCCGTGTATTTTTTGTCTTATTTTCCAACTTAATTTTTCATTCCCACTAACTTTATTTATTTTACATTAGGTGTAAAATAAGAGGGACAAAATAAGTAATTCTCAATGTTCTTCAATCTTACTAGACATTACGATTTAGAACTTCAACTTTTTTTCATATATTTCTTCTCTAATTTTTTTTTTTAATTATTAGACATTAATTGCTTAATGTTTGTAAAGTGTTATGTTTGTTAAAATGATCTTTAAAATTTTTTAGAGTGTCATCTTTTTGAATATTTTTTTTATCTTTGAATGTGTTTGTTAATGTTGTTAGAAATATTTAAAATAATGAGGAAAAATAAGAGATTTTTTTTTTTGCAAAATGTTTGAGTAGAGAAAGGGTTTGTTAGATTTTGTTTTCATTATTTGAGGATGACATCTAATAAACTTCATTAATTTTTTTGGTTGCCACCATTTGAGATGAGAATGACATTTAATAAACTTGATACTAAAGTTTTTTGTGACATAAGAGTATAGTGATATTTCTTATAAATGTCACTATAGACTATAATAACAGTTACATATGCCACTAAAGGCCAAATAAAGAGTCACTAAATCACTTTATAGTGGAACTTAAAAAAAAGGAAAAATTATAAGAAACTACCTAATCTATATACCTTTTTTTAAAAAACTATCTTATATAAAATTTTTTGCAAATAACTACCTTATATAATACAATTCTTTGCAAAACACTACCTTTTACTGATTTTCGTAAGTTGACTGTTAACATTAACGTTGACCTGCAAGAATTGTATTATATAAGGTAGTGTTTTGCAAAGAATTGTATTATATAAGATAGTGTTTTGCAAACATTTGTATTATATAAGGTAGTTTTTTGTGCAAGTCAATGTTAATGTTAACAGTCAACTGACGAAAATCAATAAAAGGTAGTGTTTTGCAAAGAATTGTATTATATAAGGTAGAAATGTAGTTTTTTAAAAAAGGTGTATAGATTAGGTAGTTTCTTATAATTTTTCCTAAAAATAAATCAACAATTATTATAGAAAAAATATAAATCAGTGGCTTTTTTTAATACCACAAATCCAATGTCTTAAAAAGTTAAATTTGTTGTAGTGGTTGATAGAACAAGCAATTAAACACAAAGATGATGCAAAACCCCTCAGTTATTTTATTTACATATTCATTATAAAAGTTAGTATGAAATATCTTAGAAGTAACTAAATTGCAAAAACCTTCACGTTTATTGAGTTATTCTAATGATTTATTTGCAACTTCTTATTAATATTTTAGAAAAATTGTTGAGAATAATCTCTATATTTAACCTCTAGGGCATGCTTGTAGTGGGTGTAAATATTTAAGGGAGTAAAAAAAGTCAAAGTAAGAAAATAAAGTTGATAAATAAGAAATTAGTGAAATTTGATTGTTGTAGAGGTAGAAGAATTGTTGCGAAGTAATGAAAAATAAAGGGAGTTCTCAATTTTGTGGGGTAAATATTTATCCTAGGGGAGGGTGGGGTAATGTATCACCTCCATAATAGAGGAAATTATCTTCTTTTTCCTTCATTATTTTTATTTTATAGTCATTTTATCTTCTTTACAACTATCGCAACTACTTCAAATGCATCTCTATTGGCTTTCATTTCACTAGTTTAACTTTTTTTCCTCTCTTAAATATTTACACTCAATACAAGCATGCCCCTACTTTTGATTATTCATGAATAATTTGAACTTTTCACGTTATTTGCTCACATCATCCCCATCGAAAATGTGATCGGCTACAGTAGGTAATAGAGCCGTTTACATGTTCTCTTCCTTCTTATTGCTGTCATCTTCCTCCTCCTCCTTATTTCATATCTCCATTGTTAAACCCAACTTTAGGAGAAACAAAATTCAGTTATTACTTTCTTCTTTT
This sequence comes from Amaranthus cruentus, assembly GCA_019425755.1. Lineage (NCBI taxonomy): Eukaryota > Viridiplantae > Streptophyta > Magnoliopsida > Caryophyllales > Amaranthaceae > Amaranthus > Amaranthus cruentus. Next base: position 13,913,107 of record CM033453.1, on the reverse strand, counting down.
TTTCTCTTTTTTTTTTGCAAAAATGAATTCTCATTGTTTTTTCTCCTTTTTTTTTTTGCAAAAATGAATTCTAATATTTTTTTTCTCCATTGTTAAACCCAACTTTAGGAGAGAGAAAATTCAGTTTATCCCTTTACTTTGTTTTTTTCTCCATTGTTAAACAGAAATTCGCACATTTAATAATAGCTGAAATTCGCACATTTAAGGCTAAAAGCCCTTAAAAGCACATTTACGAAATTCGCATATCAACATCAATTGGGATGTAATTGAATAGCAGAAATTCGAAAATTGAAGACAAAGGGTGATCCTTCAAAAATTTAAGCGGAAATTCGCAAATAATAATATCGAAACCTCTATGAGAATAGCAACTTACCATTTTTATGAAGAACAACAAAAAATCAATCAGATTCAACCTTCTTTCTTTGAATTTGGGGGTGAAATGATGAACCCTAGAATTGGGGAATGCATATTGGGGGTGTTTAGCATGAACTCTAGAATTTTGGGGGTGAAATGAATTGAAATGTGATTCAAATCGGCATGTAATTGAATGTTCATGAAGGTTATTTTGGAGAGGACATTAAACATAGCTTTTTGACCTGTTGCAACCGGTCACAGTTTCAATGGGAATGTTGTGAGCAACTATGGTGAAAAGTTCGAATTTTTCATGAATAATCAAAATTAATAGGGGGTTATTCACATAAAAACGTCAAAAATAGATATTATTCTTAATAATGTTCCCTTATATTTTTTAGGTTCAAAAGCTCATGTTTCATTATCAAGGTAGAGTGCCTCTCAAAGTAATTGTTTTAAGTTATCATTAAAAATAGGAAGTTGCCAAACATACTAACGAACTTTTTTTAATTTTTAAACTTATTTTTTTAACTATTTGAAGAAATGAGTGTCACGTTAAAATATTTGGAAAAATAAGCTTTTAGGAAAAACGCTATCAAGGACAGCGTTTTTGTACCCTATTGGGCTAAGTACTTATGCAACGCTAAACAAAATTAATAGGGGTTATTCACACAAAAAAAGTTTATCTAGCTAATTTGAAGGGTGGAATACTTATGCAACGCTAAACAAGTTTGTAATCCACCCTTCAAATACATTCATAATTATCTGACTAATTAATCTTTGTTTTATGTTATTTATGTTTTATGTTTTGATTTTTAGACTTCGAAGTCATGTGTTTAAATTTTTAAAACTTCAAGTGGTGAGTTTTAATTTTAGTCAACTGTAAAATCTAATTGCGTGTGTTTAGCATAAGTTGGTTTGTATAAGATTGTACTTTTAGATGCGCATGGGTAGCAAAAGAAATGAAGCAAGAACATCAATACAAGGAGCAACTAAGGGTTAGTCCAAAGTCCAAAGCACACGTTCAAGATGAAGAGTAATTAAATTACGAACAACAATCTTTAAAATAAATGACAATAGCATAATAGAATAATGTAATAAAATATAATTTTGACAAATTCTTATTATAATTAATAAAAATGTGCTTATTTGAAATCCTAAAGCATACAACTAATAACAAAGTTAACATTGTTAATAGATGTTTATTAGGAGTAATATTTTAAAATCCTTATGAAAGCTATTCTTTTAAGCATGTGTAATGTGCACTTTTCAAGAATAAAATTAATTAATTGAGTCGACTCATTACTCGATCTTTGACCTTCAAATTTAGCTAGACTCATTACTCGATCTTATGAAAGCTATTCTTCACACAATGACATTCATAGCTTTGAAAACTATTGCAACAGTACAGTACAGAGTACATTATATTTAAAAGCTACATGTTTATAATAACTACAAAAAGTAAAACAAGATGGCTACGGGTCCGTAGCCATCTCATATACGGCGACGGGATGGCTACGGATTGGACCCGTAGCCAAAACTTGCGTAGCCATCAGCAAAAGCAAAATCCGTAGTGTAGCCATACTTTGCGTCAGAATTGTAATTCGTCGTCATATCTCTTGCCTAGCTTTTACATTCAAATATTATTATAATTTATTATTATTAATATTATAATTATTATAATTTATTATTATAAATATATTATTATTTATTATTTATTATTTATTATTTATTATTAATATTTTAATATTATTAATTTATTTCTATTTAGTATTTTAACATTAATTAATAAAAATTAAGAGTTTATAATTTACTTTATAAGTTTTATTTTATTTAAAATAAGAATAATAAATAAAAACACTTAAAACTAAAATAATAAATAAGATATATACAACAAAAAATATAATAAACTAATTTATACATAAATATAGAAAATAGTCACAAATACATTAGAAATTATTTTTGACAAAATATTCAACTACTTAAAATCATCTAATACCGCTATTATTTTCACCACCACGTCGCATACGAGATCCGACCGAACCACCTGAAGCACGTGTGTTATGAGATCCCTTGGAACCACCAGGACTTTCACCATGAACCCTTGAACCACCCGCTTCACCCGCACAATTAGATTCTCTAGCAAGCTGAGATTCGAAAATAATGAACAACATAAATTATAAATAATGTACAACATCATAGAGATGAACATCATAAAATGAACATTATAAATTATAAAACGTTCGAAAAAATAAACAAATAAATTATATAAAAAATTCAAAAAATGAACAACATAATAAAATCTACCATATGCACGAAAATAACAAATTATAAAAAAATCAACAACATCATACAAACTTTAAAAATTGAAAAAAATGAACAACAACATACAGATTGAAAGAAAACTCAACAACATTTTAACAACAACAACAACATGCATACAAACTTAAAAAAATCAACAACCATAAACAAACTTTAAAAAATCAAAAAAATAACATCAACACACGAAAAAACACAACAAAATTCAAAAACAAAAAACTAATCAATGTATGAACTATAAAAAAACGAAAAAATTAAAAGAAAACTAACTGAAAATCTTGAAGGTTGATGTTTGAAGATTCACGGTTGAAGAAGTTGAAAGTTGAAAATTGAAAAATGTAAGAGAGTGAATTGAGAGTGAAAAAATGAGGAAGAAAGTGAAGAGTGAAAGAATGAAGAAGGAAGAAGAAAGTGAAAAGGTGAAAGTAAAAAATTTTTGTGTGAAAGAACGCATCAAACCACATTAAAGTTTTTTGGAATCGTAAAATCAGATGGCTACGAGATGTCTTCGGAAATTGCCCGTAGCCAACGGATGGCTACGGAGAAGCCCATAGCCAAACTTGGCGACTGAACTTATCCGTAGCCATCCCGTAGCCAAGCTTGGCAACGGATTGTAGCCATCTTAATTTATTTTTGTAGTAACTCTATTAATTTTGTTATTGTGTAAAGACTGGACATAGTTCAATAAGAACTAAATTCTGATTAGTCTTGTAATTATCCTCAAATAAGGGTTTTATTGGAGTGGAAGTTTGTTCTTGCTGTCTTGCTTCCACGTCGTGCAATATGATCATTCCTCAAGATACTTGTTTTCCTGCGCATAACAAGGGTTGCATAACAAGTCCTTCCAAGTGCACAGTGGCCACAAGATGAATTATTACTTAGGACTTTTTAGCGTCAGGCTTTGTTGTTTCTAATAAATAAGACCTTTTCTTATTCAATAAATGTTCTTAGATATTCTCAATTGTCTTTGGAAAATCAATGTGATTAGATAACATATATTATACAATGCTCAAGTATAAATTGTTCTGGCTGTCTTTTTCTTTGTAAAAAATTAGTTATCTCTCTCTTTGCGCATCTTAGAATATTTATAGCCCACATTGGATTGTACGGAATGTCTCAAAATACCCTTCATTTGTTGTCTTAAGTAATCTCAAAAATATAGTCAACAAGTACCCTTCTCTCAAGGATAGGGTGTTTCTCTCTCTGAGTTTTCTCTTGAGACATGTCTTTCCCATGCAGTCTTTTACGTTGTTATGGCTGATTCGTTAATTAGTCGAGCAATGCTCCAGGTTGCGTATTCATACTTCCGAAAAAGATATTGTGGATCTTGATGAAGGTTTTGAAGACCCGCAAAATGAAAAGCTTTCTTTGCGGCTAGTGGGCAGGATTCTAACTGAGAAGGCTCAAAACTTCGATGCCGTTAAAAGAATGCTTCAGCATATTTGGTCTCTCAAGAATGGCATTATCATTAGTTCGATGGGGTAAATTTGTTTTTATTTGGTCTCTCTTAAGATCGAGATAAATTTTTGGCGGGGTGGCCATAGTGTTTTGTGAATAAGCTGATTATTCTCCAAGAAATTGACAAGGATACATAGTCGTCGGATATGGTTCTAAATTTTTCTCCGTTTTGGGTTTGTCTATATAATTTACCGTTTGGATATAGGTCGGATGATCGTATTCGCGCTATTGCTAGGATGATTAGAGATGTTCTTGAAATTGAAGAGGACTTCTTGGACATTAGTCACTTTCGAAGGGTTAGAGTCATGGTGGACGTGACCCAACCATTGAAACGTTTTCAAATGATAAGAATTAAGGGTATTACTACTGCAAAGATTATTATCAAATATGAAAGATTGCCACATTTTGCTTTTTATGGGGTTTGATGTGTCATATGGAAAAAGATTGCGCGAGTGTGTCCGATGAAGACAAAGAGAAAGGTTATGGGTGGGGTATGGATATTCGGGCTTCTCCGCGCAAGGGGTTTAGTCGCCTTAAAGAGGAGGTCGATTCTTTGAAGACGAAAAAGTGTCTCTTCGTTCCTAAACCAAAATATGTTCCTTCGCCATGTAAGGCTCCATCTCCATTAATGGAACCAAATGAGAGGTCAGATTTTTCTAATGATATTTTTCAGGGTATGCGAACGGTTCAGGATGGCGGTGTGAATTTAGTGGAGTCTAATAAGGTGCAGATACCGGCTGATGAGGAGTATACTGTGATTAATTTACTGGGGTCAGCGGTATTGGTCGATATTCCTATTACATGTGCGACTAGTTTGTTTGATAAGGGAGGAGGTGAATCAACACAGAACAATGTGAATAATGGTCAGGGGCTGGATTGTCAGAGTATGAATTAAGAGGTGTTGCCTTTGTTCAATTTTGGAAGTAGTGATTCTGAGCAACGTAAGATTGTTAAGCCTCGAAAGAAGAAGGGTAGTGGGCCAATTATTAATAAGCTTGTTCTAATGTCTGAGAGGAGTAGTGTAGTGGGTGCTGAAGCGGCATTGGGTCACGTTATAGTGGGTAAAAGGAAAGGTTGGGATGTCGATGTTGTTATGGAAGAGGTGGGTATGTGTTCAAAGCGATCTTGCTTTGGAATTGAGGTCTCTGTGTCTTGTGATGTTGGTTTGGTTTTTGGTTCAGTAGCGGGTGCTGGCGTCAATCAACCCCGTGAAGAGAAATGAAGATTCTTAGTTGGAACTGTCGTGGGATTAACAACCCTGCGACAGTTTAAGCCCTTCGCACATGGTGTTGGAGATAGCGTCCCCAGTTCGTGTTTGTTATGGAGTCTATGATTGACTCTAGTAGATTAGAGGTGGTTCGGAATAAATGTGGTTTTCAGAACGGTTTTTGTGTCGATAGTCAAGGTACTTCGGGTGGCTTGGGTCTTTGGTGGCGGGATATGGCTGTCAGTTCGATTTCTTATTCCAATCATCATATTTTTGTTTTGGTCGATGATGATAGGATTGGTAAGCAATGGTGTGCGCATGGGATTTATGGGTGGGCTGATAAGCCTAATAAACATAAAACGTGGGCTTTAATGAAATCATTGGCTAGCAACAGCTCTCTTCCATGTATATTTTTTGGTGACTTCAATGAAATTCTTATCGGATCGGAAAAAGAGGGTGGGGTTAGTCGTAATAATCGAGATATGGAAGCCTTTCGTGTTTGTATCGATGATTGTAATGTGGTAGATTTGGATTTTAAGGGTAGTTGCTTCACTTGGTGTAGGGGTAAAAACCCGAGTTCTTTTGTTCGTGAACGGTTGGACCGGTTTCTTGGCTCTCCTCAATGGCTTGCTTTATTTCTTAATGCTTATGTTCGCCATTTTCCGATTTATCGATCGGACAATGCTCCGATTCTTTTGAATTCAGATTGTAATAAATGGGAGGTTAATGATAAGCTGTTTCGTTTTGAATCTCTGCGGCTCTCTAATGAGAATTGTAAGAGTGTGGTTAGTACTTCGTGGAACGAAATGTTGGGTAGCCCGGTTGAAACAAAACTTGAGCACTGTGCGAACTCTCTGAAAGATTGGGCGGAGAAGACTTTTGGGGAGGTTCGAAATTCTATCAAACTCACTGAAAGGAAGCTTGCGAAAGCCCAAAAGATTACTCCTGATGCTAATATGCTCTCGGCTTGTAGTATTATGGCGGAAGAATTTGATAAGTTACATCGTTTGGAAGAAGCTTACTGGCATTTGAGGTCTCGTTCCAATGAACTTAAGGATGGGGACAACAATACTCGATATTTTCACCATAAGGCTAGTTCGTGGACGAAGCAGAATCTTATTCGAGGAATGGAGGATTCTAATGGTCGATGGTTAACTTCTAGGACCGACATTGAGAGACTTATAACTGCTTACTTTACGAATCTTTTTGCTACCAGTTCGCCTTTCGGTCTGCCAGAGACGCTTGAAGGGATTGATAGAGTAGTTACGTCGGAGATGAATGAGGTCTTGGATGAAGAGCCTACGTATGATGATCTCTTTCAGATGCACCCGACCAAAGCCCTAGGTATTGATGGTTTCCATGCCTTATTTTTTCAAAAGTTTTGGGATATTCTTGGGGATTATATTGTGGATTTGGTTAAATCTTGGTGGAAGGTTTTTGTTGATTTATCTTTGATTAATAAAACTTGTGTCTCCCTTATTCCTAAATGCTCTGATCCTAGGACGGTAGCTAGTTTTAAACCGATAAGTTGTTGCAATGTGGTGTGTAAAATCATTTCAAAAACCCTTGCTAATAAACTTAAAGGTTTTTTGGGGACGCTTATCTCGGTTAACCAAAGTGCTTTTATCCCAAAGAGACTTATAACTGATAATGCTCTTCTTACTTTTGAGGCTTTTCATGCAATGAAGAGATGGGGTGTGGGTGGTAAAGAAGCTTTTGCTCTTAAACTTGATCTGAGCAAAGCTTATGATAGAGTCCAGTGGCCTTTTCTTAAGCGTGTTATGCTTCGTATAGGGTTTGGTGGTAATTGGGTACGTTGTATTATGTCTTGCATCTCTAGTGTCTCCTTTTCTTTTAAAATAAATGGTAAAATTTGTGGTCATGTGATTCCTACTAGAGGTCTTAGGCAAGGAGACCCCATATCCCCATATCTTTTTATTATATGTGCTGTGGCTTTTTCCAGATTACTAACTCGGGCAATTGAGCATCGCTTAATACATGGTATTCAAATTTTCCGTGGTGCCCCTATTTTGTCTCACTTTTTTTTTGCAGATGATAGTATCCTGTTTGCAAAGGCTTCGGTGCAGGAATGCTCGGCGGTGGCTAAAATTATTAGCATTTATGAAAGAGTATCCGGTCAAAAAGTGAATTATGAGAAGATCGAAATCTCATTTAGCAAAGGAGTTAACCATCATCATCGGAGGGAAATTATTGAGATGCTTGGTGTTCGGGAGGTTGATCGCCATGAAAAATATTTAGGGCTTCCTACCATTGTGGGTCGTTCAAAGAAGGCTATTTTCTCTTGCTTAATGGACTGTATTTGGAAAAAAGTTAAAAGTTGGAAGGAAAGGCTCCTTTCTAGGGCGGGTAAAGAAATTCTTATAAAAGTGGTGATGCATGCTATCCCGATTTATATGATGAGTATTTTTCGCCTTCCCGATGGTCTAATTGATGATATTCATTCTATGTTTGCTAAATTCTGGTGGGGCTCGAATAATGACCGACGGAAAATCCATTGGCATCGGTGGAAGACTTTATGTTTACCTAAGTATAAAGGTGGCATAGCTTTAGGCACTTGTCGACTTTTAATGCGACTCTTCTTACTAAATAGACTTGGCGTTTGCTAACGGTGTCTAATCCTCTTGTTCATGCTGTGTTCAAAGCAAGATACTTCAAAAACTCGAGTATTTTATAAGCGTCCAAAGGTTACTATCCTAGTTATACATAGAGATGTATATGGGGTGCGAAATCGCTCCTAATGGAAGGGCTAGGGTGGCGTATTGGTAACGGGACATTAGTTAATGCTTTGCGTGATAAATGTGTCCCTTTTGGTAAATTGATCGATTGTCCTAGAACAATTAATAGTTCTCGAGCTGAGCTTAGTGTGTGGGAACTTATTGACTTTGAGCGACGTACATGGAATATATCCTCCCTCTCTCAGTATTTTGATAAAGACACAGTGGATGCTATCTTGACCATTCCTCTTCTTCCCTCGTGCTCTTATGATAAGATCTTTTGGTAGTACTCGAAGAGTGGCGAATACACGGTAAAAAGTGATTATTGGCTCGGTTTATTGGGAAAGCTTGAGATTGATGATTCGTCTACTTCTGATGATACGGGCAGGCTGTGGAGGTGTATTTGGAATTTATCGGTTCCTCCAAAGTTGCGTCACTTCTTATGGAGAGCTTGTACGGGATCCCTTGCGACTAAGCAAATTTTATATAACCGTTTTTGTTTGTCTTCTCCTATGTGTGACAGGTGTAGCTGTGATCTAGAGTCGATTATCCATGCTATTTGCGACTATCCGGAAAATAGTGCGCTTAAGTCCTCGCCCAGCCTAGCTACGGTGCTCCCGGATGCCCCGAGATCGTCCGTAATGGATGTCCTGATTTGGTTGAAGGGGCACTCTTCTTCAGATGAGTTTCGATCCTTGTGTATCTCTCTATGGGCTGCATAGTTTATTAGGAATAAGGCTCTGTTTACCACAGAGGCCTGTGATTCTGCTTCTTTGCACATGTTGTTCCATAAATTCGTTCAGGATTACAATTTGTTCGTGGCTAATACCCGCTCTCTTTCTATAGAGCCTTTTATGAAGTTTCAATCTTGGCATCCCCCTCTCGATGATTGGATAAAGATTAACTTCGATGCTTTCATCCCCTCCAACGTCCATCGTGGGCTTGGAATCATTTTTAGGGATAAGGATGGCAAGATTTTGTTAGCCGGTGTTCGGTGCTCTTGTGATTTATAGTCCGTGGAGATTTCTGAAATGGCGGCTGCTCTGTTCGGGATTGAAGTTGTCGTTCGCCTTGGTTATAAGCGTGTTCATATTGAAGGCAACGCGATTGATATTATACGGGATATTGATCATGGAGATGTCGGATGCTCCCACATTCATATGTTTTTAGATAACAATTTACGCTTGGTAGCCCAATTTGAGGGTTTTTGTTGTAGTTATGTTTCTCGCTCGGGTAATGTTTTAGTTCACAGGGTTGCTAGATGGGATATTGGGCCGGGTATTGAGAAACTTTGTATGAACTCTTTTCTCCAATAGCTTTTAGCTTTGGTGGATATTATTCAATGATATGGTGATAGCTTTGTCTTAAAAAAAAGTAACTTCAAAAATATTGTCTTGCTTGTTTACTGCAAGTGCTGACGTGTCGCTTGCTAATTTGTCCTTCAATGATGTAGTAAATGTCTTATTAGTTTTACCCACCCTATTAAGTAATTCTTTATGAGACAAATTTTGATAAATTCATTGTGTTTTGTCTCATTAGTTTTATCCACCCTGTTAAGTAATTCTTTCTTCCCAAGGTGAGTCCTAAATCTTAAATACTAATCATTTTTTTCCTTATTTACTTAATGACCATTTTTGACCCTGATTAGGAGATCCCGATCTTTAAGCATGCAAATTTAATATCACAAATTTTTATGAGAGACGGTCTCTTTGAGAGATCATTTTTAATTGGGTCGGCCTATTAAATATTTTTTAAAATATTGTAAGTAGATATTAAGAATGAACTAAGTATACATTTAAGATATTAAAAGTGGGCAATAAGGATACGGTAAGTAGGGCATTAAAGATAATATAAGTAGACTTTAAGAATAATATACGTCTCTTAAAGAGACGATGAAACTAGCTGATTTAATATTTATAATTATTTGCAATAAAATACGCGAGGGTTGGGGTTGGGGTTGGGGTTGCTTTCCCTCAATAATCAAAAAAATGATATGTATTTTAAATTATTTTGGCTATTGTCGGTTTCGTTGTCAACATAATGTAAATGTTTTTTTTAATGTAAATGTTTAATCATTCTAAAATTTTGATAATTTTTGCTGCACCTCACATAAAATGTATTTGATGATGTAAATAAATATGAAAATTTCGACTTTCACTCTTTTAAACCCTGCCTTCACCATTGACTATACGTTAGAATCCGTTTGTATTTGATACGCTAGCTGATTACGGTAACTTCTTCTAAACCAATCTTTAAGTTTGACCATCTAAATCAACACAATAGACGTAACTTTAGAAAGCTAGCTTAGACTAACAAAGCACAAGGCAATACTTTTAAATGGGAAAGCAGGACTAGATCGAATTTGAAGAAAAATATTTATTTTACGGAAAAGTGAGATAAACATATAGATAAGATAAAAAAAAATTAAATGTGTTACTGGAAAAGAGAAAACGAGTGTGAACTATAGCTGAAATAGAAATATAGAAAATTCAATAAAACAGACAAAAATAAAAAGTAGGAGTGTGAGCTATGACTAAAATAGAAATATAGTACTAATTAATTACCACAAAGCGAGTTCTTTCAACTAACCCAAATTGAAGAATTACTAACTATATAAGTCAAGAACTAACATGATTAACGTTTGAAATTTGATTAAAATATGTCATCTAAAAAGAAAAAGAAATTTGATTAGAATAATAATCAAATAGTCTTACATGATTAGCAAAGCAATTAAAAAAATAAAAAGCCAAGTAAACACGGATTAATCAATCAGTAAGCACTATAAAATGTTTTATGCTTAGTGAATAATAGCCCAATAAAGTCCCCCTTCTTTCATTTGAAAAACATCTCACCAAATTTCTAACTCATTTGTTCCATTTCCCACCCCTAAAAAGTCTTTCTTCCTAAATGGGTGAAACGGGTTACAGAAGAGTTAGTGGAGCAACCAGATGCAGTAACGGGTTAAGAGGGTTTCGGGTCAACATAAGAAAATTATCGATCCAAAGGTTACGGGTTCGATTCCTGCACTTCTTTAAGGTGTTATTCAAATGGAGGAAATCATATGAACGTGCAGTAAAATCATTCAAGAATGGAATTTCAGGTGTGAAAAGAAAAAATTGCAGTAAAAATAATCAGAGTAAAAGTAGATTAATTTCAAGAAAAGAATTGGGTCATACAAACTCATTTTATAGTGAAGCTATTGCAGATTGTTTGGAATTTATTAAGAGAAATTCTATTTCTCTTGATGATCCTAATAATGAAGCTACTGCTCTAAGATTATAGAGTACCCTTTGATTTTGTTCGTGTAATAGATGGTAAGAATTAAACTTCTATCAGAGAATATACTCTAAATTTATGAGTAATCAAAATTTATCTTTTATTTTTTTTTAATTTGATTAAATATGAACAATTTTTTTGTAGATAGTCGTTTCATACATTAATTGTAATTTGTAGGACAAGTTTTCTGCCTTGTAGTTTCCCTTTGTTTTGAAAATTGAAATTGGGGAGGTGCATGTATATTTTCTACTTTTTTTTTCTTATTTTTGAAGCTTCGATTTGAAGAATTTAATTATTCTATATTAATGTGTCAGTTAATTTCCATATAACATGAATGCTATCAACTTATGGCCGTTTTCTTAGAATAATATCGATTTTTTAATCATTAATTTAGATTTAATTTGTTTGTTTGAAATACTGCAAACAAAAATTTGTATTATTCTAACTAGGCATATACCCCCACTAAGTTGGTACTTTATCCGTTTTCAAATATTCTTCACATTCACTTTTTTGCAGATTCTAATAATGCAAAACTTTAAAATCAAATAACTTTAATCATTAGTTTTAAAAAATTCTAAAAAGTTTGTATTTGAAAAATATATATACTGAGATGAATCTGACAAGATCCCACATTAATATGTGTTCTCGTATAAATCGATGAGAACTTGTAGTCAAAATTTAACACCAATTAAAATACGTAAATTTATTTGAGAAGAACATATGAAAACGGAGGGAGTATATTTATGGTCAATCAAAAATTGATATTATGGTATGAAAATCAATATACATTTATACTTTCTCTATTTCCTTTTGTGTTGTAAAATTTAGATGAGAAAAATTTAAGTTATATTTTTGCAGTATATATATTGAGAATAAAATATACTCTCTTCGTCCTTTTTTGCTTGTCTATTTTAAGTTTGTCCACTCTAAGAAAGAGAAATTTAAATTAGGTTTTTGAAGTATATATTGAAATAAAATATATTCTTGTTAGATTTGTCTTGATGTAAATTTTTTATTATATAAATTTTATAATTTTTCATGATGCATACCAAAAAATATTAAGATTTCAAATTTGCTAAAAAATTCGTGCAAAAGGTAAATCAAAAAAATAAAAAGGGGCAGAGGGAATATTTATGTAGGATCTTGATAGATTAGTTTTGATATAAAGTTTTTTATAATATAATTTTTACAATTTTTTATAACGTGTATTTATAGATAATAAAGTTTAAATTTTACTTTAAAATACATGTAAAAAGTAAAATTGACAAATAAAAAGAAACGGACTAGATAAATCTAGTGAATTGTAAACTAGTTTCGAGCATGTGAAATTGATTTTTTCTATATCAATTTGTATATTTTACTACATTTATAATTTTTTTTTATTTGAAAATATGTAGCAAAATAGTTAGATGGAATGGAAGAATATATTCAGTTTTAGAGTTCGAAAATTATATCAGTAATCATTTGGTAGCTTGAATAACCTTTTGGGAAATTGATTAGCATTATATTTTGAACTAGAGTGATAATATGTATTTTTTTTAACCTTAATCTGATAGTGCATGTTAACAAAGTATATAACGTGTTAATAAAGTATATAACGTGAACATTGCATAAAACATGTGATGTTTAATTACGAGTATCAATTACTACATGTCAATCTTAAAGGCTCTTGATAGAAAAATCGCAACAATTTGATTAAAAGAGAACAAAGTTTGATATACTTAGATGATTTAAAAAAGTCACATTCTAAAATATTCTTTGGTGAATCCATTAATAAAGCAATTTCTTTACTAAAATGTAAAGAAAAGAACAACCGAAGATGACTAAAGAAAGTAATGGGAGTAATGTTACTCTATAAAAGCCAAGTACACAAACCTATCAGGAGTACAACTCAAATCTTCTACAAATTATCAAATACAAAAAATGGCCTTGTGCACAACCATTGCTTTATCTGTTGCTCAAAATCTCTTGACTACTCTTGAAAGTTTGGAGCTTACGAATATCTCTTACTTCTTATGCTACAAATCTAAGCTGAATGCTCTTCAGCAATCGGTCAAAATTGTAAAGGATATACTGCTCAATGTAGAGGGCAAAGAGACTGAAGCAAATGAAACACAACTCAATGGTATTCAACTTCTCAAGGATGCTATTTATGACACTGATGATCTAATAGATGAATTCCTCATTGTAGTTGAATTGAAGCAAAACATGTCAAACGAAGGTCAGAAACTCTCCCAAAAGGTACTATATCCCTTATATTCTCGTCTCAATCTTATTACTGCTTACAAACTGTCTCGAGAGGTTAAGAAACTTAGGGAGAAATTGGATGTGATTTCCAATAATCATAGTCTGCATAACTTTAGGGTTGGAAATCAGCTGAGTAACCTACACAAGCAAAATATCATAAAAAGGAAGGATACTTATTTTGTAAATGAGGGTATTGTCATCGGGAGAGAGGAGGATCAAGAGAAGATTGTAAGTGTTTTAATTGACTCTGAGATTAAAACAGATAATGTTTCTTTCATTTCTATTGTGGGGATGGGAGGTATAGGAAAAACTACTCTTGCTCGATTAGTGTATAATGATGAAAGGGTTATAAGTGCATTTTCTTTAAGGTTGTGGGCTCGTGCCTTCAACAATGAGCACGGGCAATTAGGTGTCGAAATAATCGATTTTGACTCTATGGAAAGAATTGGTGGATATAAATATAAGAGACGAGTATTATTTAAGGAAGAGGAGAAAAATGGACTTGGAGAATTTTTAGCAGGTAGAAAATGCCTGCTTATATTAGATGATCCATTGATTAAGAATATCCATCATTGGAGAGAGCTAGTCGGTATTCTATCCAAAGGTTGTAAAGGAAGTTGGATTTTGGTAACTACACGCTTACATGAACTAGTAAGAGTTATTGAAGGTGGTATGCTACATAAGTTAGAAGGCTTATCAGAGAATAATTCTTGGGAGTTATTTAAAATGATGGCATTTGGATCAAAACAAATCAATCCATTGGATGATGAGTTGGTCCCATTTGGAAATGAGATTGTTAAAAAATGTGTTGGGGTTCCACTCGCTATAAGAGTAGTTGGAAGTCTGTTGTATGGTAAAGACAAGAGTGATTGGCTATCACTTCATCACATTGCTTCATCTATCTCGAGGGAAATCCAAAAAGACATTTTTCCTATATTGAAGCTTAGTTATGACAAACTCGAGTCTCCATTAAAGATTTGTTTCACGTATTGTGCATTGTTTCCAAAGGATTATGTGATAAATAAAGAGGTGTTAAAAAGCCTTTGGATGGCACAAGGTTATATTGTAGCATTCGATAATGAAGGTCAAACAATAAAAGATACTGCAGAAGAATATTTTTCTATATTACTTCGACGATGTTTCTTTCAAGATGTTGAATACGATGAGTGTGGTGGCATCCTCTCCTGTAAGATACATAATCTCATACATGACATAGCTCAAAGAGTAGTGGGAAACGAGATTTGTGTATCAAATCTAGTTATTGATGTGGATCACAAAAAAGTTAGGCATCTATCATGTGCAAGTGAGTTAAAAGATTACTCATTTATTCATAACCATGCTCGGTCATTTCTATGTTTTGACATATTGTTTGAAGATGTCAATCACTTTTTACAGTCAAGATCTTGGATGTGGCTACGGGCATTGAAGTTATCAAGTATAAAAACTTTATGTGAATCAATAGGGGATTTAATACATTTAAGGTACTTAGATCTCTCTAGCAATGCGGAGTTAGAAGAACTACCCCTCTCAATTATAAAGTTGTATAATCTACAAACTTTAAAATTAGGAGAGTGTCGTAGGTTGAGAAAGTTGCCTAATAATTTGAATAAATTGAAGAAATTGAGAGTATTGGATATAGAGGGTTGCAATGAGCTAAACTCAATGCCTAGGGGTATTGATAAGTTGACTAGCCTCCATACACTTTCAACTTTTGTGGTGAGTGAGATTAATCAATTGAATGAACTAAAGGAACTTAACAACTTGAAAGGAAAGCTCCTTATAAAATTCGTCCAAAATTATGTAGAAGTTCAGAAAGATGATAAACATGAAGGTGACTATTTGAAGAATAAGAAACATCTTAATTGTATTTTTATTGAATATGTAGAAAAAAATTATTTAGGAGAAATTGGAGTATTGGGAAAAATGCAACCACACCCTAATCTCAAAGTCTTAGAGATAGATGGTGAGAATTTAACAATGCCGAGTTGGGTGACAGGATATAAGTTTGAGCTTCTCCCTAACTTCATTAAGCTGAAACTTGAGTGGCCTTGGTGGGAGAATAACTTAATGACTTTTCTCCCTAATCTTATTAGGTTGAGACTTTTCCGTCTAAAAATAGAGAAGTCTAATTACATAGCTCATTTGGGGTTTCTTCCCCATCTAAAAGAACTTACAATTGATAGTTTGATCAATTTGAAGTACATACTTCAAAGTAGTCCAATAGCAGTCAACACTAATGTTAAACCTTGCCCATTATTATATCCATCTCTTGAAAAATTGCAGTTAACTGAAGTCCATACCTTTCAAGGATGGAGGTGGGGATCGGGAGTGATAGGAAGAGATAATAATGAGATTAATATTGATGGGACCAAGGTAAGTCCCTTACGTCTCTGTGTATTAAAAGAATTAACAATAAGGTCTTCCCCAGCGCTAAATGCTATAATCCAGTGTCCTGTGTTGGAGAAGCTTACTCTACATGAAACAAACCGGAATTTTCAAGTAATGATAGTCACAAAAGAAGTTGGAGATGAGAAAGAGATGACAAATAATGATCCCAAACCCAAATTAAAGAAGGCTAGGATTGCATTAGACCTTCTTGCATGCGTTAATGTGCCAACATTGACTTTTCATGTTCTTGCTTACCTAGAAATTTTGGATGATAAATTTTTTAGACCAAAAGTGCAGAGTTTGAAAGAATTTGAGGATGTCTTCCGTGGATGTTCATTTTCTCTACAATACTTTTCCATTTCTAATTGTATGTATTTGAAGAGTATTGTGTATGGAGGATTGGAGCATCTTACTGTGTTGAAGGAATTAAGGATTTTTGCATGCATGAATTGGAATGTGAATGAAGGAGAAAGTGAGGATGGGACACTATGGAAACCACCCTTTCATTACTCTCTTTATCACTTGACATTGAAATTTCTCTATCAAATGGTGGAACTTCCTAAGTGGATACAATTTTTAACCTCCCTTCAAACATTAAAAATTCAGCAATGCGAAACTTTACACTCACTACCAAAATGGATGTCAAAACTCACCTCCCTCAAAATACTTAATCTCTGGCAATGTTCAGAATATCTTTATGGAAGATGCCAAGAATCAATAGGAGAAGACTGGCCCCTTATTCGACACATTCCTTTCATTGTTTTCGATCGCGAATGATAAAGCATGGATGCAGACTCTCCCTTAAACTTCTCTTTAAATTCAGAATTGAATTATATGTTCTCATTCGATTGAGGCATAACCAAGTAATTATTTTTCATGAAGATGCGACTTTAACAATATATGTCCAATTTCCTTTCATTTATTTTGTAAATTTATATCATGTGTTCCCTTAGTCCTTTGTTGCTAAATTATCAAATTGAATTATTCGAAGTGGTTATTCAACTTATTGGTTTTCAACTGCAATTTTCTTATAACAAAAGTAGGAGTAATACTGCAAACTAAGCATTTGTATCTACATACCACCACTTGTTTGAACTCCATTAATTATTTTACATATTCCATATATCTCTATTTACCAATGACTAGTTGTTTGTTTTTGACTAAAAATATTCTTTTTACTAAGCAGCTAAACAAATACAACAACAATATATGGTGTTAAGTTTTAATGCAAATTGTTTACTAATAGTATTGTATTTATTTATAGGATGTAGGATTTGATAATCCTTGTAATTGACCTATACTTACTTTTGCATTATCTTGCTTCAAGTAGAAAAAAATTGAACACACTCATCTTTGCTTGATTCTTGTAGAATAATATTGTTAGTTTCCTTGCTCAATGTTTTACCGATTCTCATATATGACCATTGAATAATAGTTAGTTTCAACTCAAAACTATAATCCTTAAACCATATATGATGTTAATATCCTCACTTAATGTTTGCTGATTCTCATCTATGACCATTATTGTTGGTTAATTAGCCTCTATTCTTGTTGTGATTCTGTGAAGTATATGGCAATCCATCAATCTGATTAGTCAATAGTGTTGCATCTATGATATTCAAATCCTTTTATCTTAATCTTGTTAGATCGTGACAATTCGTCACATGATCACCCCATGGGCCTACCCGTGTGGATACACGCCCATGGAGCACTCGTGGGCTCAGGCCCACAAACCCACGAATAATGAGTGATGATGTATACAATCTTTCCCAAATCCATATGGTATTAGGAGGATTGCCCACCAAGCATAATACACACATCCACAATCCACTATTTTAGTGATGTGGGATCTTCCTCACATGTGAAGTATTTCCAACACTCCCCCTCACATGTGAGCCACATCATATCGGAACCACCTTCGGCTCTGATACCATATCAGGTCGTGACAATTCATCACATGATCACCCCATGGGCCCACTCTTGTGGATATACCCATGAGCACCTGTGGGTTCGAGCACACAAACCCACGAGTAATAAGTGTTCACTTGCATACACAATTGATGAAAATTTGAAACATATAAGCAAAATTATATAAAAAAAAAATCACATTATAGCCAACTTTTGAAACTATTTCCCAAGATAAGCATTTTTTCTCGATGCTGAGGTTTGGAGTATGTTCGCTCTTAGTAACAGCGACCCATTACTTAATCTGAGTCACCGAAAGTCAGCTCAACAATCGGCCGCTTTTAGTGACAGCGGCCGATTGCTGACCTGAAAAGTGTTACTTTTAAGAACCGTGACAACCAATCTGCATGATTAAAAAGTGTTACTTTTTTACTAAAATTTAAAATATTTATGCGGAATCTTGATAGATTTGTTTCAATATAAAGTTTTTTAAAATATAACTTTGACAATTTTTATAATGCGTATTTATAGGTAAAGAATTCAAATTTTACTTTAAAATACATGTAAAAAGTACGATCGACAAATAAAAAAAAACCGACCAGGTAAATCTAGTGGATTGCAAACTAGTTTCGAGCATGTGAAAATGGATATTTTCTATATCAATTTGTATATTTTACTACATTTATAATATTTTCAATTTGATAATATATCTATAGCAAAATAGTTAAGATGGAATGGAAGAATAATATATTCAGTTTTAAAGTTCGGAAATTATATATATTATGAATTATACATGATGAAAACTTATAAACCAATTTATACAAATGCTTTTAGAGTCATTAACAAGTGTAGACACAAGTCAGTGGATAGCCTTTCAGTTTCCACCAAATTTTACTCCCCTTTATACAAAAGAAATACTTTTATTTTAATTTTTTTATGATTATTAGTATGCCACTCACATTCTTAGTAAAGCTACTCACACTGTTATGGATTAATTTTTGCGATTATGTCACGTATGAACATAATAGTCAATAGACGCATTCAATTTGATAAAATATTCCCACTTACTTTTAAGATTATTATATAGACAAAATATGATATGATAGAAACATAAATTATAAAATATATGATAAGAAAAAGATAATTTTTTTCAATATTTTATCCTATGTATACGTACATAATTTTGTATTCTCTATTAATTAACATGACTTACCCATTAAACTAAATAGACAAATAATAAATATTTGAATATAACCCTAGTATATGTAAATGTAAGATGCAGAATTTTAAATCATAAATTCCCATTGTACGTCCACTTGAAATTCTAATTTGAAGTATTGGCTGTATTTTATTTTGTTGGTTACATTCAATTACTCGATTAGTTTACAAGTGTAATTTAATTTTTATAAAATATAAAAAAGTAAGAAATATGTTAAAATTATATATATTGTGAGTATTTTATAAATATTCCATACAATTTTCACTCTAATATAATAATAGTATACGTGTCTATGGTGTGTAATGTATGGAGCTGTTAGTTTGTTTAATTATAATAGTTTAAATGGAAAACTTGGCGTTTATATATATATAATTTGAAAAGATTATAAAAACTGCATATGATGTTTTTTATGAACAAAGTATATAATTGAACAAACAAAATTTAAGCAATTGTATGATACAAAGTTAAATAGAGTACGTCAATTTATTTCTTTTAAATGAAATATTTTGAATGGAAATAATATTAAAGAACGGAAGAAGTATTATATTTTAAGTAATAAATTATATCTATATTATTTTTATATTGACACATATGAATTTAGAATTAAATAAAATCATAATAAGTGTACAATAATTATAAATAGGAAAAATTGACATGAATAATCCAACTTTTCACTCATCCCTATGAACGAATAATCCCACCTTTTGATTATTTTCTAATAATCCGACCGTTGTGATAAATTTGCCTACAACATACCTTATTACTAATAATGGGTAATAATAGGGTATGTTGCTAGCAAACTAAAATAAAGATTGGATTATTCACAGCGAACTAAGGGCAAACGTTGGAATATTAGAAAATTATCAAAAGGTTGGATTATTCACAGTGGATGAACAAAATGTTGGATTATTAATATCAATTTTTTCTTATATATGCCATATATAATTTTTTACTTCTTTTTATTATTATTATTATTATAATATTGTATGATGGATGATTCTAAAGGAACAAAAAGAGTTATCTTCTAGGAATTTTAGATTTAATTAACAAGGTCAAATGATGGATTTGTAAGGTGTACAAGTTTACCCACCAAAGGTTTTATTAGTTAATTAAGATTTAGCAGTTATATGTTTTGCTTCTTGGATTAGTCACCAAGCTACTAAGACAATAAATAAAATCACATTTCATTATACATCTAATTTTTTTTTTCAATTTTTTTCAAACGATAAAAAGCAATATAATAAAATTCATATAATTCAAAAAGTTTTAATAAAAAATATACAAAATTGATATAAAATTGTACATTTTAGATATAGGATGGACGTGTATTATGGAGCAGGGTGGAGCGGATGGGTATGGGGCGTGCAAGATCTCATCATCCGCCACCTACATACTAATTACCACTGCAGATAGGACTTTTTATAATCATATCCCCTTAGTATTCACCAAATTCATACTCATATTCGCTACAATCATGGCGGATGTTGTAGTGGAAAATTCATACAAGTTTACTCTCATGTCATCCCTAATTATATGTTACATATAATAGAATTTTTAATCAAATGTCTAGTATTATGACTTGGACTGTCTCAAACCTAGATTCATCCCACTTGTTTTAGCTATTAATCGGCATACACTCTATTTATACTAATACTAGACATAATGATATTGTGTTAGGTTAAAGCAAACACCAACATAATAAAATATTCTATAGTTTTTAAGTATGATCAAATATATTTCATCAAGATATATATATATATATTTTCAAAATTCAGTGTATATATGTCAATATGTAAGTGTAAATGATTAATTAGGAGCTAATAAAATAGAAGAGATTATAGAGTAGGTTAAGCAAATATCAAAGGATTAGACATTAGTAGTTATGGCTAACTAGATTGAACAAGCTTTTGATATGGTGGCTGTACAAAATGCAGCAAACTTGGGAAGCAAAGTTCCCGGAGTTTAAGGGAGGTTTTGGGTTGGTGGGACATGTAGGAATCAATTTTCTAAGTTGTTTATTTTTAGTCACCTAATTTGGTTCAATTATTTGACTTTCATCATTATATTTAAATTTGTATTTAAATGATGTTACTTACTAAATTATTTATGGACTGTCTGACTTTTGAGACAGAAAAATAGAGGAAAAAAAGGAACATAAAATAAATAAAAGTGAAAAAACTGCTTTTTGAAATTCATCAAGTAATTATTATGAACGATAATCTTGTCTTTTGACTGTTTATTGTGATCATTTGATCAAGGATCATATCATATAATATAAAATTTTTACTAAATTAGTATATTATTTATGTATATATATATTAGTTGGTGGAGCACATGCTATAGACGCACTTTTCCAAGAAATTCTATGTAGACTAATAAAAATTTAATTCAAATAGAAATGATTAACCTTAACCGGGGTTAATTTGTATACTTTGAGACTTATTAAAATATATTTGTTTTATGGTGAAGCTAAGGAGAACCAGTGTATTCTTGGATATATCTTTTGAGACAAAATGTAAAAATAAGCATCCATGATAGGGAATGAGAAAGCAAATTATTCTTATATCAATCCTATTATCAAGCATAATCATCCCGTTCAACTAACTTCAAATGCAATTGATTCATAACCGCATTAATAAATAAAGAAAATATTGTGTCAAGTAGATCAGATTTGAATTCTGTAAGGTTGCGTTTGGGAACCAAGAATTGAATTGAAATCTTAGAATTCAATTTTGAATTTCTAAATTGTGAATTTCAAATTCAAATTTATTGTTTGGAAAATTTTAGAATTTTCAATTCTATAATTACAAATCCTAAAATTTGTTTGGAAACATTGATATTTTCAATACCTAAATTTGAAATTCTAACATTGTTTGGCAAATATGAATAATTGCAATTCTTAAATTCAATAGTTATATTCAAACATAATGGTTCAAAAACATTTTTGGTAAAATATAGCACTACTACATACTCTAAGTACATCCAAACTATTAATATGAAAAAACTACTCAAGAGTTAAGACATAGTAACACCCAATCCAATTTTTCATTTACTAGCAGTCCCTTTAGCATATCAAACTCTTCTGTGTCTTTCAAAAATAGCTTTGTTGCCTTCAAGACTTCATGTCGATCTAGTCCGACAACTTTTGAAACAACATCATAAATCTCTTTGGAATCAGGCTTCGGTGGAGGTTTGTTTGCTTGTAGATATTTCTCAAACGAATCTGTAAATTTAGAAATAGCATACACAATAGAATCTCTCTTTATCCTCTTGTTAGATGGTGCAGAGTTTGCCTCAGATGCACTGCACGTTTCATTTTCTTTCTCCATTGCTACAACTGATTCTTCATGTTGCTCAGCTTCTTGACCCGTAGCTCTATCCATGGCAAATAGAGTACATATCTCATCCCAATGATCAATGTTTTTATTTCTATAAGCGGAAGCTACGGGATTGGCCTGTTAAAAAATTAGTAGATAAATATTATAAAGTGAAAAATACAAGTTATTTATACCTCTATTTGTTTATGATATATAGTATCACAAGGACTGAAAATAATACAAAAAGCAAAGACAAGCAAAGACTAAAAAATTATTGTGAGATTGTACCTTACAATAGGCACTCCATTCCACGTGGTCTTCGATTGGGATAACAAGCATCTTCTTATCATCATCCCACTTAAACTTGGTGTAAGTGCGAATATCTGTGATAACTGAATGATGCTTCTTCCATACTTTGATTCGATTCTTGACATGTTCGGTTGTAGCCAATAAACCCAATTGGTTCCTCAGGTTATCAGCAATAGCTTGATACGCTTGTGGTTTGAATTCTCCATCGCCCTTATTTTCTTCATTAATTTGCTCAAACAAAGTGGAGATGAGTATAGCATCCATTTCTTGGTTCCAAGTAAGATAAGCTCGTTTTTGTTGTTTTTGTGGTAACATTGGCTCTTTTCCGAATCTCTTCATGATGAATGCTAAAAGTATGTCTCAGATTCATTGAATTAGACATTTTGGACCTGTTTTTCATTGTTTTTTTTAACTCATTTGAATTTGGTGTATGTCTGATATCTTTGCCTCATTTACATTCTAATACAATTAAAAGCCAACACATTCTAATACAACCAAATACCATTACAAGCTTAAAGAAAGATGCAGAATGAATATGATCAGGTGAACTTATTATCCAATCAAATACCAAATACCATTACAAGCTAAAAACATAGATTAATAAAATAATTTGACTTTTTTCCTTATTATACTTATTAACCTGGATTGAAAGGTTGACCAAGTAAACTTATTATCCAACCAAATACCAAATACCAAATACCAAATACTTCTATTACTAACAAGTTCAGAAAGACATGTTTTTTGCTTTTGTTCATCATTGGAATTATGAACAATAAAGCTGCTAGGCTAGCTTCCGGTTAGTGTACTTGTTGATCAACAATATATAGTATAATGCATCATCTTTTTGTAATCCAATTCATGACTTTTCACATAGGATCAGACCTTAGTTCACCAATTCATGGTTGAGTTTGAAAAATATTAAGCGAATACTTGTATTAATAAAATAAATAATGAAGGAAATAAGAAATTTGCTGGACATTATACACTACATCAAGTTGATAATAGGAAATATACTTGTATGTGCCGGAAAAATAATAGAAAATAAGATAATATTGATGCCGGACAGAAATACCTGAAGAATAATGGAAGATAATACAGAAATACCACAAAAACAATGGAAGACGGAAACACAATTAATGTCGGACAAAAATTTCAGCAATTAATGGAAGATAGAGATAGTATTGATGCCGAAAAGCTTGCACAGAGAACACATATAATGGAAGACAACATAACCACTACCAAAGTCAATACTATGCATAGTATTGATGAAGAATAATTTAGGAATAATGGAAGACAACATAACCACTACCAAAGAAGAGAATACCTGAAGAATAATTTCGAAAAGCTTGCACAGAGAAATAATGGAAGACACAGATAGTATTGATGAAGGAATAGGGTTTTTGAAGAAACTTGTCAATTGGAATTGAAATGACAGGGCTTAGGCTGTCATTTGAAAATGGGTCTTTTTTAAAAGGTTAGGAATTGGCTTGGAATTGGGCCAAATCCTAAAATTGAATTTCATGATTCCCAAACAGGTGAATTGAGCCAATTTAGGAATTATAAATTAAATACCCATTCCCAAACACACCATAAGTGAAATGAAAGCCTCAAAGAGGTTCAACAATGAAAAATATAATGCAAAAGAATATGAACACAAGTGTTTATGAGGTATCTTAGATACCTCGCCCTTAAATGTAGTTTAATATATTGAATTCAACAATTAAAAGTATAATAAACCCCCCTTATCTTGAGAACAACTCTCTCAAGATCATAATATTAATTCTGTGAAGAACACTTTCAAGTTTCTTACAAAGAAATAGCCTACTTTCAATATGTATTTGTGGGGCCTTGTTCTTATGAATGATGCTCCCTTTTATAGATGAAGGAAAACATCTTTCATAGAACCACACTCAATGCACCATCAAAGCAAAATTACATCACCAATTAACCATATCAATTAAGTATGACAATAAACATAACAATAAACAAACATTAAACAAGGAGTTACACAAGTGTTTGTGTTTGCTTTGTGCAGCTGTGTTTGCTGCTGGTTTATCACTGTGTGATGTTTCAATGTAGAGCTTAGTGCTTTACTGGCTGGTGATGATGACTGAGTTGCTATGCCTTTATCAAATGTTGCTAATTATGATTTGTTCTTGGGGCTGCTGCCGTGCTCATTGCTGCTACTGATTTGTTGCTCTTTGTTGTAGGGTTTGCAAGCATTGAAGCTCTTTTGATTGGAGTACTGATTTGTTATGAATGGTTACTGGTGTGTTGAACTATAGTGTGTGCTGATGTGCTGGATTCGAGTAACTGATGCCTTGCATCTGTGGTGCTGCTGTTGTTGCTTCGTTCTTGCTCAGCTGTAGGTTTCTGTGCAGCTGTTGATGTTGTGTACTATTGTGGCTGTTTGTGGTCATTTATGGATTGGTGTTGTTGCTAATCTATGCAAACTTTGCTACCATGGTGTCTTTTGTCTTGTAATACTACATGATGCTGCTGGAGTGCGTGTTGGGTGTTGTTTCTGTTTAAAGGCTTCAAGCTGCTCCTAGGTTGCTGATCTGCTTCTGCTGACTCCTGTGATGTTCCCTTCTGCCGGTTCTAATGAGCATATTGTTGTTTGAGACTTGATTTGCTGTTGTAGTTGTGGTGCCCGCTGATTTCACGTAGAGGCTTTCAATTGCTGACTCTTGTGAGACTAAGCATCTGCTCAACTATTGCCTTCACATCATCTGTTGGTCTTGTGTTGCTGGCTTCTTGTCATTGAGATCCTACTTGCTATGAGGATGGGTCTTGGTTAGTTTTTGTTGTTGTAGGCTGTTGTGGCTCTGATGCTGGTCATGATGAGTTTCGCTTTTTTTTTTTTTGCTAGCTAAGTTAGTGTTGGTTATGTCTGTATATCTTTTAGTCTTTATGTACAGCTAAGTTAGGGTCGGATTCGGACTGAATTGTCATCCTTACCAAAGAGATTAGTTAAAATAAAGATAAAAGAAAATAATACAAAATTGAAGTAATTGGAAAAGATTGCACGGAAAAAACAGAAGCAAAGGCCGACTCGACAGCCACTTCCACGCCCAAGAAGCCGAGTCGGAATGTTTCGCTGACAGCTTCAGCAAACTTCAAATGGTCGTCATGTCTTGCTCGGTTGTCAAAATCGGACGTACAATATATCGTTGGAAAGCTCTTGAAGTCTAGTTTCCAATTCCACAAATCTTGAATCAATTTGATTTTTCTATCAAACGTTAGAGCCAAAAGAGTGAGCCTGTATCAAATTTCACATCAATAATTTTGTCTTTTAAGCACTTTTCTACTCTTTTGCTCATTTTCGGTGTAGAACATCTTAACCCAAGCTAGAATCTTCCTTAGTGTAACCTCATCATCAATAAAGCCATAAGAATTATGCTTAAAACAATCAAAACCACTCAAAATCAACTTGAATAACCAAAACGAGTAAAGTAGCATAAATCTTCAAAATAAGCACGAAATTACTAACAACGACCATCATTAAGGAGTATAAAATGACATAAATAAATGCAAATAATTGCACTTATCATTATTGTTATTTATTCGTCACCTTATTCTTTGATAATAAGAATCTATTTTATTTAATTAAACTTATCTTAATAAACCAATTAGGCAACAACAACAACAACAACAACAACAACAACACCAACAACACCACCACCACCACCACCAGCAACAGCAACAGCAACAGCAACAACAACAGCAATAATAATAATAATAATAATAATAATAATAATAAGTAGGATTCACAGCTTCCCCAAAGGAACCTCATGTGGCAGGGTTGGGCTTACAGCACAACACCTTGTGGATATGATGGGAGGTGTTGCGACTGTTATTGCTGATAGTTTGTTTTATCGCTAGTACTCCTCTATTACTAAGGTAGTCAATTTATTTCTTGATGGGAAGTGCCCTAGCATTCTTGGGGGTTATATCGCTAGTGCTCCTCTGACCCCTTTGATCAAACCAGGGGGTGGTATTCGACCCAATGTTGTTGGTACAGTGTGGCGTAGGCTTGTGTCTAAGGTTGTTGCCTCTATTGTTGGTAAAACCATGTCCGCGTACTTTGAAGATTTTCAATTCGGGGTAGGCACACAGGGGGGGCGGTGAGGCTATCCTTCACTCAGTTAACAGGCTTGTTAAATGCAAAGGTGATGTCGTTGGGCTCTCTATGCTTCTGGTAGATTTCCAAAATGCCTTTAATCTTGCTGATAGAAGTGTGATGTTGTCTGAATCCAGAGTCCATTGCCCTTCCCTTGCTCCTTGGGTGGAATTTAGGTACTCCCAACCTGCTAGGCTATACTATGGTGACTCTACTCCTTGGTCTTGTCAAGGTGTCCAATAAGGTGACCCCTTAAGCCCTTCGCTTTTTGCGCTTATTCTGCACCCCTTGGTCTTGAAAATTCATCAGTCGTGCATGTTAGACCTTCATGCTTGGTATCTGGATGATGGAACCATTGTTGGTGACACCCTTATGGTTTCCAAGGCCCTACGCATTCTCCAGGAGGATGGATCATCTCGTGGTTTTCTTTTTAACGTGGATAAGACTCAACTTTTCTGGCCTATGGAGGATCCTAGGAGTATGGAGCATGGACTATTCCCCTCCAACATTTCTCGCCCTAAGGTGGGGGTGAAACTCCTCGGCGGGCCTGTGAGCACTGACTAGAGCTTTTGTCGTGATTTTTCTATGAAGAGGGTTTCTAAAACCATGGAGCTAATGACAGCTGTTAGTAAACTCCATGAACTCCAATGCGAGCTTCTCCTTCTTCAATTGTGCAGGGGTTGGGAGGTTATTTTATGCGATGCGGACTTGCCCTCCCGTTTCGTTTGGGGGCGCACATGTTTAGTTTGATCTTGCTTTGCGTGCCTCCTTGGAGAAGATAGTTACGACTTCGGGACCAGGGTTTGGGGATTAGCAATGGAGGTTAGCCACCCTCCCAATCAAGATGGGTGGCCTTGGTATTTTCTCAGCAGGTGATGTTATTAACAATGCTTTCCTAACTTCTCGTCTCCAAACCAGTTCACTCCAAGTTAGGATTCTGGCCAACACTGATCTTCATTCTCTAGGACTGGCTTTTGAACGGGCTCTTGGTGTCTTCCGGTAGTTTGTGGCAGCAATGCTTTTTCTCTCAATGATGAATCCACTGCCCCCATATGATGAAAAACTTGGCAGGGGCCTATTTTAATGTTGTTGAGAACAGCCTTGTGTCTAGCTACATGCTCACCCCAAGGCAAATTTCCATCCTTAGTTCTACCCGGGAATCGCATGCACAAGATTTTCTGTTAACGATTCCCATCGATAGCTTGGGATAGAGAATGAATCCACGACATTATCACTCCGTTTTATGTTATCGGCTCATCGTTCCCTTGTACGCTGAAAGTAGCCTATGCCCGAGCTGCAACGGTGCCAAGATGGATATATGGAGGGATCACGTAGTCCATTGCTCAAGTGATGTCGGTATGAAGTTTCGACATAATTTGGTTCTGGACATGCTTGTGGATATCTACTGCAAAGTTGGAATCTCCGTCCGTAAGGAGGCGCCGATGGGGTTCTCTTCAGAAGCGGGGAAAGAACTTAGGCCTGCAGATCTCTTACTGTTTAATTGGGTTCAGGGTAAAGATGGTTGCGTAGATGTAACTGGAAGTTCGCCCTTTGCTGGCACAAGAGTCTACTCTTGGGCCCCTGTTGTCGTCTTAGCTAATGCTGCAGAATGAAAGCGGAAGAAATACACAACTAAGTGCGAGGAGAACGGGTACAAATTTATCTCTTTTGCTTTCTCCACCTTTGGAGAGCTAGGTGAAGACGCCCTCACCCTACTATCAAGGATTGCATCGGTCGCCGTGAGCAACTCAATGTATCACCAAGTCTCGAGCATATATTTTTCATAGACTCGCCTTTTGTATTCAAAAAAGTGTGGGTGCACAGCTTGTAGCTCGACTCCTAGGGATGGGCAAGGGTCCAAGACCCTATTAGGACCCTGTTGGACCCTACCCTTTTTTAAGGGTAAAGGTCTATTTTTTTTGGACCCTAAGGGTCTGGGTCCGGGTCCGGGTCCGGGTCTTAAAAATATTATAAGGGTCCGGGTCCGGGTAGACCCGGATTGGACCCTTAGACCCTTTTTATTTTTTTATTTTTGTCTTGGAGTATAATCCAATTACCTGATTATTTGTTCAAATCGCAGAACTATCTCTCCCTTTCCACTTTCTCCTTCCTTTATTGAGAGAGAAACCAAACCTTCGAAACCCTAGCTATGGTGGAACTTTAATCTTCTCTTACTCTCATCATCAATTGACGAATCCTGCTGCTTTACATCATCAATTGACGAATCCTGCTGCTTGACATCTATTGATTGCAATTCTCGGAGTTGATTCTCGCAAGGTGATTTTACTTCTTTTGATTGTGATTTTACTGCTTTCGCTCCTCTGCTCTCCTTCATTTTTGTTCATTTTTGTTAAAAATTCGTTTGATCATTGAACAAAAGGTGGTTGTAAGTATATATTTGCTTCGCAGTTTCGTTTTAATCACAAAACTATATCGTAGCCTACCTTATATTTGAGTTGTTTTAAAGCTCAGACTCTTTCCAATAGGAAACAATACTGTAAACTTATGCAATTAAGTACTCATTTGGCTCTATTTTATTTAATTCTAGGGCTGTCTTATTAAACAAATGTAATATTGTTGGGTGTTTGTTTTTGACAATTACCTTTCAATTTCATCTGCTATGTAGCCTCATGTTATGATTGAGGCTTTGATTCATGAACAGGTAAGGGAAAAGTGTTGCAGAATATAGAATTGAGAAGTGGACTTGACACACATTGATTTAATTAATGGCAATTGTATAAGAATTCAATGTCTAGTTATCTCTAATTATGTATAAGTAAAAATTATAAAAACTTAATAATGGATGATTTGCAATCTTGGATATTATGTCTTACATTTCTGAATTTCTTTGTTGTCCTCTTGCATTGGTTTTGCCAGAAATAATGGATGATTTGCAATCTCAAATCGGTTCTAAGGACTTTGATACATATGAGAACATTGCCAATTTAAGTGCAGACCAAGAGGTATATGAAGAAGGATTCGTCAGTGTAAATGATAAAGTGGATAATAATACAACTTCTTCAAAGTCTACATATACAAGTGGAACATCCAATAAGAAAAATATTTCATCTGTATGCCAACTATTTGACAAGATCATGGTCGATGGTGCTTTGAAAAAGGCAAAGTGCAAGTATTGTCAAGTCAAACTTACAGCAGGTGGTAATAGGGGCACTTCACACCTTCACAAGCATGCTACGAAGTCATGTCCCGGGAGACACTTACGACTTACTCCTACTAGCCAAACACAATTGAAGAAAGATGGATCAAATTTGTCAGAGTTAGGTAGTATGAAGAAAGATGCATTCAATCAAGATGTATCGAGAAAAGACTTAGCTCATATGGTCATGATGCATGAGTACCCATTGTCAATAGTGGACCACATTGGGTTTAGGCGATTTGTTTTTGGTCTCAATTCTTCTTTTAAGATGATATCTCGAGCAACATTGAAGCGTGATATCATGAAAATGTATGATGAAGATAAAAAAGCACTCTAGGCGTTATTAGAGCATAACGAGAGTAAGGTATCTATTACTACCGATATGTGGACAGCCTCCAATCAAAAGAAAGGCTATATGGTTGTTACTTCTCATTTTATCGACCAACAATGGATCCTTAGAAACCGTAGTTTGAGGTAATAAGTCAATTTCTAATTTAGGATCTATAATTTATTTACTATAATCTAAAATGTTGTGTGTTGTTTTATGAAATTCTGAAATATTGTTTGCTTATATATGTTATATATAGGTTTTGTTATGTTCCATGTCCACATTCAAAAGGCGTTTTAGCTAAAGTTTTGATGGATAGTTTGTCTCAATATTCTTTAGAGAACAAAATTTCTTCTGTGGTTGTTGATAATTGTAGTACTAATGATGCTATGATGAGAATCTTATTGGATAAGTTTGAGAAAAGTTCACTTTTATTGGGTGGAAAGTTTATGCACAATAGATGTAGTGCTCATATTTTAAACCTTATTGTGCAAGATGGGTTAGATGGGATTAGTTCTGCAATTGAGAAAGTTCGAGACTGCGTTTCATTTTGGATGTTAACACCAAAAAGATTGAAAATTTTGAGGAGGCATGTCGCGTTTTGAATTTAAGTACTAGTAAGAGGCTTATTCTTGATTGTAAGACTAGGTGGAACTCTACATTTTTAATGCTTCAAGCAGTTTTGCCTTTTAAAGATGTGTTCTTGAGGTTAAAACGTTTAAATAAAAGAATGAAATTTGAGGTTCCTAGTGAAGAAGATTGGACTTTAGCTGCTCTTGTGTGTGAGAAGTTGGAGATTTTTTATGATACAACTCTTGTATTTTCTGGAAGGAAATACACTACCATTAATTTGTTTTTTCGACGTATTTGTGAAATTAAAGTTGTTTTGAAGCAATGGTTAGAATGTGATGTGGAAGTTATTAAGTGTATGGCTCAAAAAATGCAAGAAAAATTTGACAAGTATTGGGAAGACATTAATGGATTGTTAGTTGTTGCATCTATTTTAGATCCAAGAAATAAAATGGATTGCATTAAGTTTTATTTTGACTTGTTTTATGATGACGAAGCTGAGGTGCAAATTGAAAGAATTAGAAATCTTCTTGATATGCTAGTTGATGAGTACTAAGAGAATAAGAATGGGGATTATGAGTTACTTAGTCAAATTTCCAAGAAAAGGGTACCTGTGCAATCTTCTTCTAAGAGTGGGTGGGATTTATGGGCGCAAAATAAAATTGCTAAGACTACCACAAAGAAAGTAGACCCAATCTTTGAAGTGGATCATTATTTAGCCGGTGAACCACTACCGGAAGATGAAGAATTTGATGTTCTTAAATGGTGGAGTAAGAATGATAAATATCCAATTTTAAGAAAGATTGCAAGGGACATTCTTGCTATACCCATCTCGACCGTGGCATCGGAAAGTGCTTTTAGTACGGGAGGAAGAGTAGTTAGTCCACACAGATGTAGACTCCATTCCCATACTGTAGAAGCACTTATGTGTTTGCAAAATTGGATGACCGAAGACCTTAAAGGTAATACACTTTTTACTTTATTTTTCCTCATTTTTTTCTCAATAAGTGCTAGTGTAGTTGTATAACATTCATTCATTCGTTTTTGTGGTTTCATTTAAAGGTACATCAGAAAACGTTCATGGTTATTCAACTATAAATGAAGATTTTGATGTTGAAGGCGATGGTGAAGTAGTTGATATCATAAGTTTGGTATTTTATTTTTAACATAAACTTTTATAAAATATATATAAATATACTATTTTAATTTAAGTTTTTCATTTCAAATTCGCTTTCTTATAAATGTTTATAGGATCTTGATGACGACCCACATGATTAGAGGAAGGAGTGCAGCATTTAGAAAATGGTTAAGATTCTGGTTAACAGGTTCATCTCTACATTTTAGTTAGAATTTTAACACAAATCAATATCTATTTGATTTGGTTGATGGTTTGCTTTTGTAGGCTTCGTACTCGTGAAATCACAAAGAGGATTGGAAATTTACAAGAATGATGAAACACTGAAGTTTGCTTGATTTGGTTTAATGTTTTTGTATTTTGGATTTTGTAACTTGAATTTAAGTGCTTTAGAAAGTTTAATGTTTTTAAAGTTTAATGTTTTTGTATTTTTTTAATTATTATTGCTTTAGAAAGTTTCAACTAATGATCTATGGATTTTAGGAACGTAGACCCTAAGAGTCTCATAAGGGTTCAAATAAGGGTCTATTTTTTAGACCTTTTAATCTCACTCAAAAAAAAAACTTTTTAGGGAAACAAATTGTGTAAAAGAAAGGAAACAAATTAATACGCTTAAAAAAGGTTTACTAAATTTTGAATTATACAAATTAACAATTGTAGGTACTTGTATGAAGTCAAATTTCTTTTTGATGACTTGATTAAATTTTGATAGTAATTCATATGATTACGATTATATTATCACATACTATTAAAAGATAGGAAACAATGCCAATAATAAAATTATAAAGTCTTAATTAAAAACTGAGTCTCATTTTACTTGGAACATATAGTACTTTCACCTCTATTAATTTGAATTTAATTCTCTAACTAATTTGATTTTCTCGGTCTATCCTATACCAAAAAAAAATCATAATGTTATTAAAAAAAGAAAACCATAATGTCATAATCAGTTCAGCAACCAACAAATCCTGCGGATCTTAGCTGATCATCCAATGAGCAAGTATATTAGGGAAAATAATGGGTAATTGTCACCATCTACTACTAGATTAACAAATTGCTTTGAGACTAATTTATATTATCTAAAAATTTAATCAGGTGGATTACCATTTACTTATATCATCACTACCTGCTCTCATTTTTGGATTATAAGTAAGGTAATGTAAGATTTGATCTCATAACCTAATTAAAAAAGTGATACGTACTCTAACTACAACCATATTAGAAAATTCGATTTCGTTGGCTACTTGCTCTTCTAAATAAGAAAGTTTTAGTAAATAACATTGATTTATAAAGTTAACAAATCACCCTTATATAATAGGATTTTTATAGAGTTTTATGAATTTAATTTAAAATTTTTTAGTTTTTTTCACTAAATCGCTATTAAATTTAAATTATCGCTTGAGTCGCTTTCTTGATATAACATCGATATATGATGCCTCCAATTAAATTATTCATTATTAAAAATTAATAATCAATACATAAATGGTACCACATTTTGATAGCGACTAAAAGATTAAACAAATTTTATGCCAATTAAACAAATGACTAATAACCTTTATACAAGGCATACATTGACTAATAATATGGTGTGTTTCAACTGTTTATTCTCATTATCTTGTTTTCGAGGTCCAAGGGCAAAAAAATTGTAAATGGTCCTAAGCATTGAAAATATTTTCATTAAAATTCTAATATAATGACATAAAATGCAAGATTATTATGTCGTTGATAATATAGAGAAAATTGTTCGAATTAAGACTCTAGGAGAAGAGTGCTTAAATAGGAAGAATGTTGTGTTCCTCGTTCAAGTCATTTATGTCGTTCAAGCCATTGAGATGATTAAGCATAGAGATTAGGGATACTTGTGTTGGTGAAGAGAAAAGCAAATTAAGTCTTGAGGAAACCCCAATTGAGTGTGAATACACTAATGTCAAATCTAAGGATTTACCTATTTACCGTTGAGGAGAGAGGTTGATTTCTATATTGATTTGATTCTTGATGTTACCCTTAACTCTAAGATTCAGTATCATTTTTCCCCATCTGAGTTAGTCAAATTGCAGATTTAGCTGGATGACTTATTAGAGATAGATTTTATCTGACCTAGTATTAAGTAGCCCTAGGGAGCACCTGCTTTATTGTGAGAAAGAAGGATGGAACAATGAGGTTGTGCATTGACTATAGGGAAATTAACAAGTTTTTTTTCTAAAAAACTTGAGAGAATATTATAGAAAGAGAAAGAAAAACGCTGGATATTAAGTAGCCCTGCACTACCGGCATAAAGAACCCCGAGAGGGAAAAACCATTGGAATAAAACCAATATTACCCAAGACATCCAAACGAAAGCATAGAGGTGGACTATGCGATACAATGTTCCAAAAGATTACACCAACCCATCAAGACCACACCAAAACCACAAGATTATCTACAAGTCCTATCAAAACACCAAGACCAAACAACACTAAAGACCAAACACAATAAACCAAAAACTACAAAGCAAAGCTAAGTATAGGCGAGCACTATGAGTAACCATCCATCTGCTGTTATAAGGAAAAAACCTCAAACATTGTGAGGGATAGATGATATTTCCGACTAGTTAGAAAATATGCACATTAAGATTTAATACCTTTGTTTAGGATAGATGATCTTTTCGACTAGTTAGAAGCAAGGCACTCAAGTTTTTTCTAAGATTTTGAGGTCTAGGTATCATCTATTAAGGATAATCGAGGAAGAAATTCCTGACTGCTTTCCAAACCGGTCATTTATGGACTTATGAGTTTTTGGTGATGCCATTAGGGTTAACAAATGTGCCAACAATGTTTATAAATTTGATGTAGAGATACCTTTGTCCTTATTTGGATAAGTTTATAATTTTTTCTATTGATAACATTTAATTTGTATTTTCGAGAAATATGGAGGAACATGAGGAACACTTGGGGATTATTTTAAAAGTTTTGAGGAAAGAAGAAAATGTATGGGAAATTTATTAAGTGCGAGTTTTGGTGTTAAAAATATAAATTTTTTTTGGGTCATATTGTGTTTAAGGATGAAATTTCTGTGGAACCAAAGAAGATTCAGAGGAAATATGTTGAGAAATTCTCTAATGTTACTCGTCCCATGTTTGAGTTGAAGAAAGAGATTCGATTTTAAATGTTCATTATTGCAACTCATTGTAAGAGAAATAAATTTTAGTAGCTACTTGTGAAAAATATTAATTTGGAGACTATTAATAGAATATTAAGTTAGTGTAAATTTATTTAACAAATGAACAATTTAAAATAAATTTAGAACAAAGTTTAGTATGTAAAGTTTTAGAAATGAACCTATACATATATAAAAGTAAACTTAACAGTAAGATTATGAATCTTATTAAAGAAAGCAAGATATCACCTAAATTTGTCAATTTAAAAATGTAATGTGCTTGTGTGAAATTATCTAAATATTGGTTGAATAACCCTATTAGCAAGGTAATGTCGAATCATGGACCGACACATAAAAACCTCGACGCCTGTGTTAGCCGGCACATAAAATGTGGTGTAAGACAAGAGGTCAGCTACCTATCCTATAGAAGCTTGAGTATAATCGTATTTGAGGGGTGTCGACTCCCACATAATTTGATGTAGGGCTCCGACCCTAATCATATTGTTGTGCTTGTTATAAACTTGAATATGGTTGATGTTATAATGCAAGGTACGAGTATTAAACAAATAAACTTACTTAAGTATTAAGATTACACTGAATTGTATAAGTGGCAGTATGTGCTTCTTTCAGGGTGGAGAATTGTATATTAATAACTTAAGAATATGGAACACTAATACAATATAGTAAAAACATACAATGAAGCACGACTTTATTATCATATTTGTATCATGCATTTAAGAAATTAAAGCTTTAAGAAATAAATTTTACATTATAGTTATCTCTCATTTTACACTGGATAGTTGTATACATTATATACATTGTAAGATTTGTATCATACTTTGCATTGTGACTTGCATAAACATAGTTACAACCTAAATTATATTAAACATTTTATACATTGTGACTTGCATATACATTAAAACTATTAATAACATACTTCAAAATCAAAATTTAACATAAAAATATGTCAAATAATTTTATTATAAACATTAAAACTATTAATAACATACTTCAAAATCAAATTTAAAATAAAAATATGTAAAATAATTTTATAATAAACATTAAAACTATGTAAATTTAACATACTTTGGATAGTTGTATACATTATATACATTGTAACCGCCCCGAATTATGAAGGCAAACACTAATTGGAATTTAGTATTAATCAAGCGGAAGCTTACTTTTGCCAGGACAATTAAGGGGTTACTTAAAGGTTAAACCAATATCCAAGTAAAATACTTGAACCAAACCAAAGCAATATAACGGAAGTCTTAACTGTCCAAAATATAGGAAAATTACAACCAAATCGAAATAAGTCCAAAGTTCAAATACATCCTTAAAATAGTCCAAACCTAAACAACTAAACTAATAGTCTCTCAAATACAATAAAGAGATCTAAACAAAAGGGGAGTCATACTCCAACTCGGGTTCATCTTCCGCTCGCATATCCATTCTTCGTCGAGGTGCCATTGGGGTTTACTCTAAAAACAAAACCGTGAAAAACATACAAAGAATAGTATCAGCAAAAAGGTTGAGTATAACACACTAGTGTCTGTCAAACAAGTTATTAAAACCTTTTTGATTTGAGTAAATTCATTTTGAAATATGCTTTTTCATTTGATAAATCATATTATCATTCAAACTTAATTCAATGGTTTTATAGTAATAATTCCAAGTTCTCATATTTCATCATAAACCATAAGATCTCAATGGATCCAAATCAATTTCAAACTCATATCATAAATTTACATGGGTACTCTGTGAGTCATCCTGTGACTCGTTTGGTAGTCGGTCTACCGTCCGCGACATGTCCGACAAGTGTAACACAATGGTATTCTGAACAATACGCGCTCAACATTGGTGAGCCGTTTAATCATGCACACAACATTTGCTGTGGCATATGTACCCGCCATTTAAGCTAAAATATTTTGTATATAATATATACCTTGTAATTTCAAGAGCATTTGAAAAGTCAAAAATATTAACTTTTTCCTTATGATAAACATCTTTTATTTGCAACATAGCAAAACATATTTTCTTTACAACATAGCAAAAATCAAATCATAATCTTTCCCACATGGGTAAAACATGCATAGAATAATCATATCATCAAACATAACCTTTGTATTATATTGGGGCATCACTAGCATGTGTGGAAATGCATCGTAACAAAAAGTGATTAAAATTCTATACGATTTTTCAATGAAACCACTAAAATGTTTTGTTTCAATCAAAGAGTTTTGAAATTCATTCAAAACAAATAGAATTTAGTTCATAAGTATATAAAATCTTTGTCATAGGAGATTTCATAAAACACTATTTTCTTAAATACGAGATAGTTTTGCCGGTAATAAAATCGATAATTGATTTACAAAATACATATTAATTTTCCAACAAGGCCCACATTAATCAAGTCAGTATAATAACTTAATTAGAATGAATTTAAGGTTGTCCCATCAGATTATAATTGGTTATACAAATGTATAATGATTTTACAATTATTTCGACAATTTAGGTATTTACCGTTATTTAAATGATGTTTTAAATTCATAAAATTTATAAACCATCTAAGTAAAACTTATTTATACTATGAGACAGTAGGTTAATAACAAAATTATAAATTTTTGATATAGGTCTATTTTTACTCAAATTTAATTAACAATATTACGCCTTTAAATAATTAAACATTATTTATGAATTTGATAAATTAGTAAATAATTAATTATTAGCTTATTAAATTTTACCAAAGTTCTAGAAGTTATATAATATTGTTATTAGCTCATTTAAAGTTATAAATATCATGTATGATATTTTATCTTTTTATATAGACATCTTATCGATAAATCAAATAAAATCGGTTTAAAATTATTTAAGTTCGAATAAAATAATATAAAAATTTTATGATATTCCAGAAACTATTTTAAGGAATATTAAATTTTAAATAACCATTAAAAATTGTGTGGGGTATTTTTAATAATTAATATTATTATTTCACCAATAAACCGAATAAAATTAATTTAAGTCTATATATGGTCACGAAAATAGATATAAATTTTTCCCCATGTACCTACTGTTTATATAAGTGTCTCATAAAATTTCTATGCCCAAAGGACGCCGTTTAGTATTTATTTTGTATTTTACCGTTTTCTAACTTACAGATTATTAAAAAACGAGTGAAAATTATTAAGGTCCTCAAACGTCAACAAAATCTTCTCAAAATTTTACTAAACTTAGTTACTGTGCATATGAGTATGTGATAAACATTTCAAGTCCATATGCCTTCATTTGTTAATTATTTTATATTTTACTATGTAACAATTTACTAGTAGACAATTTAACGATTACTCAAAAATCATGAAAAATTCCAAACTAAATATATTCTGTGGCCAAATATTGTTGGATACATTATAATATGATTTTATAATTAGTTTTTATGATCAAGAATTAATCTAATACCATGTTTTATCATAAGAGTATTTAACACCTTAAAATCCCTTAAAATATCGATTTAACAAATAAATTTCAACAAAATTATTCAAGAGATTTTTTTTAACATATAGCTTCAGGAAATTATTTTTAAAATGCATTTTAAATATTTTTCAAATCCATATAACCATTTCCATCACAAATACTTTCACAAAGTAGTGTAAATCATGCCTTTAAACATACAACAATTCATAAAATTAACATGCATGATGCCCACAATAACAATACATGTAATAAATCATTTCTTACTCAAAATTATCATTTTGATATCATTTTTCAAGATTTAAGAACTTCTCTTTGGGAATTTTATTTTTAAAAACAAGTTTATACAAAACTTTCCCAACTTGTTCTTAAATCCTTTAAAAATCACCCCATGTGACATACCTCAACTCCAAGCCTATATAAATATTCCGTAAGCTCCTATACGTTCTTAGAAGTGGTTCAAACTTCGGGACCTTGCCCTTCAAGTCTCAACTCCAACTCTTCAACTAAACATATTGCATTCATCCAAAAAAAATCAATAATAATTTTGGATTTCTAACATGCACTTAACTTTCCTTAGTTGGAGTTGTTAAACTAATACTTGTGATGATTTAACATATTTGGAGTGTACTTATGATGTTGAGCAACATACTTAATCAAGTCTCATAATTTTACTTAAAATCCTTGAAGTAACAAAATTTATAAGATTGTGAAAATAACATTTTCTTTTCTTTTACTTTCTATTATAATTGATTTTTTTTTGTAGAGGTTTTATAAGTGCTTAGATACAAAAAAAAATATCCATATTAAAATGATCTTAGTTTATAGAAAGATTCATGTAAGAGTGTTCTACATGAACAAGTTTTACAAAAACTAGTGGAATAAGGAAATGAACGTAACTTACTCTATACTTGGTGGATTTCTTCAAGTTTGGTGTCTATGGAAAGCTCTTGAAATGAAGATTATTTTTATGGAATATTTGAGTTTATAAACATAAATTTTCAGAAGTTTTAGATGGGTTTTTGAAGAAGATTTGATGAGAAAAGAAGGTGTCTTAGTAGTTGAAAGTTTGAAGGATGCTAATGTTTGTTCATGGATGAACTTGGGAGCAATGTGTTGGAGATTTATGGCTGAATTCTTATTTAGAAATTAGAGTGTCTTTGCTTCAAATATTAGTCTCTTGCATGCTTGTAATGATGCATAATCTAGGTTAGAACAAAAGAGTATTTTGGTTAGAGTGCTTTGCTTGAGTATGTAAGTGTATAAGGGCTATAAAGGGGGTTTAGACAGCAATTGGGGCTGTTGTTTGGGGCTGTTTTTGAGGTGATTTTTGTCTCATTTTGGTCTATTATAGTGTATGAAAGGTTTATCTAATATAGTTTAAAGTTTGGGTAAAAATTGTTGTACATGTAACAAGTTGTGTAACTTGTATTATATGTTTAAAAATTACTTGTATATGTGTATGAAATATTTAATTTACTCCCATCATGGTTAAATAATATGCTCGGGTAATAATTAAAATTTTCTCGAACTGTTATCGGTAGTTGCTCAACTTTAAGTCTTTACCTCCAAAGTTTACGTTACTTGTTATGATTCATAACCACGTTACGAATTAACAAGTTTCTAATCATCGTAGAAATTTTTCAAATTTCTACCATCACTAATTAAATTTTAATAAGTGACGGACAAATATTAAAATAAATTAGTCGCTTAAAATGACTAATGAAATCTCATTAATAATGCGACTGTTTCATACATTGTGACTTGCATAAACATTAAAACTATTAATAACATACTTCAAAATCAATTTAACATAAAAATATGTAAACTAATTTTTATCATAAACATTAAAATAATTTAACATAAAAATATGTAAATTTAACATACTCTGGATAATTGTATACATTATATACATTGTGACTTGCATAAACATTAAAACTATTAATAACATACTTCAAAATCAAATTTAACATAAAAATATGTAAAATAATTTTATAATAAACAACAATTTGTTCGTTGTGAAAAAGTCAAAGTGACTTGCATAAACATAGTTACAACCTAAATCATATTACACATATACATTGCATTTAAGGAACCAATTATATATATAAATATATATACATATATATATATATATATATATATATATATATATATATATATATATATATATATATATATATATATATATATATATATATATATATTTTTTTTTTTTTTTGAAAATTTGGAATTAATATATATCTGAAAAACCTCCACACTGGAACTAGGGAGCCCTAAAGCCGCCGGCATAAAAAACCCCGCGAGGGGAAAAAGCCATTGGAATTAGGGGCCTAGAGCCAGGCCACCCAGAACAGAGCATAGGGGTGGACTATGCCATCAGGGACTAAGTAACACCGCAAACCCCATACACCCATAATATATATATATATATATATATATATATATATATATATATATATATATATATATATATATATATATATATAAGGAGTATATGGTAAAAATTAAGAGGTTCGAATTAAAATTATTATTTTATTAAAATATATGAGCACAGGTAGGTGAGTTTCTTAGTTGGACTTTACAAGGAGGTTAATCTAGAAAAAAAAATGAATAAAGAAGTAAAAAAATATAAAAACTGCCGAGCACCAGCAACAATGACTATTTTGTTATTTCAAACACACGCCTCCTCTCTTCTACTTTCCCCTTCTCTTCTCTCCTCCCTCCCTCACCACCTGCACACCACCCCTACACCACCAGGTTGTGGTTTTATTCCCCACAACAACCACCGACAGCCCTACCACCCTGCAGCCGAGCACCAGCAACAATGACTATTTTGTTATCTTCCTCCCATGTGGCAGTGTTGAGTCCCCCAAGCAGCAGCAACCACCTTTGTGGCGGTTTTCCCGGCAGAAAAAGCCCAGCACCACCGTTTCCTTAGGGCTGCACGTGTGTAACAACACCACGATACCAACTCCTTTCCTCTTCACCCTTCCTTCTTAAGTTGTAAGGTGTAAGCGAAAACTTATTTCACTTTATTATTAAATTAGAAAAAGATTTCTTTTAATAATTACTTTAAACTACAAATTAAGAAAAACTTGAATTTTTAAAAGTATGGATATAATTATTTTAAATATAATTATTTATACATAAGTGAAATATGGATTATATGAAAATATTTTATAATTAAAACTACCCTTGTAGGATCGTAGCAATGTAGAATTGTGTTATGATCCTATGACTGAAATTCTTAAGCTAAGTAGGATCACACGATTCTACCACATTAAGATTCTACCTACGATCCGAATCATTCTCCTACTTTTGGATCGTAGGATCATGGAATCGTAGATCAGAATTGGGATTCTCATAACTATGGCTTGATATATTTTCTCTCAAAGAGATGGTCTCTCAAGAGACTAGTTGTTATTGATATAATAATATAGATGGAACTCACCAAAATTTTATGGGAAATTATCAATGGTATCCCTATGTTATTGCACTTTATCTTTAGTATCCCTGTAATTTTTTTAAATTCCCATGGCACCTTCAGTTTTTCTTACTAATTACAAACGTGAAGTTTCTTCCATTAATTTGCCATTAAATCTTAAATTTTACCTAACCAAGGTTACTCTTCTCCCTTTTCCCTTTCCTCTTCCTGCTCTCCTTCCATGGCTGTTGCTTCAAATATTTCTGGTTCTCTTAAACCTTTCCGTCTTCGCTCTTCTTCACTTTCAGAAATTGACCTATATCAAAACTCAATTTCTGGGTCTTTCTTTGATTTATCAAAGTTTTCTTCTTGTTCTTCAATATCAAGCCTGAAAATTTCCTTCAATTTATTGGATTCTTCCAAGGATTTGACAGTTACTCATTTTGGGCTTTCTCTTAAAACATTGGATGTTTCTATGAATCACTTATATGGACAACAAGTTCTTCCATGGGTGTTTTCTCAAGGTAGTGAAAAGCTAACCCGCTTATCTTTAAAGGGTAATAAGTTGCAAGTAACCTTTTCTCTTGATGGGTGTTCAAATTTGGAGTTTTTTGATCTTTCTTCCAATAATATCTCAATTTCCATGCCTAATTTGGGGAAAATTGTCCAAATTTGCAGTATCTTAACATATCAGTGAAACCCAATTGCATATTGCTGCTAGCGGTATCAATGTTAAGTATAATGAGGTTTTAGATATTCTTGAAGAAGCTTTTAGAGATTCTTGGAAGTATAATCAATGGATTTGCTCTTTCCATGAAAAGTGAGCTTTTAGAGATTCTTAAAGAAGCAGCCATGGAAGGAGAGCAAGAAGAGAAAAGGGAAAATGGAAGAAGAAGAAGAAGAAGAAAGTAACCATGGTTAGGTCAAATTCAAGATTTAACGACAATTTAACGGAAAAAACTTAAAAAAGGTCACGTTTGTAATAGCATGAAAAACTGGGGGTACCATTGGAATTAAAAAAACATAGGGGTACCAAAGTTAAAGTGCAATAACACAGGGATACCATTGATAATTTTGCAAATTTTTTTTTGTCTACATCAATCTTTGCTTCTAAAGCC
Organism: Amaranthus cruentus; assembly: GCA_019425755.1. Taxonomy (NCBI): domain Eukaryota; kingdom Viridiplantae; phylum Streptophyta; class Magnoliopsida; order Caryophyllales; family Amaranthaceae; genus Amaranthus; species Amaranthus cruentus. The sequence goes on along the minus strand of CM033453.1, from coordinate 13,869,915 downwards.
CAAGATTCTCTCCTAACAACCAAATCAAGTAATTAACCCTTTAAATTACACTAATTCTTAAATGAGACGGTCTCATGGTGAGACCATTTTATTGGACTGGCCCAATATACATTTTTTGTCTTAAAATGATCACTTATAATGTTAAAGTGATCACTAATAATTTTAATTTAATTACTTTTTATAGTCTTAACATCATTACTTGTAACCTAAAAACATTGACTTATAATCTTAAAGTAATCAATTGAAGAAATAGGCTATTATAGGACTCGTCTCATGATGAAACATTCTCATACAAGATGAGCTGTCATGGCCGTCTTAATCAACTTAAAGGCCCTGGTCTAATCTTAAAATTAGGCCCCCCAACAAAAAAAAACGAAATTAAAAATTATTTCAAAAACTTTTATTACAAGTATATTCCACTAAAATCATGTTAATACCAAGTGGCCATATTTTTAACGTGTTCCACACCAGTTTCATGTTCTTTAAGTCTCTCCCCAACATGATGTCAATCACTAAAACCCTCATTTGCTAAAAGGCCTCTACAAATACCTCTCTTAAAAATTTTACAACAAAAGCAAAATACTCTATCAAGATCTTTTGAATAAACTAACCAATCTCTATCACACTTTTCTCCATTTGGTAAAACTCTAGTAAACAAATTAGCAGTAAATCGCTTAGAAAAATTATCTTTAGGACATTTTACAATTGAACAATCTCTTTTAAGACCTTTTGTGGCTACTAAATCAATCATTTTGGAATCAAGAGCATCCCAATTTCTTGGATCAAATATATGAAATGAATTATCAAATGGGTTTGTTTGCTCCGTGTCATTTAAATTACCATCATCACTAACCTCGACATCAACATTCTCATTAGTCATATTAACATTGTCATTTGGCAAGTCGGTTATATTTCTAAATCAACACTTTGATTATCCAAATTAATTGTTTCATTAGGAGTTGCATTTTCATGAGTTTCAACATTAACATTTTCAGAAACATCAACATTTACTTGTTCTTTTATCACAAATTTGTCAAGTGATCCTCTTTGAGATTGAATTAACTCTTCTAATTTTTTTTCTTTTCTTACGCTTTTCATATCCAGACTTATGCCTTTTGACTATATGAGGCATTATTTAAGAAATAACAAATAATTAAAAAATAAAAAATTATTGATGCAACCTTAGCTTGTAATTGTAATTGTAATTGATCTTCAAAAGTCAAATCCCCAAATTGTATTTTATAATAGAACTACAGAATAATAGAGCATAGAAACCTGCATTTGACAAATAAAACAAATTAAATTAAATTGCATACAATATTTAAATAAAAAAAACTAAAAGAATTTTGTTGTTCTTTTTCAATTTCATCTTCTGGGTTGTGATTTTTAATTATTCATAATATTTTAGTTGAAAATAAAAATTTTAAAAATTCAAGATGAAATCTAAAAAAATAAAAAGCAACTGATTTAAAATGGCGAAAATCGAAAAAATTAAAATTAAAATTTTTACTTACTCAGTATTAGATCCCGTGTCAAATTAACCAAAAATTTGTTAATCAATGAATTTTTTTATTAATAATGGTGCTTGATAGAGGTGTTCATTTGGGTGATCGGGTCGGTTTCGGACGGGTGTCATTCGATTCGGTTGTTTTTCGGATCGGTTATTTTTCAGATGCGTGTTTTGACGGGTCACGCTCGGGTCGGGTCGGTTAGTCACGGATCGGTTATTCGAGATGTCGGGTTAGCATAAGTTCGATGTCGGTTGAAGGTCGTGTCGAGATTCGTCGGTCTCGGGTTGTCATCGGTTAATAATTGGTACAGTTTTACCGGGTACATATCGAGTTCGAGTATTTTTCCAAGTAGAATTCAGCTACGAATAACTATTTACTATCGATCGAGTCAGTATCAGATTAAGTTGTTACTCATTCTTTTATTGATGATAATGTTTCCTTTACCTAAAGCAAAATAAAAGTAGATAATACAAATCAATTAGTGATCACTATTACATTGTTATTTTTACTTGTTTGATCGAAAATTAAATATATGAAATCATGTATTTATAAAATTTATTTTATTAAAATGTTTATCAAATATTTATCATTTTATTAGAATAAATAATAAGATGATTGAATATGAGTCGATCATACTTCTATGTTAAAAACTGGTTCAGGTTTACACAAGTTCGATCTAAACTCCTTCGGGTTAAGTCGGTTTTAGCCGGATCGAGTTCAGTTTCGAGCATGAATCGGGTCGGTCATTATTAGGTTCGGGTAATCTCGGATAATGATTATGTGTCGGTTAAAAAATCGGTTACAACTCGGGTTCAGTTTTCCCATTTTCGGTTGTCAACCGGTTCGGATAACTTCGGGTCGGATAATGTCAGTTCGATAAACCTAAAAAAGGAACTTATTTTCGAGTCGATTTACTTTCGGTTTCGATTCGGATTTTCGGGTCGGGTGCTTAATAATTGATGAAGATTTGATAAACATTGAAGTAATGAAGAGGAAGAACCGAAGAAGGAAAGTGAATCTTAATGTTAGAGTGCAATAACTTTTTTTAAAAAAATTATTTTAGTTAGAATATCAAGGGTCAAACTTACTTTTTTAATTGTGATGTGACATTACCTTGGGAAAGAAGTATAACTCTCTAATTTCCATTAGCTTTCACGGGTATTTGCTCTTTCTTTATTTACAATAACCTTTTTAATCATTGCTATATTCGGCTACATGTTTAATTTTTTGGGCCCTCAAAATTTTTAGATTTTTGGGGCCCTGTGCTAAAGGCCTGTTTCCCTTGTGAATAATCGGGCATGTGAGCTGTTTAAACTATCACTCCACAGTATAGTATTCCCTCATATTCTCTTTACTTGTCCTATTTGATTTTGGCATATTTGTCAATGCGCGTTTTCAATCTCAAATATCTTTAATTGTGCTTGATTAAAAATTATAAAAAATTGATATTAATAAAATTTACAATTAGACGAATTAAAAAAGATCTCACTTGACTATGTTGCAACTTATAAATTAAGAACAAATCACATAATAAAAATAATTGATGAATAAATAGTGTTGAAAAATCAAATGGAACAAGTAAAACGAATAGAAGTGAGTATTATAAACCATGATCATCTAATAAAAAGCCACAAAGCCCAAACCCATAATCTACCACTTTGTATAAAGTATCATCCAAGTAACCCACAAACCCAACCCAAAGGAAACATCTTTAGTCTTTGCTTACACTAGAATGAAGAATCCAATTCCAAATTCCATTCCTTTTTGTTTCCCAATCCCCTTGAACGTGCACCCCCGTCCCGCTCACAATCATGAAATTCACGTTTCGCGCCTAAAGAAACGAGAAACGTAGTCTGAGAAATGTCTTCATCACCCTCCACAAATACCCAACAAATGTCTCGTTGTCTTAAACTCAAAACCCTCCTCAAGAATTCCCTCAACTTTCTCCCTCCTCTCTCTGCTTCCCTCGCCGCCGCCGTTACTACCGTCGCGTCTAGCCACAGCTCTCCGTCGATGGAAGATCTTAAGCAAGCCATTAAAACTCGACTCTGCATAATTGGAAGTGGACCGGCAGCCCATACTGCTGCAATCTACGCGTCACGGGCTGAACTCAAGCCCATTCTCTTTGAAGGATGGATGGCGAATGGGATCGCACCGGGTGGCCAGCTTACAACCACAACTGATGTTGAGAACTTTCCGGGTTTTCCTGAAGGAATTTCGGGTCTTGACTTGACGGACAAGTTTCGTCAACAAGCGGTACGTTTCGGTACGGAAATATTGACCGAAACGGTTGATTCTGTCGACTTCTCAACGGCGCCGTTTAAGATATTCTCGTCGGAGTCAAAAACTGTACTCGCTGATTCGGTGATAATTGCAACGGGTGCTGTTGCGAAGAGGTTGGATTTTCCGGGTGCTGGAGAAGATTCTAAAGGGTTCTGGAACAGAGGTATATCGGCTTGCGCTGTTTGTGATGGAGCCGCGCCAATTTTTAGGAATAAGCCTTTGGCTGTGATTGGTGGAGGTGATTCGGCTATGGAAGAAGCGAATTTTTTGACAAAGTTTGGGTCGAAGGTTTATATAATTCATAGAAGAGGGGAGTTTAGGGCATCGAAGATTATGCAAAAGAGGGCATTAGAGAATCCAAAGATTGAGGTTTTGTGGAATTCTGTTGTGGAAGAAGCATTTGGTGATGAGGAGAAGGAGAATAGGGTTTTGGGAGGGTTGAAGGTGAAGGATGTTGTGAGTGGGGAGGTTAAGGATTTCAAGGTTAATGGGTTGTTTTTTGCTATTGGGCATGAGCCGGCTACAAAGTTTTTGGGGGGACAGTTGGAGTTGGATGGTGATGGGTATGTTGTTACTAAGCCGGGGACGACGGAGACTAGTGTGAAGGGAGTTTTTGCGGCTGGGGATGTTCAGGATAAGAAGTATCGACAGGCTGTTACGGCGGCTGGGACTGGTTAGTGATTTCTTTTGGTGTTATTGTTTTTTGCAATGTTGTTTATTGATTTTTAGCTGAAATTTTGTTTATTTAGTACTTTATTGTTGAATAATTTAGCATACACTGTCATGGTGGGATGTGCTGAGGGGGAAATGATGTTGATACGTCAGATACTGCAAAAGTACTCATTGATGTTTTCTTCTCTGTTCAATTTACGTTTTTTTTGTTTGTAAATTAAAATTTGAGGCTTACGGTCATGTACCTTGCACAAATGGAGAAGCACCCCGTTTAAAAGTGATTCAAATTGGTAGTAAGGGAAATGAACATGTAAAAGGTGAAGTTTTTAGCCTTTTGACTAGTCATTTGTTTTGTTATGGGTTTGCGAGTCTATGTTTGTTATATAGCTAGACTTCCTCTATGCTAGCTTAAGCATACTTAATTGACTTCTTATTGGCCTTGATTCTCTTGACTCTTGAGGTTTTGGGTGGTTTACCTTGTGAGTTTTGTGGAAAATTTGTGGGTGAAAAGTATGGATATTTGAGGTGTTATGTTTGTGCGTTAAAGGTGATAATACAAAGAAGTTAGAAATGGTAGAATGTGAATATAAGTGTTGGTATATGAAACTAAGGTTGTGATGTGTATGCATATTGAGAGGGTAACAATAGTTGATGTTAAATTGAGTATACGTTGCAGTCTGATATGTTGGCATTTTGCTAAAATGTGGCATTTGCATTGTCATGTGTTGAACGTTATGCTTATGAAATTAAAATTACTGTTACTTTCTTATTGTGTAAGGCGTATTGGATGATGGCACAGTAAGTAAGCTTGGATTGGGGGATGTATTACTGTTGTTTTTGATTTCTGTACTGTGATTTGTGATACAATGTGTGACTATAGACATTCCGAATGGCTATTTATTTGTTCAGAAGGTTAAAGGTTTGAAGTGTTTTGTTTCTACAATTGGGGGCTCTGTTGATGCGTGTTTTGTTTGGAATTGCATATGATTTGAGGCTTGGGGTGTTTGTGCTTATCTATGCTTCCTAGATTTTGTTAAGTTTGTGGTTGAAGGGAGTGTATCTTTGTATTAATAGTGGTTGGTGGAGGGCAAAATGTGCTTAGTATCCATTGATGCATGATGAAAGTTTTACTTGGGGAACTTAAACAGCTGTGTACCAAGTTTTAATGAACCTAGGATAGGTCTATGGTTGACTTGAGTTTAGACATCATTGTCCTAATATTTAATCATACAATTGTTGTTATAAAGTAGTCCACTACTTGCTTTGTCTCCGGTCTTAGAGGCCTTGTTTTGCAAAGTTTAAATAGTTGCATTATTTGGTTGCCTTTAAGCATATTTATCTTTGGCTTGGAATATATTTGCCTTTCTAGCAACTTGTCAAGAGTTAATTCTAAACTTCTTCGATTTAACAAGAGTAAGGTATGCTTACATCCAAGTATCCAACCCCCTAAATTCTACCTAGGTGGGTGTCAACTCAATGAAATTGATGTAATTGGATGTTGTAATTCATTGCAACATACAAGCACTTATTATTGTCATTGTATTGGTTATTGACCTTGACTTTGTGCACGTTAAGATAATGTAGTGACTGCTAATAGGGATTTAAGAGTCTTGAGGTTTGGGCTGGTTATCGCTTTTTCTTTGTGTATTTGTGCAAGGTTACAATTAAAGGGCACAAATGTTGTGTCATCAATTATATGTGTTCTACAAAAAAAGAGTGATGAAGTTAATGGTGGTGTGTTTCCTTGATATTTGGTCTCCTAAATTGTGGAATGTGCAATGTTATGTAAAGATGTTAATGCTTGTGAAACCGAAATAGCTATGTCTCTTTAGTGTTGTGACGATGCATGCTGGATGATTGGTGTTACCGTGTTTGATTAGGGATGTATCCTGGTTATTGTATTTTTTGTATCAATAGATGAATAGGCATACCTCGGCACATGGTATTCGAAACAAGGATATATGGGTTTAACCGTCTCAAATATCGAATAAAAGATGAACGAGAATCGTTTAACATGATTTAGGCATGTGCAAAGACGAATTATCAGCGAACAATAAGGGATATAGAAATTTGGAACTTAGGGGACTTACAAAGCGGGTGAGAAAGACCGAAGAGAATCTGAAGCATAGAAACGGAAAATGATATGAAAGATTCAGACTCGCTGAAGTCACTAGTCACTCACTCACAAGGCCACATGATTTCCTATGTTAACAATTTTCTTCTTTTCTTTCTTCTGTTGTGACACTACTATATAACCATGGTGTTCTCTCAAGTCTCACCAAAATTTCCCTTACTCCAAAAATTTCTTGATGCATTTAGAATTTTTGTGGTTTCTTCTCAACCATAAATTCTCACATCAAATTTGGTTATATTCTGTTGAATTTCTCTCTTCATTTTATCGAATTTGGTTGCTACAACTTAAAAGATTTTATGTTAATGTTAGGAAGTGATGAAGTCTCCCTATAAGTTTGTGTAACTCTTTAAATTATGGCGATTCCTCTATGTGTCCTTCTTGTTCATTCAAATTAAAAGGGTTTGATTATGCTTTTGATCCTATTTTAAGTAACTTGTTTTGGAGTCATTAATAATGTTGGTCGCAGTTTTTAATTTCTTCTTTGTTTAGTTTGTTTTAAAAAGTTTGGTAGTGGAAATTTTGGGTTCGGATAGCATGGAAATAATTGTGGTCGCTCATTCGTTTGCTAAAAAGATCGCAATGTTGCAAAAAATGACTATAATGAAGTAAAAATGCAAACCATGACCAATGTGGTGAGAGTTTGAAAAAAATAATCACATAAGAGTTGTTTAGAACTATAAATGCATTATTATGCAACAATATATGCATAGAACTATTATAAGTGCACAATGAGATTCTTTTAGTTGATAATTAATTAACTTAATAGTTTTAAAATTAGTTAACTTAATATGCCTATAGCTATTATAAATGCCTATAGGTATTATAAATGCACAATTAACAAGTAACGAGGGAGTTACATTGGTTAGGCCATCATGACGATTGATCGTGGCAGTTATTTTGTTTCACCGTTTGCACGATTATGGTCATATGGGAATGATGTCCCTAGCTTTAGGTTGAACATATTGAATATGATGTAAATTTGTTGTTCAAGGTCTTATCAAACTACAAACATGTGCAATGAATTGCTATTTTGGATAATAAGCTTAAGTAAGGGTATTTTAGGAAACAACGAACTTTTCGTGAGAAAATTGATAGTTCTATTGAGTGCTTGTCCTTCAAACTTTTGAGTGCTTGTGCCTGATTCTTAATAACCCATTTTTGGATGCTTTGTAAAATTTTTTGAACTAAAAGGCACCTAAAACCAATGGAGACTCGTTAATGTCAACATGTCTTGATTTGTAGTTGAGTACATTTGTTGGAATTAACGGGAAAATAATTGGATTGGGCAATTCAAATGCAAAATGGTGGACTATTAGGGGGGGGTAGAGTTCTTCGAATTTGCAAGATAAAACACATCAGGATCCTAGAAAGTTAAAGGCAAGGGGATTTTGTGGGTTGGTAATGAAAACCCCTCAATGTCTAAGGATTTAAAAATAAAGTGTGCAAACTAGCTAGAATCTCATGGGTCATAATAGTGACATCAACAATGATGGCTAGAAAAGCTATTGGGTGCTTTCTAATAAGGGAATTCCTTATCTATCAGCCTTATCCATTTCCAAGTTTTGGTCCATTTCAACAGCCCATCCACAAATATGTGCAATAGTAATGGGCGAAAATGGAAATTACATGTCCAATTGCAGGCGAACCTAGAACTTATAGTTAGTGAGAAGCACAATCTACTAGCAGATACAAAAATAATCCAATTAAAAGATATAATAGAAAATTATCATATTTATATATATATAGAAAATTATTGTTTTTTATTCAAAACTTCAAAATAATACTCTATTATCTATTTCTATGATAATATCTTGAAATTGACATGTAATAAGATGATTATGAATACTACAAAATTCAACTTTCTCAATAAAAGTAGCCGAACAATCATTCATCCATTCGTCTTCCATTTTGTTACGCAATTATTTCTTCACGGTATTCATTGCAGTTTAAGCTCTCTCTACTAGCAACAGGCAGAACAAAAGCAAGCTTTAGAAGCAAATAAACTAATGGATACACTGCATATATTTTGTCTTACTACATTTAAGAAAATCTAATTCTTTAAATTTACCAAAACAATCATTATCTCGCATATCTGCAATGTAAATCTTAAGTTGGTGTTCAAGTTTTATAAGATCATTATTTGAAAAATCTTATGGATAAAACTTACCCAACTTCACCAAACGAACAAGCTCAAAAGCATGACAATGAGTCAAGAAGGACAAAACAAGCTATATAGCGAAACAATTCTAAATTTGTTTAATTGAAACGATTGTTCAGGATCTGAAGTAATATCTCTATAACATTTATAAACAACCCGACACGATGGTGGTGCAACATTGTAATATGAGCAATTTTGCACCTTGATTTTTTATCAACACAAAATTTATCAACCATATTACGTTCAATATATCTTGTTCCCAAAATTTTGTGACTTCCTTCAAAAGGATTCCCACCCTTCATCTCTCATCTGTTGTAGTTCTTAATTGCAAAGTTTGCCGAGTTAGATCACATTCTCAATATTTGATCCTTAATCTGCAATGCTTTTGACAAGGCATTTTTCATACCTAATACATTTAACATCAATTTTAAGCAAAACCAAATGTTTGTAGAGTTGGCAAAAAATATGTGTCCCTTCTGTTCTCTTTCTCTATCATCTTGTGGAAGAAAATCTAGCAAGTCAATCTCTAGACTTATTTTATATTCAAGTGATGCTTTTAGACATTTTTTTTATAATTTTTATCAATTTCTAAACTGCATTGCAAAAGCTGTTTAATAGATTCTTTTTTTTTCATCAAAAATTCACTTGCTCTCCACACATGAATTATATGTGCTACCAACATTCCCAGCATAGTGCAAAATCAAGGTCGCATCACGGGCACTACCTTGAGTTTTGATGAACTAAATCTTTAAACAGGGGTTGTTTACTAGTATTTGGATTATAGTTTGCGAATTTTATTTGTTGATTTGTTTTGTTTGAAAATTTCAGAAAACTGTTAAAAACAATATTTTCTAGGAATAATAATGTGTCTAGTCTTACCAGGGGCAGTTTTTTATGATTAGTTCGCCATGGCCAGATGTGTCGTAGGATATGCCAGCAGGGGGGGGGGGGGTAATAATCTTATAGGATGGAATGAGTATCTTTGATTTCAGGACCAGCAGTAGGAAAATTGTCTCATGGGGGTCAAATTTGAAGAAAAAAGAAAATGTAATAGTTGCAAACTGCAAACAGATTGGAATGTAGTGAAGATTGAAGTGTTGTTTGTTTATATTGTTAAAGAAGGATTTGTTAGGTTTTCAAAATATTTCATTGGAGGTGGAAGATTACCATCATTTATAACATTTGGTACTTTCGAAACAAAATTCTTTGTGAGATGGTGGGAACGTAATTTTTTTGTTAGACTTTTAGTTTGGGGATGGGATGGTTGTGCGTATTTGATTTCAGATGACATGATTGGTAGTTTGCATGCTATTGGAAATTCTGTTAACAATGCCTGAAGCGTACATTACTATTTTATTTTCCAGTTTTATTGAGAGGCTTCAGTGTTGTAGAAGTATCCTCCTGACAGATGGTTAGCTCTTGATATCTTTTTGTATACTTGTAAGTTGTGTGCTTAATCTGAGAAGTGAAATAGGGCAATTGGACACAGAACAATTGAAGTTTGGTAACCACACTATTAAAGGTTTTATCTTGAAGTAAGGTGTTTTTTTAGTGTATGCTACTCTGTATTTTGAGACACGTTCTAATATAATGAGTAGTAGTTGAAGGTTGAGAAGTAGCAAGTTTTCATTCCATTTGTTAGTGAACTGATGCCACTGGTTTTATTTGGCTTTTCTGTCGGATGAAAATAGAAACTGATGGTTGCCATTCCCCCTTCATTTTTCACCTGTTACAAAAATATAAAATGATATATACTTACCAGGTCCAGGAGTTCACTGTTTGCTCATTTAATTTTGAATATATTTCCAATGGAGTTGATTTGTGAGCATTTTGATTCTCCGTTGGCTGAGTGATAAGAGGATTGGCTTTACAGGCCATTCTCTGACAACTGCACCGGACATTTCTTAATGGCTTCATTTAGATATGCGGTTGTCTTCTTTTCATTGGTTATCATTATAGAAATTGGAGTTATCAAGCTGTATATTTTGGTTCCGATTTGATTGAACACCAGTATTAAGTATTTATTATTCTGAACTGGTCAGTTATATTCACGGATGCCGAGTTAACCAAGCTATATGCAACTCTAAAAGGTGAAAATGTATACCGCTAAATAATCAGTAAATTCACTTATGGCTGTTGATTTCCAATCATGCTCTAACATGGATGGCCAACATCCGAATATGTCAAAACTCAAAAATTATTTTCCCTTTTTCTAGATAAGCCCATTACTCCAACTTATCAATGCTGCTAGTGTTATGCCTGACCGAAGGCCTCGAAACTGAATTAACATATGAAGCAGCATATCTTGGCTGTTGCTTACTTTCCTGTTGGTGGTAAATTGGTTAGCGATTGCTATTGGACCGATGTGAGAGGAAATTCATGGTGTCGAGATTACTGGCAACCACTACATCCTTTCTCCATGTTAAATTGTGTCTGGCACTGATAATCTCTTGTAAATTAAGCTCTCTTATTTCATAGAAGGTTCTGAACCAGCACTGTTGGAGCACTTGCTAGGGACTTTAGAACAAATGGATTGAAGAGGAGGAAATCCATGGTTTTCATAGTGTTCTTCAGTGAGAAATAGCACATCATCCTGTTCCCTTCATTTTGATTTGTTACACTCACTAATGAATTGACCCCTACGAATTAATCCTTAAGATTTATTGAAACAGTAGTGTAGCCTGACCAAATATTTATAGTTTGATTGTAGTTAATGATAGACTATAGTAAAGCTCTTTTATCACGTGACATTTTTTTATTTACGTAAAGGTGTAGATGATGTTGTCTATCAAATGTTAATCTGAAACAACCTTATTTCTTGTCATAAGAGTAAGATTGCATACATTTGATACTCACATTCTTCTTAAGTGGAAGTTTAGGCAAGAGTCACGTAATGATATTGAGTTGATGAAATATTGTCTAAATATTAAGTTTTCATTGGTTTTGGGGTTTGAGATGGATCAGAGAAAGAATCAAAACTAATTTATGGGAATAACTCTAAAATATTTGACGTATGGTAATTGGTAAGGTTTCCTAAATGAGTTGCAATGATGCAGGTTGCATGGCTGCCCTGGAAGCTGAACACTATTTGCAAGAAATTGGTAGTCAACAAGGTAAAACTGATTGACTATTGTCCAACTCCAGTTTCTACAAATTTCCCAGTGAAATTGTTTCTAAAATATAGTTGCTGACTTGCTGCTGTTAGACTCCTCCTTATTCTTCTTCATCTCTTCACTTCATTTTGGCTCTGCGTTTTGCAGACTCCTTAATTCACTATTGTTTTTATCATTTGTTTGCTGTATTTTTCCTGTTTGCGACGATTGAAACACGCTCCATTCTCGATTTTACATTTTTGAGATGTACACATCTCTTTTTGTCTAATGAAGTGATTTGTTTTTATCATGAAACATTTAATACAAATCTTATGTGTGACTTATCGATTTTGAGTCAGGTGTTTTGTCTCTTCAAAATTGGATTTTGTGTTCACATTTGTTTTATTTCATTTTGAATTTATTTTTAAATTGGGTCAAAGATAGACTTAGATACAAGACCGGGTAAATGTCAGTTTGTTGAGTCTGTTTTGAACACTTTTTAGTCTAGCTTGTTCAATTGTTGACCTATCGTACAAGTTTAAGCTATTAAAATACATTGGGTAGATTAGGTCCATAATAATTTTATTTTTTATGAAACTAATCTGTTAATTATTAATTTTTCTAACAGGTACACGGAAAAAACTTAAGGATCTTTTTTCACAAGAATAATCTCTAATTTAAAACCAAAAATTGTAAATATAGCATAAAAAGTGTAAACTAATCTCTTAATCTAAGGAAGATAACATCAGAAGGAAGGTGCACGCTAGCTTTATTTAGTCATTATTCAAATATTCTTAATTTAAGAAAGATAACATCACAAGGAAGGTGCACAAAAATAATCTTTAATTAGTCATTAGTGGAATGTATTTCTTCTAAATTTATATAAAAATTATTCATTCATAATAATTATAAAATTGTTACACTGTATTATTTCATTTGAGCGATAGTTAGATTTAAAATATTTAAAAACTCGACCAAACTGCAAACCGCAAATTTCCATAAAAATGATACTTATCCGTAATGACACTGAATTCAATTTGACTGCCTATTTAGAACAAAGTTTGCGCAAACTTAATTACAAAACATGTAGTTTAAAAAGTTTAGTGGATTAATTACATTAAGTGGCATATTAGTATATGAAAGCATGTGGTAAAGCCTTATAATTAAGAATAATCTAGGAGTATAATCCTAAAACAGTATGTAGATTGTAGTGAATTTAATTTAGGCAAGATGGTTGGTAGATCTGTTGTATTTAAGATGACTATTAACAAGCTGACCAGCAGCAATAGCTGACAGAAGAGAGAGTTCCCCAGCAAGAACAGAAGCAGCTACAATTCTAGCCAGCTTTCTTGAGTTTTCTCCTTCTTTATCTTTCGTTGCTCCTTTCACTCCAACTAGGTTTAAGCATGCTGCCTGTGATGCTAATTCTGTCCCATCTCCCACACTTTCCACCTTTACATTTTTTTTTATTATTATTAAAAAGTCAAAAAAAAAAAAAAAGAAACGAAATAATACCAACATTGTGAAACGGAAAGAGTAGAAAAGAACTAGCAGAGTTAAAATCTATGAAAAAGCTACTAATGATTATATTGCTTTTTATTATTTTGGCTTAAAAATTATGTTTTCAATTGGCTTAATTAAAAGCTTGTTAGCAAATATATTTTAGAGTAATATAACATATTTTTGGACTTCAGCCATCAACTTAAGTTTTTAGTTGAATTGGTTTCTTAACATGATATCAGAAGCCAACGTGACAAGATATCACGGGTTCGAATCTCAATCACTCCTCCTTTAAAATGAAAAATTTAGCGCCACCCATAAAGAAGGCATGTGTTATATCCACATTTCTAGCCAAAGAGCTCTCATGTGAAGAAGTGTGTCAGAGTATATAATATATCTTGGGTCCTTAACCATCAATTTAAGTTTTTGGTTGAGATGATTTATTGACACATACTTTTAGTAGTTTAAAAAAGGAAAAATTATAAGAATTATATTAGATTAGGTAAAACCCTCAAACTTAACGGTTAACAAACATTTTCCGTTAAGTGGTAATCATTTGCAGAGAAATATATTCCCTCCTATTCACTTGAGTTGTCCCATTTGTTTTAGGGCACTATTCACTTATCACTCTTAATTTGTATTTTACTTTTTATAATTTTTAATTAACAATAATTTGAGATATTAAGGGCTAAAATGTTATCTCGGCAAGTGTGAAAAACTAAATGGAACAACTAAGTAAATAGGAGGGAGTATTAGATTCGGTAGCTTTTGCAAAAAAAATTATATAATATAGTTTTCTTACAAATAGACCTATAAATAAGTAGTTTCGCAGCACCTATAGTAAGAGTAATAAAAGAGTAATAAACATTCCAAAGTGATAAAATAAACAATTAAACATATGGCTATGTTGTTGATGCATGTAATATGCAAGTGTCACTAATTTATACTTCTAAAACATTATTTAATTTCTTAGGAAGCATAGCTTAGGTTGTTGTCGCCTTGTCGGGGATATGATCAGATTCAGGTGGGTCAAAAACTGAGAATTCTAGTTAGTTCGGACTTCTACTCATCACACAATAATTTCAGCTGCACATTGAAAATATAATTGCAGAATTACATCTTACAACATTAACGTGTATGTCCTACTTCAACTCCAATCATTCTTCAAAATTATAATAGGTTTTTAATTCCTCGTTTTTCTCGAATATATCCTACTTTTTTCGTTCTGAAATACTTGTCACATTTTAATTATAAACACTATTCATTGTTAAAACTTATTTTATATATTCCAACTAATGTGTAACTAAATAATGTTGATTTATAACATTGACAATCATCCTTATGTAGAAAATTTTATATGATAGGATTTGTAGGATTATGATTTATTTTTTTATTTTATTTTATTTACTTAATTGGCATTTATTTTATTTTTAATTATGATGATTTATAAAAATCACGATGATTGATTATAAAATTAAATTAATGAATTTTCTATTACTATTTAGCTACACCCAATAACAAGTCAAAAATGACATGACTATAGCCATAAATAGTACTCCTTTCATTCCACAATTATTAATATTCATTTTTTATACTCCCTCTTATTCAATCAAGTTGTCCCATTTTCTTTTATGGGCAATTCACTCCAGTTGTCCTATTTTCTTTTTTATATATCTTTTTTTACCTAAATACCCTCACTTTTCCAATTTCCAATACCCAACTACCACCTTTACAATTAATTGAATCAATTAAAATACCTCACTACCACCTTTTTGGTGGACCCCATCCCACTCTTAATATCCGTGCCCAACTCAAATGGGACAACTTGGGTGAATAGGAGGGAATATATTTAATAACGAATATTAAACATTAAATAAGTGCATTGAATAGTGTGAAAAATTGTAAATGAGACATTTTGAGTGGAAGGAAGGAGGGAGTAATATTTTGTTTTAAAATTAAAAAATAAAAAGTATGTGAATAAAAAAGTATACCTGAATAGAAGGCATGGTAACAGAAATATGAAGGTCATTGCCAACAGCTTCAAGCAAAGTAATACAATTAGAGCTTGCTACATTTAGAGCTGGATCTTGGCCTGTTGCTATGAAAATAGCAGTAACAATATTGCTAGCATGGGCATTAAAACCACCAATACATCCGGCCACCGCCGACCCCACAAGGTTTTTAAGGGTGTTAAGCTCAACCAAGGTCTCCACACTTGTTTTCAATACCTTGTTTACAACCTCTTCTTTTATGGTTGCCTCACATACCACTGATTTTCCCGCGCCTTCCACCCAATTCACTGCTGCTGCTTTTTTCTCCTCCCCATCGGCTGAGGAATTTAAGTTTCTGATTTTAAAGTTTTCTTGATATATACTATAGTATTAAATTAAGTCAACTATATATATCACAAAAGATAAGTTGACATGTACTCTATCCTGAGTGATTACAGTTGTAAAATAAGGCTGCATCGCATCGCATCATACTACAAAAAAATAATGAAATGACGACCACCGTTTCCATCACCATTTGGAAGTTAATTGGTCAAAAAGTGGTTTTGGCGACGGGCCTTGGGTGGACGCCAATAGACTGGACGGTAAATTAAAAAAGGACGCCATTTGGATGCGATTTTACGTTGAACACTGGGTGACCAACTGGCGACCACAGGTCTCATCACCGCCATGTAAAAGCTGGCCAGGCGACCAACTCGCGACCAGTATTTTGTCGCCATCTGAAAAGTGGTTGGCGTCCAGCTGGGCCCGTCGCTAGCTGACCAAAAGGTTTTTTAAACAAACGAATCGTTACTTTTTGCTTTGTAAAGGTGTGAAAAAACCGCGTTTTGAGCCGTATTAAGGGATATCTCATAGTTTCGATCGATATTTAGATGATATGATAACACCATCACTCCCCATATTCGTTACCATGATCACAACCTTACCGTATTTTTACACTATAATCTGCACTTTGGATTTTGGAATGATTTGTTAGAACTAATAAATGGGTTGGGATTGGATCTCATTAATAAGTTGATCAATGTAATAGGTTTTGAGTGATCCGTAATTGATTTTAGGGAAATTCTTCATGTTAGCATCGAACTTTCATCATGAAACGCCAGTGGTATCAGTTTTGTAACTTTTTTCACATGGTGATCCGTAATTAATTTTAGGGAAATTGACAATAATTTAACGGAAAAAGGTATGGCGGTTAGATAAGGCATAAAATGAATGTTACTATGTGGAAAAATCTACAAATGTGCAATTTTATGAAAGTTCGATACTATCATGTGAAATTTCCCTTAATTTTAATTGGTTTATTTTATGTACAATTTTTGTCACTTAGAATTTGTCCGTTATGTACTTTTTATTTCAAAAGCTAACTTTCAAAAAACTGACCACTAGTATGAGAGAATTTCTAGTAACCAAATGTCTATGGTATAGTGAGCGAATAATAATTTTTAGTCCAAGAATCTAAAATCCAAGAAGAATTAAGTAGTATTTTGGCGTTAAGTTTTATTACACTACCACATAATTTACAATTTGTTTTTAGTATGATATATTTAGTGACATTTAAATTAAATGTCACTACTTCGAATTTCTAATAGTATAAATGGTTAATTTAGTGATATTTATTCCCTTTAGCAGCATATTAAAAAATCATACTAAAGTTTTTCGCGACATATGATCTAGTATTATTTCTCATCAATGTCACTATAGACTATAGTAACAATTAGACATGCCACCAAAGGCCAAATAAAGTGTTACTAAATCATTTTAAAGTGGAACTTTAAATAAAAACTAATAATTATTTCCCTAAAAATATAAATCGGTAGTATTTTCTAATGTCACTAAATCCAATGTCATCAAAAGTTAAATTTATTATTGTGTTAGATATATAGAAAGATGTACATCATTTATGTTCACTAACGTCCCAAGAAATTTATTTAATCATATTTTAAAATTAATGGTTGAAATTTCAAATGTGTTTTATCAAGTTTTTTTTGGATGTTGGCTTTTTGTTTGACTTTTGACTTTTATCTTGTTGATTGGTTAAATAATTAAAAAAGTGTTCGGTGAATAATTTTTAAGACTTTAAGCTACTTCAGTTAGTTTTTTTAAGCATGCGGCTTGTTAACCCACTTTTTTCTAATAATCAAACAGCCAACAACTAATTAATAAATTAGAACCTAATAAATTCAAACATGCGGCCTGAATAAGCACTTTTGTTAACAAGGTAATTAATTAGAAGGTGAAGTAATAGAAACAAATACAAATTCTTATATGAGACAATTTCACCGTAACCTTATACTTGAGCTAAATAGCCTAATAATAGAAACTTTTAGCTTTTAGAATTTTTATTTTAAATTGCCCCAGTTTCTCACCATAAGACATTCTCAAACGGGATAGAGCTTTCAATCACTATACAAGTATACTGATAAGCGAAAAATAATTGGGAAATGTACTGACCAGAAATAGTAATAACATCCATGTCAGGAAAGTGAGTATGAAGGTGAGCAAAAACATCTTGCACAGCCTTGGAAACAACGTCAATGTCGTGTTTAGTAAATAATGTTGCATCTCCATTATCCCCAGTGATATAGCTAAACCTCATATACAAGTTTTTTCCTGCCATTCCACTTTTTATGCTTTGCAACCTTCCATTTACGCTTGATCTACACCAATTTTACATAATTAGCCATACATCTTTAATTACTCATTCATCCAATATAGAGCAAACAATATTAATTCTACATTGCTATCGTCATTAATCAACCACTACATATACATCAATAAATTTAATTAAATATTAATTTATAGTAAAAATTCTCCAGAATAATCCAACTTATTCGTGATTTTCCTACAATAATTCCACCTATTGATTAACCATGAATAATCCCAACTTTGACAGGTATTTTCCTAGTGTTAACCCAGTGATCGGATGATTTGCAATAGCAAATTTTATGTTTTTATTAAAAAGGATAAATTAAAATAAAATGTCGAAAAAAATGTTCAAAAAAGTTCAAAAAGATTTATGATTTTTTTTTATTATCTAGAATATATGTAAAATTTCAAAAAAAAATTCTAATTTCAAAATTAATTTTCAGTTTACTTTTTTGGTGAATTACCTACTATAATAGGTCATCGGGTTACCTAAGCTTATTCTAAGAAAATACCCCTTAAAGTTAGGATTATTTATGGTTAATCAATAGGTGGAATTATTGTATGATAATCACGAATAATTGAAATTATTGTTATCAAGAAATTAAATAGGACTTGAATTATGTTTGCATCTTTAATGAAAATCTCATTTATTTGTAGTTATAGAAGCAGATATTTAAAAGTAGTTTTCATAGTGGACATTTTACTACAAGAATATGTTAATACTACCTCCTATTCAGCCTAAATGTCCTATATTTTTTTTGGCACTATTCACTTATCACTCTTAATTTGTATTTTACTTTTAATATAAGTTAAAACATAGTCATGTGGGATCTTGTTTGATTCGTCTCAATACAAGGATTATTAATATCAAATTTTTATAATTTTAATTAAAAAAAAAATTGAGATATTAAAGTTTAAAATGTTGCCTCAAAAAGTGTGAAAAACTAAATGAAACATTTAGGCTGAATAGGAGGAAGTATTATTTACGACGGTTAAGCGACGACCAATGACGTGGTCATTTTTTATCACACATTTTTTGCCTCTATTGTAGTTATAAACTAATAGTAGTGATCGTACCACATCAATATATTACAAGAAATAAATATAGTTTTTTTTAGGAATCAATTCAACCAAAAACTTAAGCTTATAATTCCGGCCCCGAGATATATTATATACTCCCCCTCACGTTGATTTCTAATACCATGTCAAGGAATTAATTCAACCAAAAGCTTAATCTGATAGTTGAGGGTTATGATATGTTATATACTCAAACATGTAGCTAATTCAAGTGTTAACTTTTTATTGAGTAGTTAATCACTTGTTTAATTTATTTATTTTGGGAAATTCTCAATGGTAGCCCTAAACTTTTGGTATTTCTCAATGGTAGCCAGTTTTTAAAAAAATTCTCAATGGTAGCCCCGAACTTTTTAAAAACTTGCTTCCGTAGCCTTTATTAGTAAAAAACGTTAAGTTTCTGTTATTAAGTGGTCATTTCGGTTTGTTAGGTTAACTAAGGCTAACTAAGGTTATTTTGCATATCTCACAGTGTACCTATGGTTGTTTGCTCTAACCACAACCACAGAAAACCCACACTGAATACAGTAATCCCTCACCACATCCCTCAAGTGTTGTTTATCAACAAACAACTGCCATGGTTTCAACACTATTGCTCCAAACTCCTCATTTTTGTATATCTCTCCATTTCTGTAAAACCTATTAAAGTAGTTGTCATCATCCCCTATCTCATCATCAAATAGCTCACTACTAAAAGGATCAAAGTTGTCATGGATGGCAATAGCTTCATCACCCTCATGATCATCATGATCATCATCATCATCCTCATTCAAGTCAACATCAACATCTGTTACTACCCTATTTCCTTCACTTAAATTGTTGCTGCACCCCTGACTCATAGATGAATCAATAACTATCCCCTTTCTTCTAGCTGTTGTCATAGGAATTCTCCTTGATATTTTGTTTAGGGCAAAAGAAGAACTGCTTGAATCACCTTCTACTATGTCAGGAGTTGGGTTATTTAATTGATCATTTGATTTTGATCTTTTTCTAGGACTCCTCCTAAGCACAATTGTGTTCTTTGATTTTGCTTCAAAGAGTGAAACAGAAAACTGAGAAGAAGATGAAGAGTGAAAGCAGCAAATGCAGTTGGTGGGTGGGTTAATGTCTTAAATGTTGACCAACGTCAAAATATTTAACCATAGTTCAAATTTAAAGGAAACTTAACGTTTTTTTACTAATAAAGGCTACGAAAGAGAGTTTTTAAAAAGTTCGGGGCTACCATTGAGAAATGCCAAAAGTTTGGGGCTACCATTGAGAATTTCCCTTTAATTAAATGTAGAATGTTTATGAATTGGTATAAATTTTAATTGATTAAATGTTTTTTTTTAAATATAATAATTGGTGTTTCCCTTTAATTAAATGTAGAATGTTTATGAATTGGTATAAATTTTAATTGATTAAATGTTTTTTTTTAAATATAATAATTGGTGTTTATATGTATTTTTAAATATAATAATTGGTGTTTCCCTTTAATTAAATGTAGAATGTTTATGAATTTATAAATTTTAATTGATTAAATGTTTTTTTTTAAATATAATAATTGGTGTTTATATGTGTATATATATATATATATATATATATATATATATATATATATATATATATATATATATATATATATATATATATATATATATATATATATATATATATATAATATATATATATATATATATATATATATATATATATATGGATATATAGGTTGAAAATGAGAAGGGTAAGAAGGACTCTACACCCTTGATTTCACTAAAATAAAAAAATCTATGGTCACGATTGAGCCAAAAACACATAATTGTAAAAGTAACTATGTTACACAGAAGGGTAACTATGAAATAATTTTTAAAATGTTCTTAATTTATAACATAGTATCCTTTTTTGTATATATAGTAACCCAAAAAAATCAAACGAAAATCCTTCTCACCCTTCTCATTTTAAAATCCTTCTTATTTGATCCTACATCTATATATATATATTATGTATGTATGTATGTATGTATGTATGTATGTATGTATATATATATATATATATATATATATATATATATATATATATATATATATATATATATATATATATATATATAATATATATATATATATATCACGAAAGAAAAAAAAAATAAAAATATATAAAAAAATAAGAACAAAGAATTTTAAAATGAGAAGGATTTTTGATTTGTCACTATATATACAAAAAATGATACTTGACTATATATTAATACTATAATGGAGGAAAATTTTACTTCAAATAAAAAAGGAGGAATGTTAAATTTTATTGGTGATTTCATTTTTGGGTATTTGAGAAATATGTCACAGATTTTCCTAAAGTTATATTTTTACATATTTATACATTTTCATTTTTATATAAGTTGTAATTCTAATTTTTTTTTCTTAAATTAAGGGTTTTACTAATCACAATATCTTTGTGTCGATAGATAAAGGTATGATTGTTTTGCTATCTTCAATGAGAATATATAATTAACTTGTTAACTTAAAAGTTGAATTTAAAAGTTGAATTTGATTATTATTATTATTATTATTATTATTATTATTATTATTATTATTATTATTATTATTATTATTATTATTATTATTATTATGTTAACTAACTAGTTTTTTCTATTATTTTGTCATTTATTTTTACCTTTTTACTCTTATTACAACAACACAACAACACATAAATATCAATACTATTTATGGAAAAAGAGAGTTTTCTACTCACTTCTAAGTGGTCTCCCACCCCTCCTTGGTTTTGATGTAAAACTCCAATATCTCATTCTCTATGAATAGAGAGTATTAATTAAAATAGTTATGGTTGATCCTAGACGCAAATCATGAGTGTGTGATTATTTTTTTAACTGTCCATTAATTTAATTTATATACCTTAAAAAAATAGCAGCAAAAGTATCGAAATTTTTAGGATCCTCTACGAACAACTTAACCTGGGCAGCTCTCTTGGCGGACTTAAAGCGCACCACCGGGGTTCGGGTCATCCCATCCCTCAACACAGTACTGTAGGACCCACCAGATAGATACACCGCCTTACACCCTCGATTGGCACTGGCCACCAAACACCCCTCCGTGGTGGCCACCGGCACAAAATACTCTTCTCCGTCAAGCAATAATGGTCCCACCACCCCAACGGGAATTTGCACATACCTGACCACATCTTCATCTTCTAGAAACTTAATTTCTGTATCCATCACAACATGTTGATGTGTAGCAGCTAATTTGTAGATGCTAAAGAACCCAAGGAGTAAATAAAGGAGAGAAGCAAAAAGTGAGAAAAGAACGGTGAGTTCTGACAATGATGCCCACATTACAACACTAAATGGGTCTATTATTTCATCGTGGTCTTTCCAACAACAAAGAAGGAAATAGGCTGCAAAGAAAAAGAGTACCAGGAAAAACCCATTAACGATGTTGTTCAGGGGCGGTTTGGTCAAGGTTTTCCGGTCCATTTCAAAGGAATGTGGATCCGAATCTAATGTGGGAATTAATTCAAAGGAAATTCAGTTTATGGTTGGATAAAATTAGTACCAAATGGGGAGATGTGGAGAGCATGAGCGGAGCTTTAGGGACAAATACTATGCTAACTTCATACTACTTCCTCCGTTCCACTATACTTGCTACATCTTACTTTTTACGCAATCCAATGCGTTATTCCGATTGTTTATATAATGAATTATACACGTCTAAAAATTATGAAAAGTTAATATGATGAAAGTAGGCGATTAGACGATGCAAACAAAATCCAACTTGACTATATTTTTTCTTACACATTTGCAGCAATATATAAAATAAGCTTGAACGATTTAGAGTATGTGATTGTTTAGTTTTCTAATGTTCTTTCTGTTTAGAATTTTTTATTTTGGAGAGAAAAATTTTATTATATTCATGTGTGATCTCGTTAGATTTGTCTTAAAATATATTTTTTATTATATATTTTTTATAATTTTTAATGCTGCTTATTTACATATATAATTAAGACTCAAAATTTACTTTAAAAACTGTGAAAATGTAAAAGAAAAAAGGGCAGTAGTATTAGACCATTTTACCAAAATATTTGTTTTCTTAACTTGGAATATGTGAAAGAAATTAATAAAGGTTTACTAAAGTATTGAAAGAATACAATATTGTATAATAATTAATTGTTGGGAATAGCGATTAAGGTGTTTTGAAAACTATAAATTTTAATTACACAAATTCGTGATATAGACGGTTTATACTAGACGGATAGTTTTTGGGTCAATTCATTTTCTTAATTTTGATTTTTATATAAAAAAATTAAAAGTAACTAACATATTTCTCTTTCTTAACATTAGTGCTTCCTTTTCAACTTCCAATCCTCTTTTCTGACAAAAATCTTAAAACTACCCCAAAATAAAAACCCTTTGAATTTCAGTTTTCAATCGCCATTTTCGACCATAAAATTTTCCAATTGCGTGCTTAGTTCCTTGATTCCATGATCAACATTTGCTTAGTTCTCATCAAAGGTATGTATCTTCTCCATTTTGGTTTTATCAATCTTCCATTTTTTTTTCCAATTTTTTCCTTGATTTCATCTTCAACATTTGCTTAGTTCTCATCAAAGGTATGTATCTTCTCCATTTTGGGTTTGTCAATCTTTCAAAATTTTTTATTTTTTTTCAATTTTTTTAGGAAAAATTACCTAGAATAATCCAAACTATTCATGATTTTTCTACAATAATCTCACCTATTGATTAACCATGAATAATCCCAACTTTGAGAGGTATTTTCCTAGAGTAAACTCGGTGACCGGATGACTTGCTATAGCAAGTTTTATTTGATTAAAATAAAATGTCCAAAAAAATGTTAAAAAATGTTCATAAATAAAATTATGATTTATTACTAGTTAGATTTTTTTTATGTAAATTTTCAAAAATTTTCTCTAATTTTAAATTAATATTGAATTTATTTTTTTTGTTGAATTACCAACTATAATAGGTCATCGGGTTACCCAAGTTTACTCTAGTCAAATACCCCTTAAAGTTGGGATTATTCATGGTCAATCAATAGGTGAGGTTATTGTAGGAAAATCATAAAAAAATTGGATATTATTCTAGGTAAATTTTCCTTTTTTTATATCTTCACCATTTTCGTTTATATTTCATCAATGGTGAAAAACAATGATGTTGAAGAAGACAGAAAATTGAGACTAAAGAAGGAAAGTAAGTTAGTGTCTAACCTAATTATAAAGTTTGTAGTTTAATATTTTAATATTTTAATTTGTTTGTTTGTTTTTATTTATTTTACTTGTTCTTGATTTTAAGGTTTAAAAATTGAGAAAGTGATGTTGTTGTCTTGTCTTCTGTATTCACAAAGAAGATTTTCTAAGGATCAAAATGACAAACCTCAACAATCAAATGTGGTTGATTAAGTACCCAAACAAATGGCTTATAGTAGCTGGAATTAAAATATTATGTATTTAGATTTATAATATTGTGTATTTGAGTTTATTTAATAGTGGTATTTGTCTTATTGTTATGTATTCATATTTGGGATAATATTGGAAATCTAATAGTGTGTGTCTGGTTTATAATATTATATATATGGGTTTATAAAAGAATGTATTTGTGTTCATGATTGTGTGTAGTTTACAATATTTTGGATTTATTAAAGTAATGTTATAATCCCAACTACATAATGTTATACGTCCAATTAAACAATGTTATAATCACAATCAAACTATGTTATAACCCCTAATAAACCATGTTGTAATCCCAATTAAACAATGTTTAACTCCCAACTACATTATGTTATAAAACCAACTAAAAATCATATAATCCGCACTACACAATGTTATACTTTCAACTACATCAAACTATGATAAATGTTCACAATTACAATACCAATTATATTATGTTATAATCCTAAATGTATGTTATTATAACCTCGAATATACTATGCTACAACCTCAAATATATTATATTATAATTAATGACAAATATATTATGTTATAATCCCAAATATATTGTTACTACACAATGTTTACTCCCAACTACATCAACCTATGTTAAATGTTCACAGTGTAATACCAATTATATTTTGGTTTTATCCCAAAATATATGAATATATAACCACAAATGCTTTTATTATAATTCTCCAAAAATTAGTCATAGTTGTCTTTTTCAACATCAATGTTTTCTACCATTTAACCTTAATTTAAAAAAAAATCAGAATAACCACAATAGCTTTTATTACATTTCCCAAATATTATATATTGTACAATAGTGGAAAATAAGCTAATTGATGCGGTTTTTGTGCTAGTAAAGGCTACGGTTTTGGACCCAAGCATTAGCGGTGGCAATTGATACCTTGAAAGAAAGGCCATGGTTAAAACCCAAAACATAGTGATAGGTCATGCATTTTGGGAAAAATCGCAGCCTTTAGTACATTTTTAATTTTCAAAAAGTGCACTATTTGTTACGGTTCCCATAAAATCGCAGCCTATACTTATATTTTTTTCATTTTTTTTAATATACATACATACATAAATAATTTAATTGTGTCATATACAAAATATAATATATAATATACAATATATATACATAAAGTCCTAATAAATCTAAACTAATTACTACGAAACATAACTACCAACATAAATTAGCAAGATACATGGCAACCTTGTCTTTCACTTCACGCATTTCCGTGTAACTAATTTTTATTGCTTATATTAGCTTCGTATAACTAAAAACCGCGGCAAATAAGTAGCAGCAAATACGTTTTTTTTCAACAACATGTTGTGTTTTCTTCAACATCAATGTTTTCCACCATTGATGAAGCTTTATTAAAAAAAAAAAAAAACCCACAATCGAAATCAAGCCTCAATTTATCATTTCTTCCATTGTTAGACAATATTTTCAAGTTGTAGAAGATGTGTATATATGTTTCATGGTTGAAGGGAGGGAGATGAAAAAATTATAAAACTTTTCATCTTTCAAAAACACAACAGTTTTTTTGTGCGCGTGGGTTTTAATAAAAACAGCAGTTACTGCAGTAGTTATTACTATTTTTTTCTTTTTTAACTTTCCAAGAATAGAACTGTAAGTATCATTGGGTTAGACTGTTGAGAAACTCGTCTTTGCCATAGACAGTCTCTCATCAGGAGACCTTCTGAATCAATTATGGGAGAGTTAAAATGAAATAGAAGGTCTCCTGAGAAACCGTCTATGGCATAGACGGCTCTCTCAATAGCCCAGCGCAATGGTTGACATGACTATTCAGTTACTCATTCAACAAATGGATTGACCCCTATTTATCCATCTATGCTATAGAAGTCTATAGCAAGAATTTGTGAAAATGAAATAAGTCTATCAACATTTATTAATAGAGATGGGTACATATAGAACAAGGAATCATGTGATATCTTTTTAGTAAAATGCGTTAATAATTGAGTTTATATTGATAAATAAAGATATTTTGAAATAGAAAGATTCATTAAAAAAAACTTGTTTTGTTGATTGAAAAAATAAAATAAAAAAAATAAAAAGAGAGTATAATATTATCTCATTGAATAATGATAATATGTTTCGATAAAGAAGGAATGGAAATATTTCTAAAACAAGAAAAACAAAAACTCTTATCTCATAATTTTCAAAAAAAAAAAAAAAAAATAAAGAACTCTTATCTCATAAGTAATACTCAATCAGTCGAAAAAGGTAAGATAATATTTTCTAAAACAAGAAAAACAAACACTTTCATCTCACAAGTGGTACTCCTATTATATAGTATTTCATGTATTAATACAAGTAACTGAAAAGATTGAAAAATTTCACATGTCATCCTTACAAATGTTTGCTACAATGAATAATCAAATTGATATTTTTATGGCTATATTTATTTCGAGTAAAATAAGGTAAAGTGAATTTTATTCAATTAATTAACTAAAACAATTGAAAAAATTCTACGTGTTATTCTGACAAAGATTTGCCGCATGGAATAATCAAATTGATATATTTATTGCTATATCAATTTAGAGTAAATAAAGTATATAAATTTTATTCAATTTATATATTGATAGATTGATTGAAATAAAATAATATAATTTTTGTAAGAATATAAGGAAAAAAGATAGACATTAGCTCACCAATATATACTAAGAAAAATATTTTAACCGAAAAAATATATATAATAGTGAAAAAGCTATAAATTAGCTATAAAAAAAATAAATAGAAATTTATTTGTGGTGAAATTAAGTAAATTAATAAAAAAAATATAATAGTTGACAATTTCTAAAATTACAGAGTTCATTTATACATATAATTGTTAGAATTAAGTGTTTCTACTGTATAATATCTCTGACTTATATATATATATATATATATATATATATATATATATATATATATATATATATATATATATATATATATATATATATATATATATATATAATAAATTATACTCTATAGTATACCTAATTTAGCTCTAATTTTTAAAATAACAAAATTCTAAATTAGGTAAATATTTTCATGCCTGCGTAGGAGATGACATATGGAATTTTCCAACACTTTTATAGTATTGTATGATTGTCTGATATGATGTATGATTTTTAAAATAATAAAATTCTAAATTAGGTAAATATCAACTATCATCCACTAAAATAATTATATTCGTCATACCTCCTTAGGAGATGACACATGGAATTTTCCAACACTTTTATAGTATTGATATATATATATATTATAAATATGTATATATATGTATATATATATGTATATATATGTATATATATATGTATATATATGTATATATATATGTATATATATGTATGTATATATATGTGTATATATATATATATATATATATATATATATATATATATATATATATATATATATATATATATATATATATATATACAATATATATATATATATATATATATATATATATATATATATATATATATATATATATATATAAAATTCTAAATTAGGTAAATATCAACTATCATCCACTAAAATTCTATGATTATCGAATATAAGTATCGACTAACATTCAGACACCGGTGGGGTTAACAGAGCCTTTCCCGGTAAAAGTAGGACTCCACCAGGGATCAGCTCTAACCCCTTTTATTTTGTGGTCATTATGGATGAGATATTTAATTCTGTTTGGGAGACGGTTCCATGGTGCATGCTTTTTGCGGACGATATAGTGCTGTTAGCTAAAACTAAAGAGGAGGTTAGTAGTAAATTGGACGAGTGGAGGGAGGCTTTAGAAGGTAAAGGTTTGCGCATTAGTCGTACGAAGACCGAGTACCTACGTTGTGATTTTAGTGGGACACAACCGATAGGGGAGCCAGAAGTTTCCATCAGGGAACAAGTCATTAAAAGTACGACAAGGTACAAGTATTTGAGATCGATCATCCAATGGGATGGGGAGATCGACGGAGATGTAGATCATCGTATTCAGGCGGGTTGGCTTAAATGGCGAGCAGTTACCGCAGTGATATGTGATAGGAAGATCACAAATAAGTTAAAGGGAAAATTTTATCGGGTAGCAATCAGACCGACTTTGCTATATGGGACCGAATGCTGGCATGTAAAGAAGAGTTTTGAACATAATATGGAAGTCACAGAGATGTGTATGTTGCGTTGGATGTGCGGGCACACTTTGATGGATCGAATTATGAACCAAGAGTTTAGAGACAAACTAGGGGTTGCTCCTATTTCTGGAAAAATGCGCGAAAGAAGATTGAGGTGGTTTGGACATGTGAAGAGAAAGACTTTCAACGCCCCTGTGAGGAGAGTCAAAAGCTTTATAGTAGAGGGTAAGAGGAGTCGAGGAAGACCCAAGAAGACTTGGGAGGAGTAAATAAGAGTAGACTTACATGAGCTAAACCTCTCTGAGGACCCGACTAGGGATAGGAGTAGTTGGAGGCGTCATATTCAGGTTTTAGACTTAGGCTTTTCTTCTTAGAGTCGTTAGCGGCATTCGTGCTTTCTTGTTTGCTCTAGTTTCTTGTGTGTTTTGTTTATTAATTTATTTTTTAAGTTTTATATTTGTTCTACACGCGTATTGGATCTATTATGCGTTGTTTTTCACCTCGCGTGGCAGGTACGTATCTCTATCTTCCTGGAGCCGGGGGACTCCTTTTGGCTGTGCTCTCCTTTACGGGTATGAGTTGCCGCCGTCCTTCTCTCCCCAGACCCTGAACATAGTTTTCTATGAGCGGGATATACTGGGTAGGATGATGATGATGATGATGATGATGATCCACTAATATAATTATATTTGTCATGCCTCCTTAGGAGATGACACATGGAATTTTTCAACACTTATATTATAGTACTAGTATAGAAACTTGTGCAATACACGAATTTGTTAGTGCGAAATGTATATAAAAACAATTTCAAATAATGATGTAAGTACTGTATACTATCGTTCTTAAATTTACCAAATTTATGATCTTTAAATCAAAACATAATTACCAATGCTTATTTTAATTATTTACCTGATACATAATTTTTTTTCCATTCAATTGAACATATTAAATTCTAAGTTAACTAAATAAAATTTTTGTAGTATATCATACAAATACTTTACCTAATTTATCATCAAACTTAAACAAAAATATTAGATTCCAAATTTGATAAATATTTTCATGCCTCTTTAAATGACGACACTTGGAATTTTTCAAGACTTTTATAGTATTGTATGATTGTATGATTTTTAAATTAACAAAATTCTAAATTAGGTAAAAATATTCATATAATCAACTATCATCCACTAAATATAATTATACTCTCTCCTATTCACTCAAGTTATCCTATTTCCTCTTATGGGCAATTCACTCAAGTTGTCCCTTTGTCTATCTTTTTTTACCTCAATACCTCCACTTTTCACATTCCCAATACCCAACTACCACTTTTACAATCAATTTAATAAATTAAAATACCCCACTACCACCTTTTTGGTGGACCCCATCCCACTTTTAATATCCGTGCCCAACTCAAATAGGACAACTTGAGTGAATAGGAGAGAGTATTTGTCATGCCTCCTTAGGAGATAACACATGAAATTTTTCAACACTTTTATAGTATTGAATGATATGATTGTATAATTTTTAAATAACAAAATTCTAAATTAGGTAAATATATTCATATAATCAACTATCATCCACTAAATTAATTATATTTGTCATGCCTCCTTAGTAAATGACACATGAAATTTTTTAACACTTTTACAGTATTGTATGATATGATTTTTAAAATAACAAAATTCTAAATCAGGTAAATATTTTCATATAATCAACTATCATCCACTAAAGTAATTATATTTGTCATGCCTCCTTAGGAGATGACACATGAAATTTTCCAACACTCTTATAATATTGTATGATATGATTGTATAATTTTTAAATAACAAAATTCTAAATTAGGTAAATATATTCATATAATCAACTATCATCCACTAAATTAATTATATTTGTCATGCCTCCTTAGAAATGACACATGAAATTTTTCAACACTTTTATAGTATTGTATGATATGATTTTTAAAAAAAAAAAATCAACTATCATCCACTAAAGTAATTAATGGAATTTTTCAACACTTTTATAGTATTGTATTGTCATGCCTCCTTAGGAGATGACGGATGGAATTTTTCAACACTTTTATAGTATTGTATGATGTATTGTCATGCCTCCTATTGTATGATATCATGGTTTTTTAATTTTTTGATGATATCTGTAAAATTGCCAATATTTACAAATTGGAATATTAAAACGAATATCCATCTTGTATGAATCAAGAATGATATGTTCTAATTCATACCATCTTACCTTCCCAAATCTAGTCACAAGAATTTGAAAATTTTCTATGGAAGAAAGAATAATACTCTCAATAATATTTTTTTAATGATAATATTTCTTAAACAAGAAAAACAAAGACATCCATCTCATAAGTCATAAGTAATACTCCTATTATGCGGTATGTATTAATATAATTAAATTATACTAGTGTAGAAACTCGTGGGATGTATAATTTTTTAGCATCGACATATATAAACATGTGATATTTAAAAAATAAAGCTTGAAACATTATGTTGTAGAAATACTCAATTTCGAAAGTTATATGTATAAATTAATGCTGTAATTTCGAAAATTGTCAGCAATGTAGTAAGTGAAAATTTATCTTAAATAATCCAACCTATTATTCATCTGTTGTGATTGTGAATGATCCTTACAATTTATTTTTTTATATAAATTAACCGGTGAATTAAATGTTAAAATGGTGAATCAAACATTTGGGAGCAAAAACTGGATGGTACAATGTGGAAAAATCTGTCGAATTGACGAATTAAACAGAAATTAACAAAAATTTAATGGAAAATGCTACGGTTGTATGATTGTACATAAACTAGATAAAACCATGTGGAAAAATCTTACAAAAGTATTATCACTGGCGTTTTATGAAAACTAGATACAAACATATAGAATTTCCCTTATTTAAAATTGGTTTGGATTAATATAAACTCGTTTACGTCAATTATTACCTCTATAACTCTCCATCAACAATAATATAATTTCATGTGTTCAGTTGGTTAAAATTAAGAACATAGGGAAAGAATTATTCTCTAGTATTTTACACTTATAAACACAATTTTTTGGTATATTGTTGAGTCTTAAATATTTATCCAATTCAAAAAATTCCTAACATTTCAAAAATAAAAAAATTAGCTAAATTAAATTATGTACAAAAATAAATTTCTACAATAAAATTTACTCTGGAATTGTACAAACACAAAAGATTTTCATGTCTTTTAAGAGCATATCATATGAAAAAAAAGGAATTAAACTATACAAAATTAATTTGTAATATATTTTAGGAAAAATTACTTTTAAGGGCATGTTTGTATTGAGTGTAAATATTTAAGGGAGTAAAAAAAGTCAAACTAGTGAAATGAAAGCAAATAGAGATGCATTTGAAATAGTTGAGATAGTTGTGAAATAGGGGTAAAATAAGTATAAAATAAAAATAATGAAGGAAAAAGAAGATAATTTTCCCTATTATGGAGGTAATATATTCCCCCACCCTCCCCTAGGATAAATATTTACCCCCACAAAATTGAGAACTCCATTCATTTTTCATTACTTTGCAACAATATTTCCACCTCTACAACAATCAAATTTCACTAATTTCTCATTTCTCAACTTTATTTTTTTTACTTTGACTTTTTTTACTCCTTTAAATATTTACACCCAATACAAGCATGCCCTAAAAGGCTAACTTTTAACATGTCTGCAAATAAAGAGATAATAAGTAGTTTATTCTATAAAGGGCCAACATTTACCTCCTAATTGCAAACAAAGAGCTTTTAAGTAAGTGCAACCTATAAACCGGACTTTTTAATTACTTAAGGCTTATTTGGGCATGGATGTCCTAATTGTTGTATTGCACTTTTTGAGTATTTTTGCCCTGTTTTGCGGAACTTAAACTTAATAAAAATACTTAAACAAAAAGGCAAGAAAGTAAAATGGAGACAAGGATTTTACGTGGAAACTTTCTAGGCCTAATAGATTGAAAACCACGACCACTCGGGATTTTAAGCTTCTCTTTATGTATTAGGCAATCAATACAATTACATAAAACAATTCTCTTCTTCTTCTCTTCTAGGCCTCTTCTCTACACTTTCTCCTTCTGTTTCTTTTCTCTAATTTCTCTCGTTTCCCCTTAGACTTCCCCAAGTCTAATTTACAAACACACAAAAACCCTTACAAAAAATTTCTCTAAATTGGATAAAGACTAAAATATTGCATAAGAAAAATATTAAGAATTAATTGGCAAATTGTAAGAATGAATATTTTTCTCTCTTGGGTGATCTCTCTAGATTTTTCGGTTAGGGCACAATACCACACTTTTATTAGCCGGTTATAATTTCTCTTTTATATGAGATAGAACCGTGTAAATCAACCATTATCCCATTATCTTAAGATGTGGGAATGTGGATAATTGCCTTGGAAGTTACTTTACTTCATACGGTTTGCAATTTGTAATCAAATAGCTAATAATAGTAAGTTGAAGACTCATTCAACTAAACCCTAGCTTCTTCCCTATTTTTATGGAGATAAACAAGAAGACTTATTCTTAACCCTTAGAATTATTTTAATTATTTTATTTTATAATGGGTATAAATAGGGCCAATTGTAATAGTTTAGGGGGGAACCTTAGTTTATCTAATTTCATATTTTGTTCTTCTCCATTAAACCCTAGGTTTTAGTATTTTATTTTCTCTTATTCTAGTTTAATTTCTAGTAATTAAATCTTCAAATTTATTGTTCCACTAAATTTATTTTTGATTTTCTCAACATTATTAGTACTATTTGAACCTTCAAGATACTTCATGGATTTCCAAGTTGGGGTTTTTATGGGTTTCTTTTATTGTTCATGAATCTCTCTTCTATCTTTAGGTAACTTTTAATCCTTTTTTGTTCTTAGTATTTTATTATTATGTATTTGTTCATTTTAGTTATCTCATGATATTGATTTATTTTTGTTCACTATTTTACTTTTGTCTTATCCATATTTATGTCATTGGTGTTTGAATGTTTATGTTATATGTTGTTTATGATTTTGTTGGTTATGATTATGAGTAGTGAGTAATTAGTTAGGGGTTGGGGTTAGCTCAATCCTTGTTGATGGCTTGATCATGGTGGAATATTGGTTAATATTGGTTTGAATGGAGACTTAGTAGAAGGGTTGCTCCATTTATTGCGTAAGGGTTGTCATGGTTACTTTTGGGAGGCCAACAAGGGTCGGATCCCGGAGTAACCTAAACCTTTGCTCAATGAATGGAGTCGGATGCAAGGGATCAACGAGAGTTGAACCTTGCAATCGCCCCTTCAACTAGGAGTTTTTCCCTCCGCCTACGAGAGTAGGGGAGGATTGACGGATAATGGACTTTTGTTGCCCGATTTTCTTATCTTCACTTATGAGAGTGAGAAGGATGAGATTTTCGGAGGTGATCCCAAGCCCGACCCAGGATCGGATCACTCTTTGTATTGTGTTTCATTTCTCTCCAATCAAACCAAAGGAAACCAAAGCCTTTACCATAGGATAGCCGTCACAAGTGAATCAACCCCATCCCGGTTCTTCTTTGCTTTCGTAGTTGTAGTAGTAGTCTAGCCTATCACCAATCTTTCTTACATGATCCCCCAACATCTAAAAAGGCCCTAAGTCTCACAGCTCGTCACCTTGAGGATCGACCCCCTACTTGCCACTACACTTTGTAGTTATAGTTAAGGGTGTTTATAAATTTTGTTTGATTAGAGGCTTTAGAGACGACCAAAAAGTCCTCAATAAAAATGGCGTCGTTGCCGGGGAGTTGAGATTTGTATGACTTAGGTTGATTTCTTTGATATTGATTGTATATAAAAAAATCAAAAAAAAATTCTTGTTTTCTTCAATGGCTAGTTATTCTTGTTATCAATTTGAGCATGAGCCTTTTTGGAGGTTCTTTAGGAGATATGGTGAGTCCCTCACATGTGACCATGGTCTTGAGAAAGGACAAATTTGTTTAGCGTTGTACATGGGTTTGAATGATAGGACTAGGGACCAAATTGAGGTTATTTACGAATATGAGTTTCTTGAGCAACCAATTGAGCAAGGTTGGAACATGTATTTATGGTTGGCTAAGGATACTTATAAGAAGGAAATGCCTAACTCCCCTCCCCTTGACATACCCATTGCTTACTCTTTTGACCTTGTTGGGAATTATGGGAATTCTACATTGGTTGATGCTCCTAGTGGTGATGACACTTTAGTTGAGGATAAGGTAGACTTTGTTGAGAGCCTTGAACCATATAATGAGAAGTTAGAGGAATGTTTAGAACCAAATGGGCCTTTGGGCTTGAATCTTGATCTAGCATCCCCTTCTTCTATTGATTGCTCTCCCTCACCCCATTGTGATCCTCACATGGGTGAGTCATGTGATTTTGTGCATTGTTTCCATGAGTCTTCTACTATGTGTCTTTATGAGTCTCCTGTTTTTATGCCTCTAGAACATGACATCCCTATATCATGTGATCTTGCACCTCTTGCTTGTGAGACTCTTGTTAAGGCGCCTTGTGTGCAACAGCCCGATTAAAACCAGAGGCTTAAACAAGATTACTTAGACTTAAGCGGAAGCTTAATACTTAAGCAAGCTGCTACTTTAATAATATAATCAATACTCAGTCGACTGCATCATAAACTACATGACAGCTTCTAGATATTAAATATAAGAGCTTTAGAAATCTATTACTATTTTTATTTATTTTTACATTATTGTATGCAGACAAACATATTATTTATTTTTCTTACATATTTAATATAATTTCATTGTGTTTTCTAAACACGGATATTACCTTATATATATATATATATATATATATATATATATATATATATATATATATATATATATATATATATATATATATATATATATATATATATATATATATATATATATATATATCAAGTAACAAGCTACTAAGCTCTATACTTACATTAATACATTTTCATAACAACTTTATACATTTATTATTATCTTACTTTATACAGGGTAAAATCAATGGTATATAATATAAATTTATGTAACCCTTATTTTCAGGTAAATTAAACTCCCATGAACATATTTTTACACATATATTTAAAGAAAGCTTTTAGATGGGGTTGTATACCTTGATTTAACTTGGACAACAGTTGTAGCTCGATATAGTTGCGGACTTACAGTTGCCGATGTCACTTGATTTATTATTATTATTATAATTTTGAGACAAGAGAAAAAGGATGAGTATAATTTAAGAAGAAGAAGAAGAAGAAGGTTATGGAAAAACAGTAATATGGTCTTCGTTGCAACTTCCGGCTTTCCTTACCTCATGGTATGTTATAATCAATTGTAGGAAGTAATTTAGATAAGTCAAAAATAAAAGTAAAGGGAATATGTGGTAAGATTTTAATAAGCTTAGTGTCCTTCTAACACAACGTGGAGCTTACCCTTGTTTTCCCCTTTTTCATACACTTTAAGAATAATTATTATACATATATATTTATTTATACTTTTTTTTATGTAGTACATCCATGTTTTGTTTATCATTATAATACAATTCATGTTAATTTTTATGTTCATATATAGTAATTAATAATAATATTTTAATTTAATTTACTATTATTAATTTGTGATAATATTTAAGAGCTTTTTAAAAAATACAAATGTTACACTATCCCCAACTTTAAGAAGTTTCGTCCTCGAAACTTATGATAGGTATAAAAGGTTACCTCAAAATAATTGAGGGTAGCGTTCACGCATATCCAGCTCTCTTTCCCATGTTGCTTCTTCCACTCCGTGATTTGTCCATAATACCTTGACTAAAGGAATGGTCTGATTTCTCAAGACTTTGTCTCGTTTATCCATGATCCTCACTGGTTGTTCTTCATAACTGAGGTTCTCATCTAACTGTAGAGGTTCAGATGTTAGCACGTGTGAGGGATCATGGACGTATTTTCGTAGTTGAGACACGTGGAACACATTGTGAACTTTGTATAATTCCATAGGTAAAGCTAGTTCGTAGGCTACTTCACCTATTCTTCGTAAAATCTCGTAAGGACCAATGAACTTCGGACTGAGCTTTCCATGAATCCCAAAACGTTTAATGCCACGAGTAGGAGAGACCTTAAGAAATACTTTGTCTCCGATATCAAACTCAAGCTTTCGCCTCCGTTTATCTGCATAAGATTTCTGCCGATCTTGTGCTGCTTTAATCTTCTCACGAATTATCCGCACCTGCTCCATGGATTCCTGAATTAATTCAGGACCAACAGGAACTATGCGATCTAGATCTTCCCAACAGATTGGCATTCTACACTTACGTCCATAAAGCGCTTCATACGGGGACATCTGAATGCTGGAGTGGTAGCTGTTATTGTATGAAAATTCCACCAATGGTAGTCTTTCTTCCCATGATCCTTGAAATTCTAACACACACGATCTCAACATGTCTTCCAATGTTTGGATTGTTCTCTCGGTTTGACCGTCAGTTGCTGGATGAAAAGCGGTGCTGTATTTCAATGTTGTCCCGAAGGCTTCTTGTAATTATTCCCAAAAGTGTGACAAATATCGAGGGTCTCGATCTGAGATGATACTTTTAGGTATACCATGAAGTCGAACGATTTCTTTGACGTATGCGTCAGCTAGCTGCTTCATGCTCCATGTTTCCTTCATCGGAATAAATTTTGACACCTTAGTCAACCGGTCTACCACCACCCAAATTGAATCAAAACCCTTCCTTGTCCTCGGTAATCCTACTACGAAGTCCATTGATATTGAATCCCATTTCCATTCAGGGACTTCTAATGGTTGTAGCAATCCTGGGGTCTTATCTCTTTCGAACTTTACCTTTTGACAAACTAAACATCTTGCTACATGGCATGCTATATCATGTTTTAATCCTTTCCACCAAAATTGTCTCTTGACATCCTGTGTCATTTTGTCTCTCCCAGGATGAACATTATATTGACTATTGTGAGCTTCTTTTAGAATTCTTTCTCTCAGCTCATTGTCTTTAGGCACGCACCATCTTCCATTTAGTCGAATACTTCCATCATCATAAATTTGGAATGAGGTCAGTTCTCCTTGTTCGAGTTTATTACGTATATCTTTTAAGAGTTCATCACTCATCTGCTTTTCCCGAATTTCACTAAATATTGATGGTTGCGCAGTTATTGCATTTAATTCACATTTTGTTTCTCCCCTCTTAACAACTTCAATCTTCAATCTCCTCATATCCTCATACAATTCATGAGGAACGACAATCAATGAGTTTATTTGTCTATGTGGTTTTCTACGTAGAGCATCTGCAACCTTGTTAGCTTTACCGGGATGGTACTGAATATCCATATCATAATCTTTGAGCAACTCTAACCATCTTCGTTGTCTCATATTAAGTTCTTTCTGCGTAAATATATACTTAAGATTCTTATGATCAGTAAAAATCTTGCACGATATACCATATAAGTAGTACATCCATGTTTTGTTTATCATTATAATACAATTTATGTTAATTTTTATGTTCATATAATATAATTAATAATAATATTTTAATTTAATTTACTATTATTAATTTGTGATAATATTTAAGAGCTTTTTAAAAAAAACAAATGTTACATTGTGTGCTTCACATTACCGAGTCTCCTATCTTTGTGCATGATAACCCTTTGTATGAGCCTAGTGACTTAGAGATTGATGCTTATATTCTTGATGAGTCTCAAGTACATGCTCCTTGTGTGTCTTTTGTTGAGTCTCCTGCTATGTCACTTGGTCACTTTGATATGCCTCTCACCATCACTACTCATGCTCATATTGATTCTTGTGATACCTTGTCGCTTGCTTCCCTTCCCCTTCCCTCCGTTCATTATTCTCCCGGCTTTTCATCTCGTTATGAAAAGTCGATGTTTGTTGTGTTTCTGCCCCTCTTCTTTCTTCTCTCCCTCTTTCACTCCCCAATCTCTGCTATTGTGGGGAGTGAGTTTGATAAACTCCTACGGAGTTTGACTCGCTACCACATAGTGAGTCAGGTCTAGCTAATGACCCTAAAAAAGCGCTTGTTGGGAGGCAACCCAACTGTACATATTATTTTTGTTTTTCCTTTATTGCATTGCATTTTTGCTAGTCAGTGCTCACGTTTGGTTTGTAGTATTGTTTGTTAGAGTTTGCAGATCCAAACGACCTTTAGAATTGACCCTCCACAAGGTTTGCTTGTGTTTGATTTGATGACGTTGAGAGGGTCAATGCTAACGGTCCCGCAAGGGTGAGAAAGAAAAAGAAGGCTCAAAAGAGCAATTAAGCCAAACACAAAGAATATAGCTTCACCCTAGCTTAGGGGAAGCAATCGCTCTAGCTTTGTGCTTCATGCCTCGACCTCTTTTGAGGACTGGAGAGTTCTTAGACCTCTTTGACGGTGATAATGGTAATGCTAGGAGTGAAAGCCCTCCTAGCCTAGGTATGACCTTCTTCTCTCTTTATCATTGGCTAGTATGTGTTAGTGTTGGGTGTCGTGACAATCCTATTGACCATGGTTTTTAATGTTTCTTCTTCCTCTTTTCTCTCCTTCTTTGCTAGAGACTAGCAAAGCTTTAGCTTGGGGGAGAGATGGTCAACACCATTGTCACTTCCACCCGTTTGTTTGTGCATTTAGTTTCATGTAGTTATAGGTTAGTTCATTGCGTTTAGCATTTTGTATTTTCATCTTGCATTCATGACATAGTGTATATATTGCATATTCATGTTTAGTTTTCAATAAAATGGTTGAGTTGTGAAACTAGCATGCAAGCTTCTGGTGTGTACATCTGTGGTTTTATGCGAACTCGTATTTCCTTAGCCCTGTGCCTGTTTTGGAACCTAGAGTCTGACTTTTTTCCACATTGCTTGGGGGATTTGGGTTTGCTTGGATGGTGGCTTGGATGACTACCTTTAGAGTCACATTTCGACTAGCCTGTGAGGATTGAGCCTTGTTGGACTCCTTACGAGTTCTATTCATTTTGAGAGCTAGTTAGGGGATCTAAGTATTGTGTCGGTTCTTCTCCAGTATAGTCGACTTTTCTTGAAACCAGGGATGATAACACGTTCTCTAGAATTAAGCTACATAGCCAAATAGCCTACCTTGAACGCAATCTGACTTTAGGATAAGCCAAGTTTTTGCCTTTTCCTTTTCTTTTGTAGCCACATTA
Source organism: Amaranthus cruentus (assembly GCA_019425755.1). Classification (NCBI taxonomy): domain Eukaryota; kingdom Viridiplantae; phylum Streptophyta; class Magnoliopsida; order Caryophyllales; family Amaranthaceae; genus Amaranthus; species Amaranthus cruentus. The sequence goes on along the minus strand of CM033453.1, from coordinate 13,830,096 downwards.
CGTAACCTCCACATGAGCCAAATTGTTCCCTCTTCTTACCTAGAGGATAGCTTAGTGATGGTCGGGATGTTGTGTGCTACAGTGATTTTGTGGGCCTTTGGTTATGTTATTGGTTGTTGGTTTCATATGACTCTATTCATTTTTATCCAGCTCATATTATTTCTCCATTCATCCTCTCGTGCTTATACAGTGATTATTCATACATATTCTTTGTTTGAGGAGAACTCTCTCTCTTGTTCTTCATTGAGTTTTATACACATACATTTATATGAGTAAGGAGGTCAATATTTCATTTTGGGAGATGAGCTTGGAAACACATGTTATTATGAGATTTTAAATTTTTGATGGTGTTTGATGATAGAGATCATTTGTGCTTATATGAGATTATTGGGGTATTATGGTTGTTGGATATGATGTTTATTGATTTATGATGATATGTTTGTGGTTGTTTAGTTTTGGGTCACTTGCTATCCTCTACTTAGCGCCACATTCCTAAATGTATCCCACCTGAACCCTAAGCCAACGTTACAACCCTTTGCTAACCTGTTCGACTTGGTCTGTTTAGTTTGTTCTGTGCTGGAGTTAAATATGACAAAATCTCCAAGATTCGCCCCTATTAGGTGTTTGATTCCCGACTCATCTTTAGTCGGACGATTATGAGCGAAACACGAACCAAAATCAAACACATGAGCGTAATTGCATATTTATCACATCTTTTAAGAAATAACCCGGGGAGCGTAGACTTGTGACCTCTCAAGGTAGTGGGTGGCATAGCCTGCGATGTAGCTTACCCTTTTGATCCCAAGTTCATGGAGTTGGTCATTCTTCCTGGTATTGCGCTCTATTGAGACCATTGTACTTGCACACCTATGGCTAGGGAAGAGTTTTGCTCGTGCACAGCTCGCGTTGCTTTGACTTCCTCTCACCTTGCATTGCATCACATTAGATTTTACATTGTAACTTTTAGTCGCATATAGTTTGCATCCTTGCATTTGCATTGCATTGGATTTGTGGGTCTCCTTCTGAAAAACCCTCACGAGACCTTACTCGTCCTCTCTGGGAGACCTTGAGGTTGAAAGGGCTTGTCGTACGTGCTAAGTGCGACCGTGATTCCTACGAAAGTGAGTCTTAGGTTTTCTTGCTTTTTGTAGTTTAGTTTTGTTTTTGTAGCTTAGTTTTTTTTTTTTTTTTTTTTGTTGCCCCGTGCTTTCATGTTTTCCTACCTAGTCTCTTTGCTAGGGACTAGCAAAGGCTTTCTTGGGGGGAGTTGATAAACCTCATTTTTACCGTATATTTGGGCATAATATTTATTGATTATTTCTTGGTTTACGTGCATTTCCATCGCATTTGGTTGGTTTCACGCCCTTTTGTAGGGTAGCATGTTTGTCGCTTGTTTTTGTAAAATGATCACCTATTTTCGAGCTTCAAAGCATGCTATCTTGGAGGAGGCATAAAGTCGAGGAAGAAATAAGGCCAAGAGGTGGAGAAAAGTCCAACCGAGCAAAGCAAGAAGCATCATGTATGAAAAGTCAACTTAAGTGTCGATGGAGGTCAACTCGCTCAAATTATGGTGGATATGTTAGTGGATGGCAAAAGTTGGGTTTGTTAGCTTCGAATCAACTGGTCACATGTCGAAATCGGAGTTATAACGAATGAGATAAAGCTTTTCCAAAATGGTATGCCGAAAAAGAAAGAGATCGATCGATCGATCTCTTTGGATCGACCAATCGATCTCATTGGATCGACCAATCGATCCCATAATCAAATAGCTCCAGAATGTTACTTAGCAACGCAAGGAGGATCGACCGATCGATCTATATAGATCGATTGATCGATCTCATTTTGGGTGATGTTCCAGAAAGTGAAAAACATTTACATACGAGATCGAGCGATCGATCTGAAATCGCACCCTCGTCTCTACTTCAGCAGCAAGCAGCAATCAGGTGCAAAAAGAAAAAGATGCTGAGGGGCTTCGAACACACGACGTCAACCAATCGTGCAACAGCTCTTGCCAACTAAGCTACACATCTTAGGTGATTCTATTCCACGCAGATCATTGATAAATCATACTTTTCAGGCTTGATTTCGCCTATACCCTTCCAAACAGGCGAGCTGAATCAGGATCTTTCCAATAACTTTGACCCCACATATTTTCAATATTTGAACGGATATTTTCTCATTATTATTAGGGTTAATATTTTATTTTGTAATGGGTATAAATAGGGCCAATTGTAATAGTTTAGGGGGGAACCTTAGTTTTTCTAATTTCATATTTTGTTCTTCTCCATTAAACCCTAGGTTTTAGTATTTTATTTTCTCTTATTCTAGTTTAATTTCTAGTAATTAAATCTTCAAATTTATTGTTCCACTAAATTTATTTTTGATTTTCTCAACAGTATTAGTATTATTTGAACCTTCAAGCTACTTCCATGGATTTCCAAGTTGGGGTTTTTTTGGGTTTCTTTTATTGTTCATGAATCTCTCTTCTATCTTTAGGTAACTTTTAATCCTTCTTTGTTCTTAGTATTTTATTATTATGTATTTGTTCATTTTAGTTATCTCATGATATTGATTTATTTTTGTTCACTATTTTACTTTTGTCTTATCCATATTTATGCCATTGGTGTTTGAATGTTTATGTTATATGTTGTTTATGATTTTGTTGGTTATAATTATGAGTAGTGAGTAATTAGTTAGGGCTTGTGGTTAGCTCAATCCTTGTTGATGGCTTGATCATGGTGGAATATTGGTTAATATTGGTTTGAATGGAGACTTAGTAGAAGGGTTGCTCCATTTATTGCGTGAGGGTTGCCATGGTTACTTTTGGGAGGCCAACGAGGGTCGGATCCCGGAGTAAACTAAACCTTTGCTCAATGAATGGAGTCGGATGCAAGGGATCAACGAGAGTTGAACCTTGCAATCGCCCCTTCAACTAGAAGTTTTTCCCTCCGCCTACGAGAGTAGGGGAGGATTGACGGATAATGGACTTTTGTTGCCCGATTTTCTTATCTTCACTTATGAGAGTGAGGAGGATGAGATTTTCGGAGGTGATCCCAAGCCCGATCCAGGATCGGATCACTCTTTGTATTGTGTTTCATTTCTCTCCAATCAAACCAAAGGAAACCAAAGCCTTAACCATAGGATAGCCGTCACAAGTGAATTAACCCCATCCCGGTTCTTCTTCTTTGCTTTCGTAGTTGTAGTAGTAGTCTAGCCCATCACCAATCTTTCTTACATGATCCCCCAACGTCTAAAGAGGCCCTATGTCTCACAACTCGTCTCCCTGAGGATCGACCCCCTACTTGCCACTACACTTTGTAGTTATAGTTAAGGGTGTTTATAAATTTTGTTTGATTAGTGGCTTTAGAGACGACCAAAAAGTCCTCAATCAACAAGGAGGCTAGATAACTCTAAATTGTATGCTTATGACTACAAGACATGGGATAAACAAGTAATATGGGTTTTGTATCTAATCCTAGGGTGCAGGAAACTAAAACAAGTATAAAAAATGGTGTTAAAACAAGATATGACAAACACTAGGGCGTCGGGCATCACCTAATTCTAACATGGAATTTAATCACTCTCATGATTGTATGGAATTAAACCATTAACATAATCGAACGTGATCTAGTTAATCTCAAGCTTCCGCTCTATTGATTAATATCGATTTAAGGCCAACTAGAATTAATCCTCTAACTTCCGTTCTATTGGTTAATACTAGAAGGAATTTAACTTAAATATATCTCAATCATAAATTAATCCTAATCTCAAACTTCTATTTTATTGAAAAGGTTAATAAAGATATTTAAATCAAGATTTATTAAGCATAGGTTCAATCATAGGCTCAAATCACACACAATCAATCAATAAAATATCAATCCATGCTTCGAATTAGGGGTTTTACCCTAACCCTAGATAGGAAAACTACTCACTATGCATGTTGATGGAAAACATAAAGCAATTGATGAACAAGAACGAAGAACAAATAATAACACAAGAAAACTTACAAATCTGGAAAATAACATAAACTAGATATAAGAAATCCAAATGCAACAATGAATTCTTCAAGGAAGGCTTCGAAAAATCCAAAAGTACGATGCGAGAATTGAAATTACAATAATAAAAGTGCGGAAATTGAAATTACAATAATGAAAGTACAGCAATTGAAATTACAATAATGAAAGCGCGAGGAAATTGAAAGAAAACTAAAAGGAAATGCAAAAATAAAAATGGTCTAAGACAGAAAAATAATAATAGTAACCGCCATTATATATAATGGCTCCAAAAATTCAGAAGATAAACCGTCAAAAATGCATTCTGACGGAAAAGTGACGAGCGTCACTTTTCAGACGACAAGTCGTCGCTCACTGTTATCGGATATGGACATACAATATACCGTTGGAAAGCTCTTGAAGTTTACTTTCCAATTCCGCAAACCTTGCATCAATGTGATCTCTATATCAAAAGTTATGAGCAAAAGAGTGAGCATGTATCAAATTTCACTTCCAAACTTTTGTCTTTTAAGAACTTTTCCATTCTTTTCTCTTTTGCCCATCTTCATTGTCAAACATCTTCGAACGAGCAACGATCTCTTCACATATTTTAGGGGTCTTAGGCTATTTCTCCAAGCCTTCACCCTCTTATCACCCCGGGACCTAATAAAAACTCCAATTTTGCTTTATATATCACATAAAACACAATGTAAAGCTCATAAGACAAAATTATCACAAATTACTAAAAACACTACCTAAAACCCACTAAAACTACATATAAGGAGCATAAAAATAGCACGGATAAGCGCAAATAATTGCACTTATTAGGGGGTTTTAGAAGTGATTGGTCTAATAAACATACGATTTAATATATAACATGCAGTGTTAACAGCTTCAGCCCAAAAGTTTCTAGGGAGACCACTAGCAATTAACATGGTTCTAGCGATTTCCTCTAATGTTCTATTTTTACGTTCTACCACACTATTTTGTTGTGGTGTCCTAGGTGCGGAAAAATTGTGACTTGTACCATGCTCATTACAATAATCCATAAACCTTGAATTTTCAAATTCTTTACCATGATCTGATCTTATGTGGACAAGTTGATTGTTACTTGAATTTTGAATTTATTTGCAAAAGCAACAAATTCATCAAAGGCCTCGTCTATGCTAGATAAAAATAAGGTCCATGTATATCTCCTGTAATCATCAATTATAACAAACACATATCGCTTTCCACTGTGACTTTGGATTCTCATAGGTCCACAAAGATCCATATGAATTAATTCATGTGGCTTTGAGGTGGTCACGACATTTATAGGTTTAAAGGACGACCTTACATGTTTTCCTTTGGCACAAGGATCACATACTTCATATTTTTGAAATTTAAAGGACGGTAATCCTCTTACTAGGTCTTTAGATCGTAAAGTATTAAGTAATGAAAAACTAGTATGACCTAAACGTTTATGCCAAAGAAGAGGGTCATCTTCTATAACACTAAGACATGTCAAACTGGCTTTGGAAACAGTGTGGAGGTCCACAACATAAGTGTCCCTTTTCGGATTCCTTCCAGAACAGTGTCTCCTGTGTCATTTCTAGAAATGATGCACTTTTCAGAAGTAAAGATTACAGAATTACCTTTGTCGCAAAATTGAGAGATACTTAACAAATTATGTTTTAAATTCTCGACTAAAAATACATTGTCAATTGCATGGGAACTTGACCTTCCTACTTTTCCTTTGGCAATAATTTCGCCTTTCATATTGTCTCCAAAGGTCACAGTTCCTCCATCATAGGCTTCCAGTGAGAGAAATTTTGTTTTATCACCTGTCATGTGCTTGGAACAGCCACTGTCGAGATACCATGAGTTGTTCCCCCTCACTAGAACCTGTAAAACGAACTAATTGTTAGTGCGAGGAACCCAGTCATCCTTGGGTTCCTTGTCGATTAAGCATGAATCATATTTCTTAATCCATATGCGATCGACATAGATTTGGTTCGTTTTATTGTGTTGTTCCCTTTTTAAACATTGAAATTTCAGGTGCTCGGTTTTTCCACAAAAGGAACAGACTTTACTACTAGGGAGATCAACATAAACCTTTTTCTTGTTTTTATTCTTAATGTATCCTAGGCCTTCAGCATTTTTAGTTTTAGCCTTTAGAACCCATTTTGGAACTTCATTGATTTACCTTTTTCCTTGTGAATTTAATTCAGCTCTTAATTTCTCGTTCTCGATTTTACACGATTCTAAGTTTAATTTTAAACTTTGAATTTTAGTGCTAATCTCATGAATAGATTCATCATTAGGATTCGTATTTAAGCCTAGCATTTTATATTGATACAAATCGACATTAAGAATAATGTTTTCCTGTTTTACTTTTTCTAAAGTTTCCTTTAACATCACATTTTGATCTAATAAATCAAAAAATCTAGTTTGCACATCTGATCTAAAAGATTTTAGGTAGGAAACATGGTCATTACAAGTTTTAAGGTCTTTTTCCATTCGGAGACAAATGGCAGTTCTTTTTTCCAAATTATCTTGTGTCTCCAGAATCATTTTAATCAATTCATGTTTATCCAATCTAAATAAATGGTTAGGAAATGAATTAGAAGACAATACCTCTTTTGCTTTTGACGTTTCGTCATGAATGACCATGAGACATAAATTAGTTGTTTCTTCTTCAACTGGAGCTTCAATTTCAGCTTCGCTTTCAGAGTCTCCCCATGCAGCTATCATGGCTTTGCGAAAGTCCGTCTTGTTGAAGTTTCCTTTCATAGGTTGTCTTCCTGTTTCCCTTTGCCCTTCTCGTTCTTCCATTGAGGGCACTCCTTGATGAAATGATCAGTGCTTCCACACTTGTGACATTCGTAGTTGGTTTTGGAATTAGTAGTTCCTCTTTCTTTGTCGTTTCTTTGATTGTTGTATCTGTTGTTCCTCAAAAACTTCTTGAATTTTCGAACCAACATAGCAGTCTCTTCCTCATCACATTTTGACTCTTCTTGTTCATTCGCTGCCAGAGCCAAGCCTTTCTTGTGAGAACTGTCAGCTGTTCCCAGATGTAATTCATGGGTCATAAGGGAACCAGCCAACTCTTCCATATTGAACTTTGTGAAATCCTTGGATTCCTGTATAGTTGTGACTTTAGCTCTCCAGCGGTCATCTTCAGGTAGACTCCTGAGGATTTTCCTGACCTGTTCATCTGAGGGAATAAGCCTTCCAAGTGAGACAAGTTCGTTTGTTATGTTGGTGAACCTAGTGAACCTTTTTTGAATACTTTCTCTAGGTTCCATAACAAATCTTTTATATTTTGACATCAACAAGTCAATCTTGGAGCGCTTCACTTCACTAGTTCCTTCATGGGTAACTTCTAGCAGATCCCAAATCTGGTTGGCTGTTTTGCAACCCATTATGCGATTATGTTCATTTGGTCCAAGACCAAAGTGAAGTAATTTGATGGCAAGAGCATTCATCTCCATTTTCTGAAAATCTTCTTTCTCAAATTCAGTGATTGGTTTGGGAACAGTTTTGTTATTGGAGTTGGTAGTTGTTACCTCAAAGTCTCCAATTTCGATAACTTTCCAAACTTGATAATTTTCAGCTTTGATGAAGATTTTCATCCTATTCTTCCAGTATGTGTAGTATTTTCCATCGAACATGGGTGGTCTTTGAGTAGAGTAACCTTCTTCCATTCGTTCATTCATTTTCAACATCTCTAAAATACCAAGATACGGCTCTCAGGGTTTCCTGATCAAATGAGGAACAGGGCTCTGATACCAATTGTAGAAACACTTAAAGATTATGAATGCAACAAGAGGGGGGTGAATTGTTGTATTACACTTTTCGAGTATTTTTGCCCTATTTTGCGGAATTTAAACTTAATAAAAATACTTAAACAAAAAGACATTTGTTTAAAATGAGAAGGATTTTTGTATGATTTTGTTTTGTTACTATATATATAAAAAATGATGCTATGTTATAAAGTAAGAAAATTTTAAAAATTTTGTCATAGTTACTTTTACAATTATGTGTTTATGACTCAATCTGTAGTGAAATCAAGGGTGTATAGTCCTTCTTACCCTTCTCATTTTCAACACCCTTACAGTTATGAAGAATTTCCTAACACCCAAAACCCATATAAAATTTCACAAAACATATTCCATATATGAAAAACACACAAAAAAATTATTTCGATCAACCAAAATCGCTGATAAGAAGTTCTTAACATCCAAAACCCAGTCTTCAGCCCAATAGGGTAGGAAAACGCTGTTAGGCCAGGTAGGAAAACGCTCTTAAGGCCAATGATTTTAGTTGAAGCTTATTTTTCAAGTTAGTTTGGGGATGAACTTATATGTCCCAATACTTTCAAAAATAGGTTTAAAAAAAAGTTCCTAAAGATGTTCTCGAAAATAACTTTGCAAAACCATGAAATCGCCTTTCTCATCGAACCTCAAATGCATAAATGATGATCTGCCATTGAAAAAAGTTGAAGAGGTTGATTGAAGATTTTAGAATGAAATGAAAATTTTCGCATTTACGTTTACAATAACGTACATTGGGTAGGAGCCTTCGTTAAAGGGTTTCCCGGTTACCAGTGAATAACCCTTTGTTAGGAGATAAATATTGGTCCTTTGTAAACACAACTAAAGGTTAGCCATTTATGTGTAGATAGGCTAAAAGTTAACTTTATAGAAGAAATTTTTCTTATATTTATTCAATTTAATTTCCTTAATTATGATCAAATTTTCCAACTCTTTACTAATATAATTCAATTTAAATCTTTTTCATATTTCAATTAATTTATATTTATACTTAATTAATTTAATTTCTTTAATTAAGATTGTTGTGAGATTAACTCAAAAAAAAGATTGTTGTGAGATTGACTTGTGTAATTTTACATTATCTTTAATAAATTGTATGATAATAAAGTAATAGAAAACTTGGATATATATATATATATATATATATATATATATATATATATATATATATATATATATATATATATATATATATATATATATATATATCATTGCAATAAGAAATGTTTTATCTCTCCCAATTCTACTACTTAAGTTATTTAGGTAATTTTTTATCTTCAATTTTATATATTCTCATTATATAATCTATTAATCTATTTATACAATATACTAATGCAAAAACAATTGAAACACATGCCAACTTTATGATAAAAGTTTTCCCAACCTTTCCATGTTTTTATAGATAAATATTTTTTAGCATATCATGTAATATCTTTTTGATTAGATTTGTTTAATTGATTAGTCACAAAAGATTTTAAAATTATACCTTATATACAAATTTTTTACCATATACAATCAATAATTATCGAAAAACATATTACTTATTTATGTTGTCTTCTATCTTTACCTAAATCCTAATCTTAATTGCTTTGAGCGGGAAATACTAGGAGATGATTAGGGCTGAAAAAAGTTTAATCTAAACCGTATTTTCAATATTTAATCTGGTCTACGATCTAAATGATAAGGTCTAATTTGTTTAAAAAAACTAGTCTTGTTACTGACAATTTCCCCAATTGATCCTAATTTTTATCTTTGACTTTCCCCATTTCTATTGACTTAACTTGGGTGGATAACATTTAACCCATCTCTTAACCTAACACATCCTCTTTTCCTCCTCCCTTATTGCAGTAGATCAAAGCTTTAAGTTTTAAATTTTTTTCTCAATAAATTTCATCCCTCAACATTTAACCATCATTATCGATTTGAGTTTAAACTTTTTTGTAACGCTTAACCAAAATAAAAGTAGAAAACTGATAAGATTGAATTTGGAAATAAACAATTGTAAATTTCAATCATGAATCCATTAATGAAGAATGAAGAATTTGAGGATAACAAGGTTTAGAAAGTCATTTTCAAATTCTCATCTTTAACCACTTTTAAAACATTGGTGGATTTGACTCTGATCCAAATTTGAAATTTTTTTAAATTGTCAAATGCTAAATTTGAGTCAAATCTATATATTGAAATGAAATGAACATTCCAAAATATAGCATAAATAGATTTAAGAAAAATGGGAGTCAGAATTGGTACACCCAAGTATCATGAACCTGAACTTGGACAAAAGACATTAGAGCAGAGCAGTGCAATGCATACAAAATGGAGGGCAGTAATACCAAAGTTGTGAAATTTTGGCACTTTTAGAGCTTACAAGTTACATGTTTGCAGAACTAGAAATGAGGATCAGAATCCAAGTTCTTAGAATATTCATTTATTCATGTGACTCAGAATCCTACTTATAAGAGCTTCCTTCTTTCCACCAACTGCCAGTTTGTGTGCCGATAAGTAGTATTTCAGCTCTGTCACGGTCAAATCTTTCAACTGCCACACGAAACACAAAGCAAAGACCATTAACAATTTAACAGTGTACGGTCCAAGAGCCCAATGACGAACACGAGAAAGTCTAAAAATGAATCTTACCTTCCCATTATCAGCAAGGTCTTCCCAGTCATAGTTAGCAGACTCTTGCACTGCCTTTTCAGCAACTGCTTTGCGTTTTTTGGTTGCTTCACTAACTGCTGCCTCTGCTTCTTTGTAGTTTTCCCCATAAACCGAGAGCTTGAATTCTTCAATTGCATTAACTATACCAGGCCTGTGATGCAGATAGAAACAACCAGTTCTCCTTACGTTATGAAAGACTATTATATTAAGGCTCTATGGACTACTATGCTCTTCTACTCGACAGTAACATAAAAAAAATGCCAAAAAAATATAGCAACATTTATAAATATTAAAATCTTTAGAATGTACTATACAAAAATTAAGTTGTAAACAAGCAGACATGTATGATCCTTTTGAAAATTGAAGCTCATGCAGAGAGTACATCATCTGTCCATATCAATTGTCTCATTTGGTTTGCTAACTTTTTTAGACACAAAATGATGCCAATACCTTAATCTCAACATATAGGGTCGGCTACATAAACCAAAACCAATCATTTGGGAAATTGTCGGTAACAAGACTAGTTTTTCGCATGTAGGGAAATTGTGGGACAAAAAAGGACGGGAGAGATTAAAGTTGTGAAATGTTGCTTCAAGAAAATGGACAACAAAGAAATAAAAAAGCTGGACAGAGAGAATATAAGAATTAATACAACTAGAAAGGTTGATAAGATCAGCACACAACCTAGACATGCCCTCTTCATCAGGAAGTGTTTCATCCTTAATTTCTGGTATTTCATCTTCTTCAAGAGCCAAGGCCTGTAGTACTGCATAGTGCTTCTGCAAGGCTGCGATGATAAGTTTAAAATTCTGAGGCCCTTTAACTTGAAGTTAAACCAGTAACAATCAGAAAAGGCAAACAAAATTTTAGCAGAGTTCCCTGCACAGGGTGTCTTTTGCAACGACATTTTAAAGGTGCAAAGATAAAATAATATGATATGAAATCATCGGCCAAAAATGCAACAACGGTCGCAATAGCGGTAATGTAACGGTGATGCAGTAAAGGGAGTGATGCAGTAATCGTCATAACACCTAAATATCAGCCAAAAGCATGAGATATCCCTTGATACAACCCAAGATATGAGTTTTTTTACACCTTTACAACGCGAGAAATATCGGTCCATTGTTTTGAGAAACTTAAGAACGCGACCAATGCGATACCATGTGATGCAACCTTGTTTTTGCACTATGTATCAAAAAATCAAGTCGCAAGTTGAAAAACAACTTATACCTGAAGTTTTTCTAAAAACCAGATACCTTATCAACCATCAAATCAGATTAACAATTACAAGAATCAACCCACTAACCAAGTATGGCATATCCTAAAAAAACAGGTAATCTATAATGTAAACTCAAAGCTTGTTTAATTCACGTGATTTTTGCAGATTCAACTGATTTTTACTGATTTGTACTTCTAAAATTTGATATATTTTCACAGATTAATTTTGTTAATACTGATTATAACTGAATTTCACGATTTTACTGATTTTAGTTTTTGATTACAATTGTCTTTTACTAATTACAACTCCAATTGATTTTTACTGATTAAAACTTATTTTTACTGATTACTTATTTTTTCAAGTATGAAAAAAAAACGGGTCAAATTACTGTCATATAGTGTCTCCATAGAATTATCCTTCAAATGCATCAACTATACACCAGCTAACACCATAAAATGCCGCAGGAGTCTTCTATGCTTAAGTAATTCGGAACTAATAAATAATAAAAACAGCATTTATGTTCGATGTAAAATTTCTAGTACCAGAGGCTAGCATATGCACAATTGTAGACTTGTGGTCAATGACAACTAATCCCAAATAAGAACATAGCACAACCAAAGTGCCAGAGGCTAGCATATGCAACAATTGTGGTCAATGACAACTGATCCCAAGTAAAAACATAGCACAACCAAAGAAACATTTAAGAGCATTTCAGTATTAATTACCAGGATTAGAAAACTGGCATACTGAAAAATCTCTTAAATCTACACGTTTCATAAGGGCAATAGCTTTCTTGATTTCATCATCTGATGCGTGAGGGGTGGTGAAAGTGGCATCCATATGAAGCTGCAAAAGTTTGAACAAAATTGCAAAGGATCAATTTTTATATAGTGAGAAGCTCAGAATAGGATTATATATAATATAATGGGAACACAAACCAAAATCTGCAGGTAATAGTCAAGCATATTGCTTATTCAACAACATGAAATCATCCAATGCCAATTGGCTCCCGCCTAAGCGGTTTTGGAGGGATCCAGTTTACACAGTCCGGCACTCATAATAAAAAAGAGGTCACTTTTTGATTGAGGCGAATGCAAAATCATCAACAACTTCACATACATTAGAAAATAAAATGACTTAATAAGCAATTTTACTATAGTCCATTACATTTTGAAACAAAATAACTATTAACATTTTTTGCATCGAGAATGGACATGTACACATTGCTTATACATCACCTAAATTATTTAGATATATTAATCAATTACTCCATATACATTAACAAATTATTTTTTGCATACACATCTTAGCTACAAACACAAAAGAAAAATAAAAGGCATTTAGAGGGAGACAAAACGATAAGCAAAACAAGCAACCAAAGAGAAACTCCCCTGTATACTTCAATTTAGTTTGTCTCCTTCACCTCTCACGTTATCAAGAGGTTCTGACACCATATTAATAACAGAAAAATAATCAAACAGACAATCAAATGGCCTTTGGCTTTTCCGTAGTACGATATTGTGCTGCGTTAAATGTGAAAATAAAGTCTGCCTAATATCTGAAAGTATCTGTGAACATTTGCTAACTCAGCCTGTACACTTGATGCCAATGCATACGAAATAGAGCTTATACAAACTTTCTCCAATAGACTGATTTTAATAAAACAGAGGTGAAAGTTGAAACAGACGAGAAAATAAAAGGTTACAATAAAAGAATGCCTCAACTGCATCCATTCAATGACACCTTTTATTGCATATAGATAATCTATATAATATGCATATATCAAAAATAACAGTTAATATATATATATATATATATATATATATATATAGATATATATATATATATATATATATATATAGGGTCAAGTTCCAGTGAGAACCAAGCTTATATAAGAACCGTGAAAACCAATCTCCCGGATAAAAAATGTGTTACTTTTTTACAGAAAATGTGTTACTTTTGAACAAAAAAAATGTTACTTTTGTTTTAAAGAAAAGATGATACTTTTTAGCAAAAAAAGTGTTACTTTTAGAAAAAAATATTTTTTCAAAAAAACAAATATATTAAAAAGTAACACGTTTTTTCCGAAAAGTAACACCTTTTTGTGTAAAAAGTAACACCTTCCAATGAATTTTTTCAGAATTTTTTCTTTAAATAACACTTTTTTGCCTCATAGTATCATAAAAAACAATACACCTTTTTGAATATATAGGGGATGGATCCAATGAGAAGGGTGTTGAAAATGAGAGGTTAAAAAAGGACTCTACACCCTTGATTTCACTAAAATAAAAAAAAATCAATGGTCACGATTGAGCTAAAAACACATAATTGTAAAAGTAACTATATTACACAGAAAAGTAACTATGACATAAATTTTTAGAATGTTTTAGTTTATAACAGTATAATTTTTGTATATATAGCAATAAAACAAAATCAAACAAAAATCATTCCCATCCTTCTTAATTTAAAATCCTTCTTATTTGATCTTATATATATATATATATATATAGGAAGAAGTTCCAGTGAAAACCATCCTTATATAAGTTTTGGATCATCTGAAAACCAATTAAAATGGTGAAAACTGAAAACAAGTGTGCATAAAAGCTTAAGTGGTGTACATATTTCGATGAGAATTTTGTAAATAATTGGACATTTTCCAAAAGGTGTACATACATGCTTAAAAAGTGTACATATTCTGATGACATTTCTGTTAGTAATATATATATATATACATATATATGCGCGTGAGAAAAAGTTGCTTACCTCTTCAGGGTTTCTTATATCATCACAATATGGTAGGTAAATCATATGCAGTCCGGGGGGCTCAACCTGACCACTGGCACAAGTTATCTCTTCCTGCATTCAGCAACAAAAGCAAAATAATCTAAAACTTAATTTTGGATTTGAAGCATGGTGACGGCCATATAAAACTTATGCAGGATTCGTCTCTCATAGCTTCTCTGCTTTGTAAAGGACTACGTCAAATACATTATTTCTCCTGGATATTTAAAAGTATCCCAGACTTAATAGGTATTTTCATACAAGTTGCAATGTCATACAAAATAATAGAAGCGAACTTAATGCTCTACCACTTATTAAATCAATTTTTCACTCTCAGCTTCCTGTTTATCATAAAAATAAAAGCAGAATAAGCCCTTAATTCATGCTGAAACAATCCAACTGAACACCAGTAAGGAAGTAAATTAATCCAACAAAAAGCGAAAACCTAATGGGTTTTTGGTACAGGGTCGCATGAGCCAAGTAGGCCTTGACACCTGTCACCTGAATCAAAACTATAGACAGGCCAAATCCTTCTAAGTTAGTTACAAAGAAACCTCCTAAATTTTTATGTGGACTATAAAAATAGTCTATAAACATCTTCATATACCTTACGTATTCCGATAAACATACTCACCATTGTAATCTGAAAACTGATTCACAAAATTGGATATCAAAGGAGCTAAAAAAGAAACTTACTTGAGCAATAAGCGCAACCAACTGAGGATGTGACGAGCCACCAAAAAAAGCAACTGCAAAGCTGAAATACAACAATCTATTACCCCGAGGCCAAGTGGCTCCCATTAAATAATGCAACTGCAAAACTAAATACAAAACTTAAAGAAAAACAGTAAGCAGCAAGCTAGAAACTGAAGCTACGTAAGTAATTGGACATCGGATGCTACCATGCCATAGGCACACGAAACATATAGCAGCCATATCATCTGGTACTTAACATTCTTCCATAGTAAAACGCATTCTGATTTATTTCTTACATTATAAAGTTAGACTCTTCTATTATAATCAACAGTAACCACATCAATAAGGTGCTGCAAAACATAGACATGACTATTAGAAATCCTGAAAAACATCTCAAATAACTTGCCCAAGACATTAAACATGTAAAATCTATCAAGGAAAAAAATTCAAGACTCACTAAATAGGCCTCTCATTCCTTTCAGACCTCTTGGCTAATGTGTGCACAAAACCTAGAAGATTCCCACTTCAAACCCACAAGCTAAAACATGGATATTAAGAAGCAACTAAAAAGATGTGGGAAATGAATCCTTTCCCTATAAGTTTGGCACTGACATATTGGCTTCTTACATGTTAAAAAATAGATTTAACCTCATTTATGCCATGGGGGCAGACAACTCAAGGGATCAACCAGAAATTATCTGTTTAAATGCGATGGTAAAGAATCTCACTAAATGAAGGAAAAAAAGGCCTCTGATAGCCACTTTTATTTTGACACACAAGAAATCGAAATCTCAAGAAGGAAAGAGAGGCCTTAGATGCAAACCACAAGCAAGGTACTTAACATGGTAAGAGTCTAAGAGATTTGGACTTCAAATTGAATATAGAATTAAGGGTAGACTTACACATGAAGTTGAAGCAAATAATGGAATGAGGTTTTTGCTTAACGTGTACAAAAACACTTCCTTTTTCAAGAAGGAAAGAGAGGCCTTAGATGCAAACCACAAGCAAGGTACTTAACATGGTAAGAGTCTAAGAGATTTGGACTTCAAATTGAATATAGAATTAAGGGTAGACTTACACATGAAGTTGAAGCAAATAATGGAATGAGGTTTTTGCTTAACGTGTACAAAAACACTTCCTTTTTCTTACATGACATGATGTTAGTAAGATATATCTTGAATGGAGAATTTGAAATGCTTACATGATTTATGATTTAAAGAATGATTTATGAGTTTGATGATGTTAGATGGATAAATTATAATTTCAAATATATTGGTTAAGTTGATGTTGCAAGTTAAAGTGTTGATTAAAGTTTGTTTTTAAGAACAATGTCTTGATTTAAAACAATCTATGATGAAATTTATTTTTAAAAATTACTCTACTTATTTACAAATGTAATTTAAAAAAAAAAATACAATATTAAAGAAAATAACTATATTTGTTAGAACCTTGAATTTAAGACTCTTACTTTATGTTTTAAAATATATATATATATATATATATATATATTGAAAATGATTTAGGAAAAATTGTCGAGAATAATCCCTACTTTTTACTTTTGATTATTCATAAATAATCCGAACTTTTCACTACATTTACTCACAGCACCCCTTTCGTAAATTTAACCGGCTATAGCAGGTCAAAAATTGATTTGAATGTCTTCAACCAAATAACCTTCTTCTGCCGTTCAATTGCACTTGCAAAAAAACCTCAAATTCATTTCACCCCAAAATTCTAGGGATCATCACACGAATCCTTAAATTCCATTTCTTCACCATTTCACCCCCAAATTCAAAGAAGGAAGTTTGAATCTGGTTGTTTTTGTTTCATAAAAATGGTAAGCTTCTATTCTCACGGAGGTTTCAGTTTTATCATCGGCTTAAATGTGAGAATATCTGATATAATTGAAATGAAAAAATTAATTTTTAGGAAGGTTGAATTGAGTTTTCTCTCTCCTTAACTTTGGTTTAACAATGAAGAAATGGGGTAAGAAGGAAGAAGATGACAACAATAAGAAGAAAGAGAACATGTGATAAACAAATCTATCACCCGTCGTAGTCGGTCAAATTTACGAAGGGGGTGCTGTGAGAAAATACAATGAAAAGTTGGGATTATTCATGAATAATCAAAAGTAGGGTTTAATCACAGGAAAATGTAAAAAGTAGGGATTGTTCTCGACAATTTTTCCAATGATTTATAGTTACTTACTTTGAGTTTACTCTACAATTTTTTTTTCCACATAAGTGTTCCCTTAAAGAAGAGTTAAACTTTTAAAATAAAACTCCATTTAAGAATTGAGAAAATCGATTATTTATGATTTAAACTTTGAAGTGTTTTAAGAGATGTTATGTTTTAAGAGATGTTATGATTTAAACTTTGAAGTGTTTTAAGGTTTTCAAAATAAGCAAACTAATTTTTCCCGCGTTGTAAAGGTGTAAAAGAACCGCGTTTAGGCCGCATCGAGGGATATCTTATGATTTCAATCGATATTTAGGCAATCGCATCACTCTCGTTACCGCATCAGCGTTTCGTTACCGTGATCGCGACCGATACCGCATTTTTTCATTATTGTACATTCTGACTTCTTATGGAAAGATTCTTCATTGAACTACTTCAATGTACTATGTTAAATGATTCAAATTGTTTTCTTTCTTTGACGACAAGGATTTTGAATCAAAGGGACGTTGTTGATAAGAATATTATGATGATTACTATTAAGTTATTGATTATAGTGTTTCTCGAAAGTGCTTTTAAACATTTTATATTTGGGTAATGGTCAATGGACAATGATAGTGTATTCATAGAAAAGTCTGCAAGCTTAATTTGTAGTAGGAAGTAGAAAGGTCGACCTGTAAAAACTCAAGTGGTATATTCATTGGAGGATTATGATCTCCAAGAATTGGAGGTTTGCGAACTAAGCTCCCTACTCCAATGTCCATTTAATTAATAGCCCAAAAACTAGTCGCATATTAACTAATTACTTTAAAATATGGTATGTTTATTTTCAATGTTGTTTATGATATTCTTTCTTTTAAAAAGCATTGATGCATGATATTCTAAACTTAAATCATTTTCAGGAAAATTCAAGAGATGGCGCATCTCAACATGTGAGTTGATCTCTTGCTTAAATCCAATATACTGAAATGTTAGAATCGATTCATAATGCTACATGTTGATGGAAAAAAGATTAAAGAGTAGAACACAAACCGCCTAAGCCGCAACATAGATCGATGCAAAGCTATAAAGATCTTAGTGCTTCCAATCATTTCCTACCATACAAACCAAAAATATGAGAAAAATTCTAAGAGAGAATGATAACATATTATATAGCTGATGCCCCCAAACACACAAATGATAACGCATATGATGTTAGTAAGACAAACTAGATAATCACATTGATGGAGTTCCAACAACAGGAACAAAGGCTTTGTATGACCAAAAGTGAAACAAAAACAATCAGCACTCAACATATACTACAGTCTACAAAGGCAACGATCTACCTCATCAGTTGGAAACAAAAACGTTGATGGCTTCAGATTATGGTAATCTTTCAAGCAACTCAAAGGCTTAAATCCAAGAAGACAAAGTTGTGTTGTAGAAACTCGTTTTAATTGTGAAATCTCCTCCACGGAAAACTTTACTTCCTGGCTGCAAGGACGTGAATCAAAACCTCCAATCAATGTATACATCTTGTATGAATGTCAAGAGCTAAACAGCAGAACCAATGAACCATAAATAGTGAGGTATGGGTAGGCATACATTTGTCAGCCACAACTCCTTTAACACAAGTCATATGGCTCAAAGACAGAACAACACATAATCGTACACCGGTCACAGAGTGCACATTTACACGACCTAAGTTAGCATTAAAGCCAAAAAGATACCATTTAAAAGAAACTTTTGAAGCGTCACCCATATACATAAAGGGACCTAGAGTCAAAAGCACAAGCCCTTGAACTTATGCAAATGCGCGGGTACTAAAGTGTCACGGTGATAGGCGACCCATGCAGCGCGCAAAGCATAACAGCTCAAAAGCCACAACAATCAACAACGAAAACACTCACAGAATAAAACTTCTTATGAACTTGCCCACAATATTTCACCAGGATAAATGGTCACCAAAATGAAGCACAAGGCTCAACTTATCAAAAGTGCCATAATATTCTACTTAAAACTTCACAAGACAAAGTTCCATCAACAATGAGCATTGTCAGGTTGAATTCAACAATAACTCGCTGAACCATTTAAAAAGCAAATTTTCAATCCCCTTTCACATTGTGTACAAATGTTAACCGATATGCCCACGGATCAACGCAACCTTACTAATAACCAAAATGCATTAAGTTGATGAAATACCATCAACTATGAGCATATGTATAACCCAAGTTTGATGAAAAGCTCACTAAACATAACTCAACAACCTTAAATGAATTGATAACTAATGTCATTCCATATCTGAAATCTGTTGAAATAGTTATCAACATGAAGGAAGAAAATGTGATAACAAAAAATAGCAGCAAGAGCAAGAATATGAGATAGATATCAACCAGAACGGAATCAATGTGATAACAAACAATAGCCGCCGCAATAGAAAGAATAAGAGAAAGCTTACTTTCTATATGATAAAAATTGTTTGGGAGCTTCTTCCAAAAGTGCACCAGTATCAGCACATATTAATGACCTTTCAGACTGCATTAAATCAAAATACAAAACTTCAATCAAACTCAGCAGATTCCTGAGCTTGTACATACCACCAAGAATTTAACAAGTATTCATTCTCATTAAATAAAGAGTAATAAACTCCACAGTTCATGATTTTTTGTCTCTTTTTTGAGAGTGTGATTTGGAACTTGGACTTAATTTGAAATCTGAGATATTAATGATAGATTTAAGAACACAAAATTTTAAATAAAACACAAGTGCTTGGAAATTTCAGAATTCTCAATTTTATGTATAAATTCTTTGGTTGTTTGTGTCGAGAAGATCTACAATGGAAGCAATTTATCTTATGAGACAATGAAGTACTTAAGGGCTAGAAAAAAGACCTGCACATGGTTTTTATTGACTTAAAAAAAAGGAGACGACAAAGACCACTATAAGAACTTGACAGTGGCAAAGAAAGGCATTACCAATAAATACATTAACATAGAGCAAGATATATATCGAAAAATAAAGACAAATGTTACATGTGGAGCAACAGTGGCATTACATCAAGGCTTGATCCTAAGCCCCCTTTTTTGCAACAATTCAAGATGAGATAACTCGATCAATACCAGAGACGTGCCTTGGTGCGTTTTGTTTACTCATAACATTGTTTTGGTAATATGACCAAGGGAAGGTAAAAAAGTTTAGCTAAAATGATGGAGACAAGAGTTGGAGTCACGAGGTTTCAAATTAAGTCGATTCACAATAGAGTGCATGTAGTGTAACCTTCAGCACAAACGAGATAACAAAAGACACAATAAAGCAAAAGGGAGAAATTGTTCCAGGTTGATGCTTCAAATACCTTTTCGAGTAGTCGGGACATCCAACAAGATGTGACCCATTAAATAAAGTATGACTGGCAAAAATAGGGAGCGTTTACTGGAATATTGTGTCATCGAGGTATGCCCTTAAATATTTTAGAGTAGTCGGAACATCCAACAAGATGTGACCCATTGAATTAAGCACGAGTGGCAAAAATGGAGAGTGTCTACTGGAATATTATGTGATCAAGGTGAGCCTTTAAAACTAAAGGGCAACTTCTATCAAACAGTCATTAGACGGTGCTAATCTATGGATCAAGTTGGGCTTTTAGATAGGATCGTAAGAAGATAGAAGTAACGAATATGTGAATGCTTCGATGGATGAATGGGTATACCTTAAGTGATAATTCGAAACGAAGATACAAGAAAGGGTTTAAGGGTTGCAAATTTCGAGGAAAAGATAAAACAAGAATTATTTAAAATGATTTGGGTATGTGGAAAGACCAAGAAGAGAAAAAACTAAAGCTCAGAAGACTAGAAAAAAGAATGTAGAAGATCGAAGATGCCTTTGAGAACAGTTTTGAAAAAGAATATGAAGAAGGATCTAAACTTACAAATTGAGATGGTAGAAAGTCGAAATGAATGGAGAAGAATTCATATGGACGACCACGAGAATTGATATATTGGTTCATGAAGTAGATAGTTGATCTCAATCTTTCGAGATTAAGGTTCTGACCTTGTTGATGTACTTGTTGGAGAATCATTGCAATTTGAAATTAAAATCAAAACTTGAATTAAGCCCGACACTAGCCCAAACCTAGGTCCAACCATCTATCTCCTCCTCTTTTAATCCAGAATCTTACAAACACAAACACACTAGAATAGTAGAATCCATAACAAACAAGACAAGACCTCAAATTCTCATCGCTATTAATGATAATCATAATAATAACAAACACAAAAATCATGTTCCAAAGAAGGTCAAATACAACAATTGAAGTACAATAAGCCCAAACACTTTGACGTTCTTCAATTTGTTGCGCCGCTACAACCATTTAATCCAAAACCAATTTTCGAATATTTGCCTACGAAACCTCGCCACATAACCCAAGTCGGCCAATTCCATAGCCTCTTAACCTTAGATCTCATCGCCCCCAATCCATTGGATGGAGAAAAAGGGATAAGTAATGACACTAGTGGCTAACATGGTCAAAAGACAAAAATTGGGGGAAAATGAAACTATAGACGTTAGTGATGAAATTTAGGTTTTGTGAAGGAAAATTCGAGAGAAAATATGTCATGGATGACATACTGTGAAAAGATAAAGTTGAATTTCTAGGGCCTTTAATGAAGATGGTGAAGAACGGGAGTTGAAATGTAGTTGAAGTAATCAAATTAGAAGGTACAAAAGAAAGAGAAGGATTTTAGATATTTTTTTTCACAAATTAGAATTGAGATAACATGTCATTTTAAAATTAATTAATGGACTGATTTAAATTGGTTTGGAATCAGATGGAAATTGGGCCAAATTCTAATTTTTAATTTCATGTCACAAAAAAGTACTCCCTCCGTTCCCTATTGATGTTCCCATAAGGAATGTTCACGGAAATTAAGAAAAGTGAAATCTTTTAGATAGTGGAAATATTATTTTATTGAATAATAAATTTGATGGATGAAAAGTGAGGACCACAAATATTAAAAAGTATTTAAAGAAACTTAGTGGAAAAAATATGGGACCACAACTAATTAAAAAATATTTTTATGAAGTTAGTGGGAAACATGTGGGGATCATAAGGAATATAAAAATGTTAAAATGGAGTTAGTGGAAGATTTGTGGGCCAATAATCATTATTAAAATATTAAAATGAGGATAGGTGAGGTTATTTTTGTCCAAAATTTGTGATATAAATGGAAAGATTCCTTATGAGAACAACAATTAAAACACCCCAAAATGGAAAGTGGCAACTTCTTCAAGGAACGGAGGGAGTATTTGTTCCAATTTAGAATTTATAAATTAAATGAACATTCTCAACCATAGCATTTACTCTGCTTGCCTACTGCAAACAAATCAAAAGTCAAAGATAATCAAAACGCCAAATCAAACACCAAATAGACCTCACTTGATCCTTGGAGTGACAGAAGACTACTGGCTAATTACAACTTCAGAAAAAGTTTTCAACCTTATCTTTATGAACTTCTCCTGGACTACTTAAGAAAATCAAAAGCCCAAATTAATCATTCGCCAAATCAAACACCTCACTTGATCTTCAGACCAATATAAAGAGCTACTAGCTAATTACAACTTCAAAAAAAGTTCTAAGCCTTACCTTTCACTACTTAAAAGATTTTACCACGTGTTATATCTTTAAATTCCCCTTTGATTTTTGATTTGTAATTAAGATACAGACTTTGGTTCCATGTCACTGCAATAGCAGCCATAAGCATGTCTCGTTGTGGTAAACTTATAATCCATATAGAGGAATGGTATGCAGGATAAGGTATCACCTTATCGGTCCTATTAGCAACCTACAACTCAGTCTTGTTAGTATTGTCTATATTGTCTGTAATAGTTATATCAAACAAAATACTATAGTCCGTTACGACTAAAAATTATCATATTCCCAATACTAATAGAGTGTACTAAATGATTACACACATAGCAAGTACAAAGTGATTAGTCACATAACATCTGACTGTAAAAAAACATGTCTGCAGCTAGTTTAAGCTATAGCCTACTCAAACTCATTATTGGCAAAGGCTTTAAGACCTCTTGATATCAGACTTCTCACTTTCATTGAAGACAACTTACCATCCTTTTGAATAATCCTAGTACATTCAATTTCTCCCAAATGCTTAATCCTATATTTCACCAAAGCTCAAGAATTTATCTATTTCACTAGAAGCCTACAAGCAAAAAAATTCCTCCATCCCCTTCTTCCAAAAAGGGTTTATAATGATCGAAAGCATTTATGTTGACTGCTTTTAAACCAAACTTTCACCTAATTTCATGGATTTGTCTATAATTGAATCTAATCGCCTAGCAACACAAAAGTACTAAGGGGGTGTTTGGTATAAGGAAATGGGACTTGTGAGACTTTAAGATGAGACTTTTAAGTTGAGACTGAAGATAAAAAGGTCTCATCCCTTGTTTGGCATGTGAGGGACTTGGGAAAAAAGAATGTAAGTGAAAGTCTCAACTCAATTACCCACCCTCCCCCAAGACATTTTTCGTGTGGACTTTCCTCCACTTTAGTCCCATTCCCTATTCCCATTCCACCTAAACAAACAAAGACTTAGACTTATTTTTGAAATAAAGTCTCATTCCCTTCTTCAACTCCCTCTTGCCAAACACCCCCTAAAAAGAATTTCCAAAACAAAGTAGCTATCAAAATTGAAATAATATGTTGTATAGAAAACAATAGCTACATAGTATATATGCATAGTGTACCAATATTATCACCCTCGAGTCTTAACAAAAACATTAGCAAAAAAAGGTATCCAATTGTAGGCCACTGCATAAATAACACCAACATTTTACGGTTAATAAAAGAAATTGGAGCTAGGAAGACTGGAAGGGAGAGATTTGAACCAAGGGGTAAACATGGGACTTCCTTTGTTGGTATTGCAGGTTAAGGTGAACTTAAGGAGACAAATACGATACATAATTAGTTATGCTAATAATTAGATAACAAAGCAATATGATATCCGGATTGTAAAAGCCTACCTTCAGAGGAAGATTGGTCGTTGAATCCAACCAAGTAATATTTCCTACAATCCAAAGCAGCGCATTACATGAGAAGAGAATGCATATGACTTAATTTAATACAGAATACTTGGAGATATGTTAAAAGATATAAACCTGGATTAGTTGGACGAAGTAGAGCATATGCACTCAGTTGTATAGATATGCCATTTACAATTGATAATGTATAAATTCTATATCTACGCTTCTTGTACATACGCTTTCTCAATTGGTCCTTCATGTCTTGCAATCTGCATATCCATGAACATATGAGAAACTCTAAACCTCATCCGCATCACTATTCTAAGAAATGAGTTCTTCAAGTTTCGATTGAAAACCGCTCCCAATGTACTATGTAGGTGAACATGACCAAACCACAATATTTCGGCAAATTAAAAAAAATGGGATCAAACATACGAATACATAAACATCAAAAAGATAACACCATACACAATGCAATAGTTGTCTAGATAGCATGCAAATAATAAAACACCCAAAAAAAATAAGATTATAATAACGAACCTTTCTACAGAGGACGGAACAAAATCAACTAGAGCATTATCCTCTAATCCAAGCATGTCCTAAACCAGTAGTGGTTTTCAATTAAGTTTATAAAACAAATAAGCTAATAAAGAAAGATAAACAAAAAGAAATTTACAAACAACATAGGAAAGGAAAATGCATAAATGGATCGAAAGGCATTTACATACAGCATAGAAAAGGGAAACATTAAACTCCGTATCAGGATAACTCAATGGAAGAAGTTCAATTGAGATACCAAGGTCTTGGGCATCCTGAAAATTGCAAAATTAAAGATGATATCACAATAACAATTTAGATGATAAGATAGATCATCGAGAAACCTACCTTCGCTCGTTGCAAAGTTGTCCTGGTCATGTCTAGCTTTGCTACTCCCTTCAAGGTCCCAAACGGATCATCCTCGTTCGTAAATAGAAGCATTCGCTTGTCAGCTGTTTTTGAAGATCTATAGTGTAACTAGTTCAGTCACATTCTCAAGTCAAAAAACGCTATCTAAATATTAGTATGAGGTAAGCCCAATGAAGCGCAAAACGTGGATCGGAGCTCTGGTCTCTAGTTAGAAAAATCCTTGCCATAGTCGTGAGGATCGGGACTCAGATTGCCGGTGATGGTGATCCACATTTTGATTACTGATTTAAATCGTATCGTTCTGAACCGGTGTATCTCGCTTAATACGAGCAAATTTTCATCTTTATGGGCGAGATTGAAGCAATTATACATTAGAGAAGCTAGAGCTGACCTTGAAAGATTGAGGACGATGAAGTCTTCGGTTTTGGTAGAATGCAAATTTAAAAGTGAATAAAAATAGTCTTTTTAAAGTAGACTGAAGAAGTAGGTGGAGTGTCATCCACTATTTTTTACTAGCTTAATACTAGAAGTCATCCACTATTGCTTTTGATACTAGCTTAATACTAGTTGTCATCCACTATTTTTTTGCTAAGCTTTGACCAATCGAAAGACTGATTGTTTTTCTTTTAAAATGTTTTTTTTTTTTGAGTAGTCCTTTAAAATTTTTTAAATTATGTTATTTTATTTCTTTATTTTTCTTAAAAATATTTATATTTGTAATTTTAATCCTATTATTTTGTTAGTAGATAAATAAGTTATTATTTAATTTATTTATAAATGGACACTGAGATAAGCAATATAATTAGAATTTCATTAATTGCCATTTTTTTAAAAGTTTTAATTGCATTAATTAGTATAATCAATATGTTAATATTTTGTTAGTAGATAATTAAGTTAATAATTAATTTCATGCTTCAAAAAATTGGTTTATATGTTTTTACACAATTCTGCATTTATTTGTTAATTGTAAGAATCACATTTCGGTTCCTACGTTTTCGGAACTTATTAATTTATCGTTTTTCGTTTTCGTTTCCGTTTCTCGTATCGTATCCAATTTTGTTTCGTGCAACATAGGCTAAGCCAAAACAATGTGCTAAGAAAAACATAAACCAACCACCATTCTGACATATTCCATCAATGATATTACCCTTTACGTAACAAAGCTTGAGCAACCCAAAGAGCATTGTAAAGAGAGTTCTCCCGTGATCCAGATACGATCCCGTACTGACTTCCTATCTTTTTCATGAATGATTCTGTGTAAAAACAAAGATCATGTAAAAAACGTGATCATCAAAAAGCTCTTATTTGATTAAATGCTAATTGCTCTCCACCCAAGCACTATAAGGGGGTGTTTGGCGTAAGGGAATGACCGAATGAGACTTCAAGATAGGACTTTTAAGTTGAGACTTTGAAAATAAAAAAGCCTCATTTTTGTTATGGTAGGGACTTGGAAGAAAAAGATAAAATCAAAGTCTCAACCTAAATACCTACCCCCAAGACACTTTTCTTGGGGACTTTCCCCCATTTTAATCCAATACCCTATTCCCATTGTCCCTAAACAAACAAACACTTGGACTTATTTTTGAAACAAAGGCCCATTCCCTTCCTCAAATCCCTCATGCCAAACACCCCTAAAGAATAAAAGAAATGAATGTCTTCCATGAAAGAAGACAAAAAAAAAAAGAAAAAAAAAAAGCAATGTCTCCTTTCCTTTTGAGCACCAATATTCAATTTTCTAAGCATTGTGATCAGGGATGTTTTCGACCCAGTTTAAGTCCACCCTTTTTGGAGCCTATGGGTGTGGGTCAATTTAGTCTTCTATGTTAGGATCATGGTCAAAGTTTTGTGAATGTTTTCTACACTACTCATATCCAACCCTTAGATCCATTAATAAAAAATTTAAAAAAGATAACTCAATTATCTTAACGCCTAATTATCAATCGAAACCATAAGATATCCCTTGATACGGACAAAACGCGTTTTTTACTCTTTACAATGCGGGAAATAGCAATTCGTTAATTTTTAAAAACCTTTACAATGCGGTCGGTGTAACGCAATACAGCCTTGTTATTCTCTATGTTACATAACTAAATTGATTGATCCTAATTTTATTAAATTACACAATATCCAATAGCATGTAGTGATCAATTCTCGTAAAAGTAGGTCTTCTGGTGAAAAATGTATTTTTGAATTATTGAATATATGAATATGTGTGATTGTTAGCACGTGTTTAATATTCTTCCATTAAACTGATAACATTTTGGGATGTCTCACTTACTTTGTCCTCTTCTCTCTTTTAGTAATGGTCCAAAAAACTCTTTCAATATTATCTACTAATTCATTCTCTCTTATGATCTCATTCACAAATTTATTTAATCTACTTGTTATTCGTCTTCTTCACCAATTAGAAATTAATATTTAGTCCTCTATTAAGAGGTTCAAAGTAAATGAAGGTGTACTTATGTCACAATGAAGTAAATGCTTTGAGTAGATAAGGAAGTCATGCCATCAAAGAACATATATCATCCAACAATAAGTTAACTTAGATATGCAAGAATGGTCTAAACCCAGAGAAAAAGTAACATCACTTGCATATAAATGCAAGGGCCACAAAGGCACAAACCATAACCATTCGGCAAACAAAAACATAAAAGACTTGAAAGAACCAAAAATGTCTTCCATTATGACCATACTAGTATCCTATAAAAAAATTCTACTTTCCCAACCTATTTTCCATTGGTGACTGAAATTAGTTTTGCTGACATAGTCCATTGACTTTAGTCGGATACAAGTGTCCATAACTATTCTCCTACCATATAGTTTTTCTCCACCAATTGTCACTAGAAGTCTATAAGAAACTGACACATGCGAGACAGCATAACACTATCAAGGGAATAAGGTCATCTTATAAGAGCTATAAATTTTAGAACACGTACCCTCAATATGATCAAATTCTTTTATCAGCTTAGCTGTTGGCCTACTCAAAGCATCTTCACCATCAACACTGAATACAAAAACGTTGTTTATATCCTGCAAATTTTTCTTTTCTCGCTGCAACCCATATAAATTAGGATTAACAACAATATGAGTAAAACATAGCTTACTAAACATATTAAATCCACATTACACACAAAGTTTGTATTCCATAAATACTACATCATGATTACACACATCTTCACTGATATGAGACATAAGATATGACTGTGAAGACCATCCAGTTAACAAAGAACAAAGAAAGTTCTACACAATCCGTTGCATGTGAAAGCAATTCAATTATAATACACTAAACATTTCTAGAAATCAAATAAGCACGTTATTTTTCCTTCTAACAATTATGTTTTTCACATGTTCACAGCTTTTAGACCATGTACAACAAAAGAAATTATAATTCTACAACAGAGACCACAACATTGTCAATGCATACAATGGAGTGATGAATGAATCAAGCTTTTTAAATGCTTCAAGAAGCCACCTGCAAAATTATACATTTCTCCTAAGCCATAAATTAAAACACTTAACTTTATCACTCCTCCTAAGAATAGCTGATCAGTGTACTGTATGCTCAAATCTCAGACAAGTTGAAGGATTACTAAGATTGAATGAGTCCCAACCTAAGTTTTAATTAAGCAATAATAATAAAGCATGTAAGTACAAATCTTAATTTGTATTAGAAGAGACCAGTTAGCAATGTGCAACCATGGATTTCTAGACACAAGATATTTGCACTTCGTTAATGCACGTGACTTGGACATACAACATGGAGTGCACCAGCTATAGGACAACAAGATGTAAAACATCAAATTTTAATACATAAATGA
Source organism: Amaranthus cruentus (assembly GCA_019425755.1). Lineage (NCBI taxonomy): Eukaryota > Viridiplantae > Streptophyta > Magnoliopsida > Caryophyllales > Amaranthaceae > Amaranthus > Amaranthus cruentus. The sequence continues at coordinate 13,801,022 of CM033453.1, read as the reverse complement.
TCAAAAATAATGCTTCAAAGGCATAATCATCGTGGAAGGGTGAATACTTTCAGAAAAGCAACTCATGGTGAACTATATAGTAATAAAGCTCAGCTAGCTAGGTGTTAAAGAATGTCTTACGGTGTTGAAAAAACATATTGCAATTTCGTCATATGAGCTATTAATAATGCGATGCTTCAGAGACTCGGAGATACAGCTGATAGCCAATTGAAAATGAGTCTGGACATTTTTATCCTCCTGCAATATATGCTTCATCAGCAAAAAAAACTGTAACAATAATAATTAAACTTGGAAATCGAATAACAGTGGGTAAGTGTAGTAGTGGAAAATATGTATAAATAATTAATTATGTCAGACACTGCGACGCATTAGACAAAATAATACATATATTTCGAATCAATTCTATATATATTTAGCACCTCTTTACAAACTTTTGTAGTCCTGATATTAATGTTAATCTATCTTATGTAATTTTCATATATTGCTTATAGCATCTTAGTCTTCACTTCATAAAATATTATGTTTCAGGTTTTTTCTTAAACACAATAATAGAAATTCATAAGGTTTTACATATTTTGGGAAGGAATACTATTGCATTGTCACCGTGGTCATATGGAAAAGGTGCACAAAAAAAAAACCATGGCTTAAAAAGCAAAAACAGAATCCAAGTCAATTTAAATTATGAAAAAGGCTTTTAAGGACCATTACAATAAACACCAAAGTCCATGCAACTCCTCAAAACGATCAAGATGTAAGAGTCAAAGTGTGCAAAATTGTATTGATCACCACTCATGTTCACTACCAAGCACCATGGTGCAAATCGATGATAAAACTATTGCGATAAAAACTAATAACAAAAATACCTTATCATGATTGTCCCTAAAAAAACTAAATTCCAAGCTTTTAATGTATATTCTATAACACACATCAATAATTTACGTAAAATAAGCAACAAATATCTCCAGACAAATTAAGGTGCTACGCCCACAGTCCCACGAAAGTGGCCACATTTTCCTTTTAGTACATTCCAACAAATATGTCTCATTTTATATTTGATGACGCAAATTCCTTCTTTAATTTTTATCTATACATCTAACTTACATTTTAATCCCATCCACATATTTCTCTAATACCTCACAATATTATTTGTCTCTTTTTCTTAGTACCTCACCAAATGCCTATGGGGTAAATTAGAAGGAGTATCTATGGTTTACTTAGAAAACCTTCCTCTTTCCTTCCAAACTAACTATGTTACTGGTAAGGAAAAATTACCGTGAATAATACAACCTTTGAACCTTTTCTACAATAATACTAACTTTTGATTAAAATGAATAACACCTAATCTGAAGGGTGTTTTCCTCCAACATCCAAGCAAGTCACCCAACCTATTGTTGTAGGTAATTTGGCACGAAAAAATAAATCAAAATAAAAAAGAAATTAAATAAATTAAAATAAAACCCCTAACTAACTCGTCTACCCATTGCACCCCATCCCTTCCCCCTCCCCCCATCATCCACTACACCCATCTGCGTGGCTTCCTCAACCCTCCCCCACTTGCACGACTTCTACAATAACCGCATAATAACTGCGAACCACCCACAAAAACCATGAGTGTATGACCCATCCTCGGACCCTAACTCACCGTCAAACACATATCCAAGCCCATTACTATTTCTACATTTTATTTCTCAGTTGCTTCCATTTGGATTTTAAAATCGAGTCTCAAAAAGTTGGTTTCTAATTGTTTTCATTATTGGGTTGGAATTGTAGGCAAACAATGGTGAGAACAAAGCTTCAAAGAGTTTAAATGTTGAATTAAACAATCAAAAATTCCTAGTTGGCTACTAAATTTAGTAGGAAAAGGAAAAAAAAAACGCATGTTCTATTACTTGATAATGAAGGAAAAATGGTGGATGAAGATGGGTCTTCATAATTTTGATTTGAATTGCTCTATCTTCTTGCTTTTCAGTTCGAAGAAAATCTTAGCTTTTGATCGGGGCTTTGGGCTCTAGACTTCATGGACCTTCCTTAGCATGATTATGGACTTAGAATTCTTGATTGTTGAATGCTCCTTCAAGGTTTCAAATGTGGACTTCCTTTGCTTAGTCCAACTGGTGCCTTTCTTAACTCAACGTGAGATGGGTTGAACTTCTAAGCTTATTAAGTTAACGACTCAAATCAAGACTTAAAACATTACATAAAATCCTTGGAAATTATAAACTTGAACAAAAATAAAAGCCCAACTCAACCTAACACTCCATTGGATTTTATTAAGGATTATTAAATCAACACAAATCCATTAACAAAACAAATAGAGGGAGCTAATTTATAATGGATTAAAATAAAATCAAATTGACAAACATGCAAAACAGTTGACTTAGTGTTCTTCAATAGAAGTGTTAGAGATTGAACCTCCATGACGGCAGCAAAGAATCTTTAAAAGACATGGACTAGTATTTGAATCACCTAATAGCTAGGGGTGAAACTACTAAGAGGCGAATAGGGGCTTTGCCCCCCCGAGATTTTTGGCATAAAATTTTAGTATACAGCTGTCATTTTATCAACGATTGAAAACAAAATCCTAATCCCTAATTGAATGAATATCTAATAGGCTGAAATAGAAAGTGTAGAAGAAGAAGAGAGTAATAGGAGAAACAGAAGCTACCAAAATGGCTATAGAAAACGATACTATATTAGAGTTCAAACAACGTATTTTAAACTCGAATATCACCAACATCGAAGGCATGAAGTCTTATGATGAACAAATTACACTTTCAATGAAAACAATGTTTGTAAGAGATAACAATGCAATAAAATAACACAAATTTTTTACGGGGTTCACCCAATTTTGAGTACTTACTCGAAGGTGTGTAGTATCTCACTTATATTATCACAAAGGAGTTCAAAGAACTCTCAAATTGGAGAATTACAACAGGGAAGATATTAGCCTATGTGTTTAGGCTTAGGGATTTTTGTGGATGATTTAGATGAGTATAGATGCTTTCTATTTATAGGGACCAAGATCATAGCTGATTTACATATGAAAAGCCTCAAATAAATAAAGCATTAAACTCCTTTGGAAGACCAACGGTTACAAAACTGATGCAATGCTCGACCATGCTCGTTCAAACCATATGTTCGCTCGTTCAAGCAATTCTAAACCCAGGCTACTGATTTGTTGCACGTAATGAGCTCATTTGAGCCACTATTCCGCCCGTTCAAGCACTCCTGGCTTGCACCCCTACTGTTCTTAGTGCTCGTTTAAGGCAATGGGTTTGAGCATCTAATACAGAACCCGAGCATTAAGCTTCATCATTCATCAAGCTTTAATTATCATCATAATATCCATGTTTCCATCAACACACCATCAACACCATGCATTGATCACCAACTTAAAACACCCATTTTAAGACATACACTTAATCAAACATTAATCCACCCATGGGATTCCATCTCTATGCACTCAGATAATGCATAGAATTGATTTGGTGCACTCAAGTCACCATTAACACTAACAGCTGTGAAAGGGAATAGAAGAAAGGGAGAAAGAAGATTTAAAGAGGAAGAAAGAGATTAAAGACTACATATGACAGATTAGCTTTTATTTTTTGGTTAACAATTCAATTAGAAATTGGGTAAATGGGAACTGGGTTGTATTAAAATGGGTTGATTGAAGCATAAAGTAGTACTGTAGGCGCCACGTGTTGTAGCTAGGTACTCATTATTCCCTCCATCCCGCTTATCTTGCATTAATTGTCATTTTTGTCCGTCCTTATTATTTTGCATGATTTTCATTTTTTGACAATGACCCACTACTTTCCTTTAATCACATCCATACATCTTAACTCTCTTTTAATTCCATCCACTACTATCACGGAAAAGCCTTTTTGACAATGAAGATAGTGAAGACTAGACTTCGTAACAAAATGGGCGATGATTTCCTTGTTAATAGTATGGTGATATAAATTAAGAGACAAATAGCAAAGATATATACTATAAATGAAATTGTAGATGATTTTAATGTGCTGAAAGAGCGATGAGCTCTACTTTGATTCAAATTTACGTTATGATTTTTTGTTGTATTGATTGACTATATTTTAGTTGAATTCAAAAAAATTTTGTTAACTTCGCCCCCTAAAATTTTGTTCAAGTTTCGCCACGGCTAATAGCTATTTAAACGACTAATGATTACCTATCTATTGCCTTATGGTTTAAAACCCAAATAGAGGATATGTTATATACTCCCTAGTCCCAAAGTCTTTTCATTTAACATCATTTACAATTTTGGGTTGTTCTCCCATTTTGCATTTCTGTTTTTAGAAATAGACGAGCACTTTCTTTTATTCCCATCCATACATTTTGACTCTCTTTAAATTAGAATTCCTCCGCACAATTTAATTATTCTCTTCATTTATTACCAAATATCTACATCTTACACCCCCGAACCCACTTCATCAAAGAAACGGAGTAGAAACAACACTTGATATCAATTCAAAAACTTTTACTGGAAAAAAAAAACACCTTACCCCGGGACAAGAGCTGCTGAACATTTTAGGAGAAGCATCAACAATGTACACCACATACTCCTTGCTTGACTCTTTCTCCTAAAAACCCAAAAACAATAAAAAAGACTTTATTCCTATCGAAGTATTTACCAGAAATTTCAGTAAGCTAAACAAAAAAAGAAAAAAAAAAGCCTGTTTAGTAATAGAAAAGAAGAGAGTAAAAGGACCTGAAGGTAAGTAGACTGAGGATCATCTTCATCGTCACGGAAAATATCATCAGGGTCCAACTCCATTATTGTTAGCTTGATTTTGCTCCAAATTCTTAATTTTAAGAAAATTGAAACCCAGAATTGCAGATAACAATCGAAACTTTCTAGGGTTTTGAGGAAAGTGGAGACCGTAGGGGAGCAGAGGAGGTACCGGGGTTTGGGGAAAGTGGACAATGGTGGAAAAACCGCGAAGGCGCCAATTGTATGAAACGCCCCAAACTCCAAAGCGTACGAGGGAAGACAAAGTTCCGGAAGTAGTCGTTTAGACTTTAGACTGGAGTTGTTTTTGGGCGAGTATATACTAGACTCGACCTATTCAATTCAAATAAGTGGAAATTTGAATATTATTTTTATATAAAAGTTTAAATTTGGACCGATAATACCCGTACGATAATATAAATGGGACAATTACGGCATAAAAATAATATATGTAGGTAAATTCATCCTTCAGCTTATTTTTAAAAATATAATTTTTTTTTTAAATATATGAAAAGATATAATATTCTAACATCCCGCATTCTAAATCAATCCATAGTCAAAGTATTTTTAAAGTCTAACAATATGAAATTTAAGGTTTTACTTTTAAATTCAAGACACTAAAGCTAAAGTCTAAAAAAACTAGGCATTACTTAGTTGTCGTATTTTATATTTTGGACAATGCGTTGTATATTTTCATTAATATTAAGACTTAATTGTAGACATTGTATTGTAATTACATTTCTTGTGTGGAATGTTGGTTTAGATTTTAAGATTGTATTTGAAAACTTTTATGCCCATTTCTCCATAGGTCCCGTTCGCTAAGAAACATGACGGCAAAAAAAGTTTAAAATCTCAGCTTTTAATTTTTATTTCTTGGTTAATTTTTATAAGTGGGATGAAGGGAATAATAGGCAAAAATAAAAATAGTTGTCCAACTTTCAACATCTCAGCTTATAATTTTATTTCTTTGTTTATTTGTTTCTCTGTATTTTTTATATTAGGAAGGAGTAGTATTTTTTTATTATCTATTATACTCATATTTACTTTAAAAAATTTTTAGAATAAAGTATAATAAAATAAATTTAAAATCTTATATGTTAGTCATACCCATCGTTCCGGAGTCACCTTAGGTATCGTTTCACGTTCCCATTCCCGTCCCACGTCCCACAACGGAATTGTGTTCCAGGTAACACGGGTTAAATCCAAATGTTATTTATATCTCAAGATTGACGGGAACTCGTAGAAGAAGGCTATGAAAACCTTGCTGAAAATTTTATTGACGCACAACAAAAGTTATACAAAAAAAGAAAGAAAAAAGACTCACTTGCATTACACTTTATTCATGCAGCTGTGAACAAATTAATTTTCCTCCGTGTATATGGATTAAGAAACTCCAAAGAAGCATGAGACACATTAAAAAAGAGTTTCTAGGTAATGACAAAGTTATTTCCATTCGATTACAAAATCTTTGGACAGATTTAGATAATCTAGAAATGAAAAGAACAGAAAAAAGCATCCAATTATATTTCCCTTGAGTTATCGATATAGTCAATAAAATACAAAGCGTTGGTGATACAATAGAAGGAAAGAAAGTAATCAGAAAATTTTTAAGAAGCATGATAGATAATTATAATTCAGTCGCATTTTTAATAGAGGAGTTTAAGGATTTGTCATCCCTTACTATCCATGAGTTGATGGGATCTTTAAAATTACACGAGTAGAGATTGAATAGAAATAAAAATGAAGATGAACTTGTAGATCAAGCATTTCAATCTCAATAACATTTATCATATAAACAAAAAAGGAGAGTCAGAGAGACGTGGGGGGAGGTCAAAGAGGATATCAACAATACAATAGAGGTCGTGGAAACGAAAATTTCTGATTTCGAGGATGAAGTCAACGTAGAGGTTTCATACATTTCAAAATCATCAACCAAGGTCCAGTGATTCTTGCCAAGTAAGTGGTAAGCCCGGCCATCAATCATCAGATTGTTACTATAGAAGTAAAAGATGTCGCAAACCGAATCACACCCAAAAGGATTGATGGTATCAAAAAGGAATGGAAATGACTAAAGCAAATTTCACCAGAAGTAATGGCGAAGGTGGTGAACAAGTATTTCTTACTTACATGGATCTACAAAATAAATCTGAAAACATATGGTTCTTAGATGGTGGATGCAGTAATCACATGACTGGAAATAAAGATATGTTTGCAAATTTGAATACAAGTATCAACAATAAAAAAAGTTAGCTTTGGAGATGGAAAAAAGTCAAATGTTGAAGGAAAAGGAGTTGTTATTGTATATACAAAGTAGTCAGGTGACACAAAAGAAATACATGATGTTTTGTATGTACCTAATTTGACGTATAATTTGTTCAGTGTTGGACAACTAGTCAAACGAGGATATTATGTAGTTATTGACAAGAACGGTAATGTGATTTTGGCGAAGGTGAAAATGACAGAAAATAATGTTTTTTCACTTTATTTGCCACAAAAAAAAATGTGGCATGACAAGCAGAGACCTTTGATGAGTCTTGTATTTGGCACTTACGATATGGTCATTTAAATCAGAAAGGACTACATCTATTAAAGCAAAAAGATATGATTATTGGATTACCACACATTGATAGAAATATCTAAGAGTGTGAAGGTTATGGAAAAATGCATTGCTTGCCATTTTCAAAAACTTAATAGCGATCTAAAGCTCCTCTTGAATTATTACATGCAAATTAAACATTTTTGGCCATACTAGAAACACGTATTTGCAAGGAAAAAGGTATTTAATGAGTTTTTTCAATTTAAAGCTTTCGTTGAAAGACAATTTGGTTATATGATAAAGACATTGAGAACTGATAAAGGAGGTGATTTCATCTATAAGACTTTTATGGAGTATTGTAGAGATAAAGGCATAAAAAGACAATTGACAATCTCAAGAACACCTCAGCAAAATGGTGTTGCAGAAAGAAAAAATCATACGATTGTTGAAATGGCAAGAAGTATGATGGAAGAAAAAGGTTTGAGTAAAAGTTTATGGGCCGAGGATGTGAATACTCCTATTTACATACTCAATCGTTCTCCTACAAAAACAGTTCGTAACAAGACTCTCTATGAAGCATGGAACAACAAAAAACCTGTTGTTTATCACCAGAAAATTTTTGGATGCATCGTATATGCCTTAAATAACAATCAAGGTGAAGACAAATTTGATCCCAAAGGAAAGAAATATCTTTTTGTGGGATATAGTGAAGAATCAAAAGGTTACCTTCTCTTAGATCCTCGTTCTAAAAAATTAATAGTTTTCAAAGATGTTATATTTGATGAATCCGCAAAATCGAAAAGGGATGATGATGGAGTTCAAACACAATTAAACGATCCAATGCAAGATAGTAAATAAATGATTGCCAAACAATCCCAAGGGATCTCCAAATACAGCTTCAAATGCACAAACCAAAGAAACATCATCTTCTCCAATATTGAATCAAACAAAGAGAGTGTGAAAAAGATCATCTTATCTAAATGATTATGACTGTTCATTAGGCAAAGAGAATGACATGGCAACATTCACTTTATTTGCATCGAAACTTTCTAACTTTGATGAAGAAATATAAGATGAATGGGTGAAAGCAATGGATGGAGAAATGACTATGATTGAGAAAAATAAGACATGGGAACTTGAAGATTGCCCAAAGATAAAGATGTTATTGGACTAAAATGGATTTACAAAGAAAGTTATACCAAAATGGAAAATTTTACAAGCACAAAGCAGACTAGTAGTTAAAGGCTATGCTTAAAAACCTAGAGTTGACTTTAATGAAACATTTGCACTAGTAGCTTACATAGATACAATATGAACTATATCGACCATCCTAGCACAAATGAGGTTACTTATCTATCAGTTAGACAAAAAATCTGTATTTCTATATAGATTTTTGGAAGAAGTATATGTTTAAAAACCACAAGGTTATGAAATTGAAGGAAAACAAGATAAAGTTTATCGCTTCCACAAAGCACTCTACGAACTTAAGCATGCTCCTAGAGCTTGGTATAGTAGGATTGACAACTATTTCACAAATAATGGCTTCAAGAAAAGTCCGAGTGAACCTTCACTCTATGTCAAAAAGGAGAATGAAAAGTTCCTCATTATATGTTTATATGTTGATGACTTAATCTATACAGATAACGAGGACACACTCTGATCATTGATTTTAAAAAATCAATGACAAAAGAATTTGAGATGACAGATTTGGGTCTCATGAAATATTTCCTTAGCATCTAAGAAATTTCGCATGGAAAATTGCAAACCCGTGTATACTCTTATAGCTATAAATGAAAAATTCAGCCAATATGATGGAGCTGAGAAAGTTGATCCAAGTATCTCTAGGAGTTTAGTTGGATCTTTACTTTATCTAACTCTTATAAGACATGATATTGCACAAGCCGTGAATATGATTTTGAGATTTATAAGTGATCCTAGCAAGCTACATTTTGATGTCTTAAGAGAATCTTACATTATCTTCAAGGTACTAAGAATATTGGATTAAAGTAACAAGTTGAAGAAAACGAAGAATTGATTGGTTGCACAGACAATGATTGGGCTGGTTCAATTGATGATCGTAAAAGCACATCTACATATATATTTTTCTTAGGCACTAAAATAATATTAGTGCATTCAAAAAAACAACAAACTATAACAATTTCTTCAGCAGAAGGCGCATATATGTCAGCCACAGAAGCACCATACGAAGCAGTTTGGATGCGAAGAATATTAGAAGAATCTAGATTTCATGCCTGAAGCAAATATATTGAAATATGACATCACTTCATACGAGATTTAGTTGATAAAGGACTAGTAAAACTTGAGTTTGTTGATACTAAATCTAACGATCAATCATATGATATGCTAACGAAGCCGCTAACTATTAAGAAGTTTGAGAAATTTAAGTTTAGGTTAAACATTGCAAATTAAGAGGAGGAATTTGTGAGATTAATATGCAACCTCATTATTATTAGGAAAATCAATATAATAGGAATCATATCTTTATGAATAGTAAACCATATATTAGGAGTGTTCATATGATATTTGCCTACTTTTCTTTACTAGTAGGGGTCAAATTCAAACCTTCTTTATCAATGCTTATTATTCACATCCAATTGCTACATTATTTTTAATCAAAATTAGTATTTTTTTATTAAAAAAAGATCATAAGGATTTTTCATTTAGGGATAGCCTTGCACATTTCATATTTGTTAAACTGTTTTACTCCCTTCTATTCAACCTAAATGTCTCATTTCCTTTTTGGGTCATGTCACCCTAAATGTCTCATTTCCATAAATGGCATGAATTTTTTTACCCTTATACTCTTACTTCACCTTACTTATTTACTTTTATACCCTTATGAAACTCAACTAATTTACTCTCTTTTTTTCCTAAATAATCAATTAACCAATCCTAAACTAAACCCAATATAATCATTCCCTCCAATTTAAACCTTAACCTTTCCCTACCCCACTCCAGTTACCCATTTCCTTTTAAACGTCTCTCTCATCTTCTTCTCTCAACTTCATTGTTGAGCAAACCCTAGATTTGGGTTTATGTTCTTTCTTATTCTCGTCTCTCTCTTCTTCTCTCAACGTCTTACCATTTCTGACCTTCGTACTCTTCCTTATCTTGTCTACCATGGACGAAAACCCTAAAACTCCTACAACCTCACCCCTCAAGAACCTTAAAACCGCCATTGACTCACCTATCCATAAGCTTTGCTCACCTGATGTTTCCCCTCTCAAAATCCCTAAATCACCTCTCTCAAAGCCTTAGTACTACGATGATGAATTTTTTTGACTCATATGAAGACGACTACTCTTCAGTTGAGACAGATCCAAAATGGGGTAGAGAACTAGACTCTGAAAGTGAACCCCTCTACACTCCTGAGCTTGAAATGTACCCAGATCGTGATTACACTTTTGCTGATGTTGTTTTCTCTAACAATGATTGTGAGAACAAAGATTGGCTTGATAAACTTAGGCCATTTTCGAGTATGTTTCTGTTCTTGTGGGTGTGTTCTGGCTGATGATGATGTTTGCTTGATTTAGGGTTTTTTCGATGCTTTTTTTCTGTTGCTCAATGATTTATTTTTGAGAGCATCTTTAATTGCCACCAAAAATCGAACTGAAAATTAGGTTTTGGATTATTTTCCCAAAACTAGAGCGCAAAGAAGTTTGTTTTTGGTCAATGATTTGCATGCGTTTAATACTCTGAGAGTTTACAAAATAAACAACCACCTTTTCCATTACTTTAAACATGAGTACAAACGTTTCATTTTAAACAACAACAAAAATTTTACACTTGTTATTTAGATCTGAAACATCTCATTTTCAAGATCTCCAAAAATTTGTCCAAAAAATACATGACTTGTTGTCTTCAACTGGTAAGTGGACTGCCGATGTGTATTTTTTGTGCTTGTTGTTTTCCTTCGTTTCCCAAAAATTTTGTTCATTGTTCTTTGTTGGTCCATGTAGTACCGCTGGTTGTTGTTCTGTTATCACCCTCATTGCTATACTTGGTCTTGATGTTGGATAGTTGCATTAGTATTTTGGGATGTTGATGTTGATCTGTACTCTTGAAGTTGGTTTTGTTGGTCTTGTTGTTTGTCTACACTAAGGTAGTCCGACAATGTCCCCTCCCTAGCAGCCTTTGTTTTGTTCATGTGTGGGATATGATAATCAATACCCCCTTGCCTTTTCATTGTTTCAACCATGCAAGCTTGTAGTGTAATGAAGACAAATCTCAAACACTTGTTACTTAAATTTTCAAATGCATTGTTCACAACACTTAGTAATTGTGGTACACTATAGGCTACTTTTTGATATTGCAAAGCCTGGATTAACCTAAAAAAACCTAGGTCTAGAACGTTCATGTCAGGTGAATTTGGTGGTTGTTGTACAAGTTGTATGAAAAAATCGTCTTTCGTTGCTTTCTTCATGAATTCATTGTCATTGTGTGCTATGTGTGGCTTTGCATTATCTTATTGAATAAAATGTGTTTTGACATTCCGTGTGGCCACTTAGCTCTTATTGTGGATAGGACATTATTGATAAGCATAGCTCTCGTGTGCTCTTTAGTGATTGATTGTATTGGTTTGGTCTCCAATTCCCCCATTTTTCCGTTCTTTGAACTTCTTTTGGCAGGTTCTTAATTAATAAATGGCCAAATCTCTATCTTACCATCAAAAAACATATCACCATTAGATAAATAAATTGGATTTGCTACAGCACACATGAACATTATTTTTGGGATGAATCGTTTGGATTGACATTCACGATGTGGTTCAACCTCACTCGGTGCTAGGTAGTAGGTCTGTGATTCTCGTGTTGGGTAAAAGTGCTTTTCAACAATGTGAACAATGTTAGTATGTGGTTTAAATTGAAATGAATCGTTGTTTTCATCATTTTGCAACTTAGATAATGCAAAACTTAACCTGTGCAATTTGTTATTGCCATTCAAAGTCGGTTTGATTGCGTTTATGTGCTTTCTAATTATTCTATCCTTCTTCCATCTACACATTGTGGACTAAGATATTTCCATTTGTTTTGCCATTGAATGTTGAGTCTTTTTAAGTTCAGATTTGATGGACTTGAATGTTTCCTCATCAAATTGAATTTTGTTAGGGGTTTGTCTCCCAATCCTCTTGTTGTTCAAATTTATTGCTTTGTTGTTGTTATCCATTTGTTTCTAAACTTCCTGCCATAGTCTTGTGATCGTTTTCCTACAGACTTCATACTCTGTTGCAAGTTCATTAATTGTACCTTGCATCGGTTTTTCCTTCTTGTTTAATTTGCTCAACAATTTTTACATGATTTGTGTTTTATGTTGACTGAATTAATTTTTAGTTCCAACCATGTTTGTTTTTTGTGGGTTTATTAAATGTAGAAGAGTACTTCTATAATTATTGCTATCATTTTACATTAATGGCGCCAACTATTTTGGCTCCCTTTTGTTGGTTTCAACCTTTCATATTGGCGCCTCATTTAGATTTTAGATTGTTTTTGAGATTTCTGATTATTTTTTGGGCGCCTGATCTATTTTGTTTTTTTTTGGGCATTCAAATTGGTTTTTGATTTTAAATGGGATTGTACAATGATGATGTTTTTTTACAAAGATGAAATTTTGATTGTTTAACATACGGTGGCAATTTTTGAGAATTTTAATGCATCTATTTTTTTGATAACGTGGACACTCTGAAGTCGACGATTGGAAAAAAAATTTGCACCCACAAGATCAAGAAATATTTGAACTGAGGCCGTTGAAGAATAGAGAAGGCTTGAGGAGATTAAGTTGTTTGTTCTATGTACTTTTTTTTTCGGTTTAAGTAATGTATTGTAATTTAGCTAATTAACCCGAACAATGTAGTTTTCGGCTATTATAAAAATATTTATCCACTTTTGAAGGTAAAAAATATTCAACATTTAAGTATTCCAACAAATATATTCAAAAATGGAAAGAATCATTAAATCCCTAATCAAATCATTAAAAACTCATAATATCACTCTCTCTCATACTCAAAGGATCTCATTTTAACTCACCTTAAAATCCATGAAAAGTCAAATGGGACATTTAAGCTGCATAGGAGGGAGTATTTAAGCTGCATAGGAGGGAGTATTTTTTTAGAGATTGTCCGTTGACTTAGGTAATAGTAAATGAGAATTTTTGCCAAGTTTAACAGTGTTTTTGGCTTTAATCATGGTAAAATCATACTACCTCAGTTCCAAAATACTTCGAATATTTACTTTTCTTCACGCAGTTCAATGCACTAATTCAATCCTTAATATCTATAATTATGTATAATATAACATTATAAAAGTTTGATATTAATAATACATCGAGACGAATCAAATAAGATCTTATTTTTCGTGCTTATTTATCACAAATTAAAAAAGATAAATGAATAGTACTTATTTTTCGTATGTTCCGACTATATTAGAACGGAAGAAGTATATGGCAACCTCAACCAATTTGCATAGTAGATTCAACAAACAGCTTTATTGATTTTGACTTTAGAAGTTGATTGATATTTTTTGTTATAAGTGTAAGGATTTTTATACATTCGGCTCTTTTGTAAGACTTGTGGAATTTTTTTAAATTCTAAACACATATTTGCTTGACAAAACAACATTATCTCACAAAGGTGTAGAATTACCAAAACAAAAAATGTAGATTAAAAAAACTATTTAGCTATCACCTTTTTGGGAGTTAAGTTTTTTTTTTTTTTTTTGGAGTTAAGTTTTAGGGAACAACAGAGTTGAATTTCATCTATAAATGATGCTATTTTGTTCATTGGATTCAAGGAATTCATGATTTGCAACGGGATTGATAAAATTAAAAACTGATTGGAGCATCACTAAAAATGTCGATAATTCCAATTAAAAACAAATATTACTAATAAATTAGTACAAGTTTATCATTTGCAAACAATTCAAAACTAATTCTGATAAATAAAAAGATAATTATCGATTTGAAATGTAGAACCTAAATGGAGCAGATGTAAACATTGTAAATTAAACATCTGTAACGATAGGCCCTAATTCAATTTACCAGACTTGTAACTGCATCAGCTACTTGATTAGATCAAACTCTGACACCTGACTAAGTCTGGATCCAATTTTTTTTGAAAATTCAAATATGATTAATTAGAAAAAATCAAATCGAGAAATAAATAATGAAAAATTAAGAAAAGGAAAAACTAAGGTAAAATGTATCAGATCGGGACAAAGGTGGAATGATTGAAAAATATACAAGCCACTAAGTCAGATGATCGAGTATTGATATAGCTGGTCTCAGGAAGCATCAATTCAATTTTTTCCATGAAAAATCACGATGCCGCTTTTCCAGCAATTGATTGAATTAAATTAGAAGTACTAAACAATAAAGTAAAATTAATCGAAAAAAATATTTCTAAAAGAAGTTCTAGAAGAGACGAACTCTGCGGTATAGAGTGACTTTAATGGCGAAGGAAGATGGAGATTGAACAAGGCAGTCAGATGACTTGTTTCAAGTTCTTAATGTTTTTCTGTTAGTTGATTCGTTTATATAAGAGGGATTTAGGGTTTTTAAGAACCTTAGATGGATTTAAGGCCTAACAGCTAAGAGTGTAGCTATTTGTGGGCTGATCCAGGCCCAACTTTGTAGTCAATTAGGCCTTGAAGCACAATCGGTGAAATTTACGTTAACACAACTAGGTGCTCTCTTGAGTGACGGTCTTTTGTAAAGACGATTCTCTAAAGTTCAACCCAAATTTATATTTAGAGTTGTAACAATATATATTTAGAATTGGACTGGACGTTTAAGAGTCGTTTTTACAAAAGACGGTATCAAGTAAGAATTTGTGTAACACAAATTCTTAAATGAGACAGTCTCATGTTGAGACTATCTCTATTAATTTGTTCTATACTTTTAATTTTAAAGTGGTCAATTAAAATAATGGGCTAATTCTAAGTATGTCTATTTCATGATGAGACGGTCTCATACAAGACAAATTGGTTAGTTAATAGCGACTCTTATACAATTATACTTCATTCCAAATTACTTTAAACTAGAGGTGTTGAATGGACCAAATATAAACATAATCAGACTTTTATAAAAATGGATCGACAGGTGAAATGGGCTGAGGCCCTTCATTGTTCTCAAGATTTTGTTTTAAGTTTCTAAAAGCCTATAAACTTTTCAATCAGATTGTCGAAAATTTAAAACAAATAAGCAAAAAATATTAAAAAATTCACGTAATGGCCAAAGTTTCAAAATATTTTCCAAGATAAGCAGTTCTATCCCAGAGTAAAAGTTCGGCTTGTTCGCAGTTAGTAACAACGAAAATAGAAGCTTGGTCAAAAAAAGTCAAGGTCTTTGTTCGCTTTTACCAACAACGAACAAAGATTGTGACTGTTTTTGACCAAATAGCTTCAACTAGCTGTTCGTAACAGTGAACAAAGACCTTGACTTTTTTGACCAACCTTATTTGTTCGCTGTAACTAACAACGAACAAACCGAACTTCTGCTATGGGAAAAAACTGCTTATATTGGGAAATATTTTGAAACTTTGGCTATTATGTGAATTTTTAATATTTTTTTGCTTTTTTGTTTCAAATTTTCATGATTGCCAGGCTTTATATGATAGTTATTATAATTGATACTCCTTAGGGATGTTTGACGAATGGCTATTGGTTGTTGGTTTTTTTTAGTTGGCATGTTTGTTTAAATAGAAATGTTGGCTATTTTTGGTGGCTTTTATGCTAGCTGAAAAAGTCAACTGTTTATAGAGATGTTTGGTAAATTTTGGCATTGGATGTTGACTGTTTATTATAGAAAAAGTAAATCCACAAGTCAAAAGCCAATATAAAAAGCTAACTGAACTAACTTGTTTTATTTTGGCTTAAAACCAAGTTTTCAGCTCGCTTAAAAAGTCGTTTACCAAACACTTTCTTTTGTTTTTTTGACCAACTAACAAGCTAAAAATGTAAAAGACAACTACCAAACACCTACATTGCTTGTAAAAAACAAGCTAAAAAGCTCCAATGTTTGACTTTTTACGTACTACAATATAATAATTCAATCCTTAATATCTTTAATTATGTATAACAAAAAATTTAATGTATATATTAATAATTTTGCATTGAGACGAATCCAATAGCATCTTACTTGACTACATTTTAACTCATATTAAAATCTAAACACAAATAGTGGGACAAATGAATAGTGTAAAACTCTAATATTACAAGTAATTTATAATGCAGGAAGTATCTCTTTAAGAGACAATTTTCATAAGTTCAGGTACGACCTCTCAATTTAAAAGGGAAATAAAATAAAAGATTTAGTGATTCAAAACAAAATAGGAAAATTCGAAATAAATAAGCAAAAAAATATTGAAAAGTCGTGTAATATGCAACTTTAGAAAATATTTTCTAAAATAAGCACATTTTTTCCCATAGTACCATGGAAGCTATTCATATTTTGAGAAGACTGATGGAAAAATATAGAGAACGGAAGAGAGACCTGCATATAGTGTTCATAGACTTAGAGAAAGCGTATGATAGCATACCACGATGCGTTATCTGTGATAGTCTCAAGGCTAAAGGTATTTCTTCGGTGTACATTGAAGCTATTCGGGATATGTATGACAGAGTTTCGACTAGCATTCAAACACCGGTAGGGATAACAGAACCTTTTGCGGCTAAAGTTGGACTACATCAGGGATCGGCTCTATGTCCGTTCATTTTTGCGGTCATTATGGATGAGATATCAAAATCTATCTGGGAGTCGCAGACGATATTGTGCTGGTGGCAGAAACTAAAGAGGAGGTCAGTAACAAATTGGACGAGTGGAGGGAAGTTTTAGAAGGTAAAGGGTTGCGCATTAGCCGCACGAAAACCGAGTAATTGCGCTATGACTTTAGTGGGACACCACCGGTAGACGATCCAGAGGTGTCCATCGGCGAAGAAGTTGTTAAAAGTACGTCCAAGTACAAGTATTTGGGATCGATCATGCAAAGGGATGGGGAGATTGACGGAGATGTAAACCACTGCATCCAGGCAAGTTGGCTCAAGTGGCGAGCAGCCACCGTGGTGCTATGTGATAGGAAGGTCCCAAGTAAGTTAAAGGGAAAATTCTACCAGGTGGCAATCAGACCTGCTTTGTTATATGGGACAGAATGTTGGCCTGTGAAGAAGAGTTTTGAACATAAGATGGAAGTCACAGAAATGCGTATGCTGAGGTGGATGTGCGGGGGCGCACGTTGATGGACTGGATTAGGAACCGAGAGTTTAGGGACAAACTAGGGGTTGCCCCTATCTCTGAGAAAATGCACGAAAATAGATTGAGATGGTTTGAGCATGTGCAGAGGAAGTCTTTCGACGCCCCTGTGAGAAGGGCTGAAAGCATCATAGTAGAGGGTAAGAGGAGTCGAGGAAGGCATAGGAGATCTTAGATTGACCAAATAAAGGCTGACCAGCATAAGTTAAACCTCTCTACGGACCTGACTAGGGATAGGGGTAGTTGGAGGCGTCTTATCCATGTTTTAGACTAGTGTTTTCTTTTAGAGTTTCTTTTGGGGAGCCTGTTTTCTCGCTGTTTTAGTTGCTTTTAGTTTTGTGGTTGTTGCACCGTTTCCCTTTAATTTTTATTGTTTTATGTTTTTTTGGTATCTTTTACGTTTTTATGTACACGTTGCAGGGGCTTCGCTTAGTCTTTTTTGAGCCGGGAGACTCCTTTTTGGTCGCACTCTCCTTCATGGGTATGAGTTGCCACCGTCCTTCCCTCCCCAGACCCTGTCCATAGTTTTCTATGAGCGGGATACACTGGGTAGGATGATGATGATGATGACATGTTCGAATTTGTTCGTAGTTAGTAACAACGAACAATGAAGCTTTGTCAAAAATAAGATTTTGACCGAGCTTCTTTGACCACTGTCAACAACAACGAACAATTACAAAGCTAAAATTTTAATTGTGATCAAATATGATCAAATATAACTAAAAAATCAATTTGACATTAAAGGTATCATAGATCAAATACTGAGCGCATATTGAGAAAAACTATAATTGGGACGATCGGGCTATCGCGACCCAGGTAAGCAAAGGGACCTATCAGTTTGAAGATTAATCTCGAGTCGAGGGACTCTTTTGCCGCGTCTTCCATTATGGGTATGGGTTATCGCAATCTTTCCCTCCCCACAGTGGCGGATTCAGAATTCAAAAATATAGGTAGCACCAACAATATACAAAATATTGACATTGTTTACTTAAAAAATAATCCACTTTATGTTTAACAATTCTAAAAATAATAAACTAAATATAAAATTACTACAATTTTATTTTGAATTATCATTTTAAAGAACGATAAAGTTAACTTATATTTAGTTTATTATTTTATAGTCAATGAACTTTTCATTAAAAGAAAATCCATATTTCGTGTGGAAAATTATGTAGATAAAATTTAGCGAGTGAAAGCAACTTCCTTATATGATCAAGGAGAATGTTAAATCAAGACATATAAATAAGGAGTTCTTTGTTTCTCTTACTAAATCAATTTTCAAGTTTGCTTATATTATTAGGAACCTTAATTTAATTTAAATGATGAAATTTTAAATATTAAATTTATATTGGGTAAAAAGACAAAAAAAGAAGTGGCGTCAAATGTTAAAAGTACCTCTTTGTCATTTCCAGATAAACCTCGACTTTTGAGCATGATTATTGGGTTGACGACTATGACTATAAGTATGACTATTATAAAAGAGAAGCAAGCATGTGCAAAATTAACTTATGTATAACTAGGATTGAGTTATTTAATAATCCAAAAATTCTCTTAAAAGAAGCCTATAACATTCATATTAAAATATCCAAAAATATTATCAGCTCGTGTTGTATGAGATCGTCTCACCATGATATAAACCCTTACAACTAATCCTTTTTAATTGACCAATTTAAACATGTTAGTGGTCACTTTTTAAATAGACAAAATATACATAAATTAGTCCAATAAAAATAGGAGACCGTCCATTTAAAAATTTGAGAAATATTATACTCTTAACATTTATTTTTTTAAAAATAGAGACAATATTTTAAATTCTATATTAGGCTATTGGCCCTAGGTATTAAGGCTCAATAAAAATCAACAAGTAAAACCTAAAAAATGTGGCTCAATTAACAAAATAAAGCTAAGTAATAATAGTATGTACAGCTGTACTCCAACAAAAGTAAGGAAAAAAGAGAGTTTAAGAACCAACCGTAATACCCTTCACGACTTCATCATCAACCTCAATTCATCTTCAACCTCAAGAGATACAAGCATAGTTAGCCCTATCAATGGAAGACTCAAAAACCGAAAAATAATTTCTCAACTTTGATATACTATAGATCCGTCTATGTCTATCAAATCATGATATATGATAGTATTCTATGGGCGGAAAATACTGGGTATGATGATGATGCTCTCTAGAGCGGCTGCTAAACACAAAGAGAGCAATTATTAGGGTTTGTAATAATTCATCTTGTAATCTTACAATTTATAATGAACGTTTGATTCTCGATGCCCCAAGGTTGTAGCTATCGCATTGATAGAATCACGTAAAGTTCTTAGTGAAGTTTTCTTTATTGTTTGTTTGAATCTTCATTGCTTTCTGTATTTTTTTGATTTGATTTGTTTATTGAAACATATGATGATTGTATAATTCATAAAATTTGAATTTTAACCCTTAAAGCAGTATACCAATAACATACTGTAATAGTATCCTAAAAAAATAACATACATTGTAATAGTAGAAATATATAATGAAAAAATAAAAAATTGGAAAAGTAATTGTTCATGCAAACAAAAACGGACAAAACCAATAATTACAATATAATATACACTCTTCATTCATTAAAAAAGTTCTCATTATTTGTCATTTTGGGTGTTTCATTTGTTGTACCTAAAGAGAATCTTTCCATTTATGTCATAAATTTTGGACAAAAATAATCTTATTGATCATACTCATTTTAATATTTTTATAATGTTTATGTGCCCCAAATATCCCCCACTAACTTCAATTTAACATTTTAATATTCCTTGTGGTTCCCACACGTTTTCCACTAACTTTATAAAACTAATTTTTTATTTGTTGTGGTCCCCATATTTTTTCCACTAACTTTCTTTTAATATATTTTGAATGCTTGTGGTCCCACTTTTCTCCAATCAAAATTATTATTCAATTAAATAATATATCCACTATCTAAAATATTCTATTTTTCTTAATTTCCGTAAATATTTAGTTTAAGAACTCCATTAGGGAACGGACAGACTATATAAATAAGTTAACAGTAACTACAACAGTACAATAATATAACTTATTACAATGTCTCATTATTATAGCTTGTTGAAATACAAATAGTACAATAAAAAACAGACGCACGCATTATATCATTAAATGAAATAAAAATTTAAAACAATACTACATCATATTCAACTTTTAGTCCCATTTAGTTTTTCACACTTACTGAGACAACATTTTAACCTTAAGTAACTCTAATTGTTTTTAATTAAAAATTATAAAAAGTAGATTTTAATAATCTTTGTAGTGAGACGAATTAAACAAGATCCCACATGACTATGTTTTAACTTATAGATTAAGAATAAAATACAAATTAAAAGCGATAAGTGAATAGTGAAAAAAAATCAATGGGACTAATGGGTAGGGAGTAATAATTATGAGCAACGATATATTCTAACCTTAAAACCGTATTTCATGTGAAGAATAATAGAGAGATTGGGGACAACGTGATGTCCTTCCACAGCTTCTATGACATAGTTTTGAATAATGGTGGCTGCAATAATTTTCATTTGGGTGAACGCCATATCTTTACCTAGACAAGTCCGTGGTCCTGCATTAAATGCCAAAAACTTGTATGAAGGCTCATGCTTTATCTTTCCTTTTTCTGTTATCCATCTCTCGGGTTTAAACTCATTACAGTCATCTCCCCATATTGATTTCGTCCTTCCCATTGCGTACATGTCAAATACAATTTGCATGTTTGGATTTACATGGTGGCCACTTGGTAGGATATCTGGTTTTATTGGGGACTTTGCTTGGAACACGACAGGAGGGTATAATCGTAATGTTTCACATAATGCACCGTGGAGATAAACTAGCTTCGAACTCACTTCTTTAAAGTTGTTACTATTTAAAATTACACCATCTACATCCCGTTTTATCTTAGAAGCAGTTTTTGGGTTTTTTAAGAGAAGGTAAAAGAACCAAGATAACGTAACACTTGTTGTATCTCGTCCTGCTATCAAAATATTTAAAATTGTATCTCTTATAAATTTATCATTGAAATTTTTGTTTTTTTGTGCATATAATGTTAATAAATCAATACTTACCTTATCATCTTCCTTTTGCTGGGAAAGTTTTTCATTACCCATTTGTTCTTTTTTTATATTTATGTATTTATAGATGAAACTATCAAGGATTTGACAAGCTTTTTGATACTTTTTCTCTCGTCCTATATTTAACCATCTTTGGAACTTCCAAACACATGTAGGGAATACATGGCGATAGAAAAACACCTCCTCAATGTCATCCAAGGCTTTTGAAGAGGAAACCCTTGGCAAATTACTTGAAAGAGACATGGGATCATGGTCCATGATTATGGTGCATATAGTATCAAATGTAAACCTTGAAAATAAATCTTGCAAGTCAATTTCTATAGCATAGTTAGAAGCATGGTCAAGGAGTGGGATAAGTCCTCTGTCCACCTTTTCCCATGTTTTTTTGACTAAAAATTGATTGAAAGTAGGGCGACTAAGGAAAGATTTAGCAAGTTTACGATGATATTCCCACACCTTAAAGTCTGTGTTGAAAATCCCATCTCCGAGGACATCAAGTATGTCTTTTAACTTGTCGCCCTTGGGATAATTGGCAAAATTCTTGGTCATTATGTGGTGAACATTAGCTGGATTTGCGGTGGCTAGGATGTCCATGTTTGTGAACCATGGACCCTTAAAAAGAAAGGTTAAATCACCTAATTCTAAAATATTAATAAGAGCTTCATGAATTCTATAAACATTTTTTATGAGTGCAGGAAGCATACCTATAAGAGGCCAATTTGTAGGGAATTTATTTTTATAGCGAAATAAGTAGCGAAATAGAATAAGGAATATAAAGAAGAGAATATTAATTTGAAATTGCCACATTGTTGGAAACAAAAAGAAATTAGTGTTACACTTAGAAACAATACTTTAAATTTTTGTAAAAGTATTTACTTTTAGAAGTATGGATGAGTTCTTATATATACTACGTTAAGAGCTAGTTTATTTATATAGAAAAGATGGTCTTACGGACCCGCTAGTATTGATGGACATTGCTAAATTATTAATCTCGTTTTAATGTGATAGGTAACGAGTAACAACTAAAAAATTTTCTACATGTTGCCTATAATTTGTATCGTAGGGTAAACCGGAGGGATATTTGAGAATTGAGATATACTTCCTCCGTTCCATAATACTTGCTACTAATTATGACATTTTTTCACACAATATATGACACTCAGTAGTATGTAGTATGGAACGGAGGAAGTAACGTTTTATATGTCCCAAAGAATTATGACTTAACCTACCTTGCTTAGTGTTTATCCAAATGTAAACATCTAATGTCTCTATGTTTCAATTGAATAGATCGACTAAATACGAGATGAAAAGAAAGAATATATTTGTGAAAGAAAAATATATATATATATATTTTATCATTATAAAAAGGAAAATTATAAGAAACTACTCAATCTATATGTCTATTTGCAAAAAACTATCTTATGCATATTTGTTTTTGCAAAAAACTACCTAATCTAATATATTTCTCTGCAAATGACTACCACTAAACGGGAAATGTTAGTTGACCGTTGAGTTTGAGGGTTTGACCAATTTGAGAGGTTAAGTTGTCTATGTGGCAGTATCTCATTGGTCCTCGTATTTTTAAATAATTTAAAATTAAAATATATAAATTACCAAAATAAAAATAAAAGATATTTGACGTCATTTTTACCGATCATAACGATTTTTTTAAAAAAATGGACATCGTAAAGGAATGATGAAAGAGATAATGTGAGAGATAAAGAAGTTTGATTTCTCCCTTCAAATTCACCTAGGGGGAGGGTAGGGTACTATAGTACCTTTAATATGGGGATAAATATTGAAAGGAGATCCTCTCCAGTACTAATATTAACCGGAGGATCAAGTTTATTTGTCCATCAATTGACACATGGCAAATTAGTAATCAATGGCTAAGATTTACTTTCTATTAAATCTTTACAAATATTTTTTTAAAATAAATATTAATAAAAATCTGCTTCTTGCTTTTCATAACTATCATCTTTATATCATTCATAACTATTCCATGGATTTCTCTCTCCTTCCAAGAGATGATAGTAAATGAATTTTTCCCCAATTTCAAACCCTAAAATGAAATTTGGCTTCCTTCTTTAATCTAGCTCTTTGTATAACTTTGTGGGTTTGTTTAATTTGATCATGATTTTGAAAAAGAAATGTACAACAGTGTTTTGTGCATTAGAATCCAAAGTTGCCATTGATGAGGAAACAAGGTGGGCTGAGGAATCAAGTGAAGGAGCTCAAAATTTTTCATCTGTGAATTCTAGATCAGGTAATGATTCGTCTATTTTTCTTGAAATTTTGCATTTAATTAATTTTGTTCTGTTCTTTGATATGTCTAATTGCTAATTGTTGCATAATTTATGCGTGGATGAACTATCAATTGGAATTGATGTTTTTGGGTTTTAGTTTTGGTATTGAGCTAGAATATGTGATTAGGTGATTTTAGAATTTGATTTTAGAAACTTTTAATGTTGGTCTAAAATTTTGAGTTTCACAATAATGAAAAATGAAATAGAAGAACTACTAATGACTATTATGTAAGGCTAACTTTTCAAATCCTTACATAAACTTATAATTCACAAGCTTGATTTTTTGACTTGTAGAACATTAAGCTTGATACAAAAAAAGCAAAAACATAGATAGTCTTTATATGTTTAGATGAGCTTGCAAGGTTGGTTTATAATCCTAATCTTGCTCTCCGAACACGACCCTTGCATAGTTAATGAAAAGTACCAATTTCATCACCCAAGCACACCGTTAAATAATCAACGTTCTCCATTGGGGCCTGAAATTATTTTAACTTGATGATTAACAACATGATTGAAACTACAAATGTGATAATTATTGAAATAAAAATTATTTACCGTCAACAATTGAGTGAAACTAGGAACACCGCTCTGACAATGTGGTGTGGTAATATGTAAATTCTCTTGTGGGATTTCCTGCAATGTTATAAGATATAATGATTTTCTAAATTATTGTCAAATAACATACTTGAAAAGAGGATTACCGAGGTTTTCTCATGTTGTCTTGTTTTTTGCTTCGCGTTTCTTTTCTTACCCTTTTCAAGCCAAGTCTTTGGACGTCGTTTGCCTTTATAAGAGCAATCTTTTTTCTTGATTCCTTTTGCCATGATGCCATCCACTTGTTTAGCTTGTTTTTGGATTTGACCATTTTGTTCGATTTGCTCATAATCTCCTACTTGCGCATTTGACATTGATATTGATACATGACATTCTTTAGTAGCTTCTTTGTTTAAAGGCATTTGATCAACAATTTGTGAGCATTCGTCATAAACCTTAGACATGAAAGTGTATGTTTCACGAGTTTCACATGCTCGATTTACTAACTTAATCACACGCGGGCACAATTCTCTATATCGATTCAAAAAATGAGCATTAGCATCTAAATCCACATGATGTCTACCCTCGCACACATTACTTTCTCTCCTAGCTTCTCTTGTCCAACGTTTGAGAATATATTGTTCTGGAATTAACTTAATATTCATCACATCTAAAACTTTAAGTGCATGACTGCATAGAATGCCATGAGTTTCAAACTTTGAACAATCACAAGACACTACATTTTGTGTAGTATCAATGAGCACAATTCTCTCCTTAGTGTTGTTGACATTGGCAATTCTATATACATGTTTTGAATGTTCTTCTTTATGTTCTATGACATAAGCCCCTAGAAATTCTTCATACTCCTCTTGAAACTCCTTATATATACATGGAGTATAAACCTTACTAGCTTGTACAAGCATTGGTGCCTTTTTCATTTTCACTATTGGCAACTTATCTATGGAATCTTTTTCTGCTTCTGATTCATTGTAACGTTTTCCATTCACTACCCTTTCAAATTGTGTGAAAAATTCCATCAAGTTTAAATCAGATTTTAAGTGTCTTTTTAAATCAGAATTGAAGCTCTCACTTAATTGAGTTGATCGCATACCTGTAGTTAAAGTTGTACACAGATAAGTCCATCAAGTAATTTTAATTGTCTTTTTAAGTAAGGAGTTGTTTACATACCTGCGGTGAAAGTTGTACGAGCATAAGCCCAAGCCCACTTTTCTTTGACTTTAAAAATGTAGTGTAGCCAAGAATCTGTTGGAACCGTATACTTGACAAGCAAATCATTCCAAGCATCGATAAACTCTTCTTGTGTTTCATAATGATCAATGCAAGCTTCAAAATCATTTGCAAATTCAGAACCCTTTTGATAAAGATGGTTCATATGTCTTAAAGCATTTTCTCTTATATGCCACGTGCATAAGCCATGAAATGTGTCTGGCATTACCAATGAGATCGCACTGGCCATAGCCGCATCTTGATCGGTCAGAATAGTGGTTGGCCTTTTCCCTCCCATGGCTTTAAGAAAAGTTTCAAACAACCATGTAAATGAAGGAATCGTTTCATCAAATAGCAATGTTGCTCCAAAAACCACTATTTGCCTATGATTATTGTAACCAATAAATACACCTAAAGGTCTGTACTTATCATTAGTCTTATATGTGGTGTCGAAAGTGATGATATCTCCATAACATTGGTAGTCATTGATCATTTGAGTATCAACCCAGAATATATTAGTTATTTGTTCATCTGCATCCATTTGGAACTCATAAAAGAATGATGGATCTTGATTTAATTGACTTTTGAAATACATGAACAATGCTCCAACTTTTCCAAACCTCAATGATTTTTTTCTTTTTGTTCTAAGATAGTTTTTGAAGTCTCTTTTTGTGAAAGCTAGACAATCTACTCCCCCTGCTTGTTTAGCCATGAATTCATGAGCATCTGTTATTCTTAGTCCAGATTCACTTGCCATATCAATTTGTGACGCTTGAGATTCAGTGATGCTGTGATGTGTCGATGAGAATTCAACATGTGCACAAATTTAAGTGGTTGGAGAGGATGATTATGTTCAGCCACAAATTGAACAACCTTATACATTCCAGCTTTTCGATCAAGGGATATCACCATTTTTACGGGACAATGAGTTCTTGTTTCTGCTCTAGCCTCTTTTGTTTTATAATCTCGCTTATCATGACCTCGTACCCCCTCTTTGCTGCATGTAAAGTTTCTTGATGTCAAAACTCCATCCTTCTTACTAATATTTCTATACTCTCGACGAATGCTAAAACCTGTTAGTCTAGCATATTCATTATAAAAACTATAGGCTGTTGCTTCATCTATGAACTCCATTTCGAGTTTTGGTTTCCAATCATTTACTTCTTCAACATTTTGCTCAGTATTATCTTGGATATTACCTAACCAGTTCTCTATAATTTGAGATCCAATTTCAGAAAATCCATTCATGTTCTAAATACACACGAAAAACAAAACTAATCAGACATTATACATTACATGTTTAAGCATATATATTTATTTTGTTTAAGTATTTGATAAACATATAATTATACTCGAAGATAATTAAAATCACAAATTATCAATATTATTTAATCATTTTCTTGATAAAATATATACATTATAATACTAATAATTTTTTTTTATGTTTTATTACAGGTTTCAATCAAATTGCAAACAAAGGATGATAGTTATAACCATTTTATTACTTTCATAGTTAATATAAAGCTTTTAGTTCTATATTTTTATTTTATTTAAAATTTATGCCTCTACAATTATACGGGAGTGCAATTTTGTATTATGAAGAACAATTATTTTTGTTGGGTATCAAAATTTGAATATAGCTTGTAGTAAGAACACATTACCTATCAAGTTTTGTAGTGATCTATTTAATGTTGAAGAATCTTGAATGTAATAGCTTGGAGAAGAATTAAATAGTTGACAAAAAAAGGTTAAGTATATATTGTGGACAATTGGCGCCAACATCTACCTCCAACTTTCACAATTAATCTTAGCCATTTATTTTTTGTGGTGCCACATGCCAACTAAAGGACAAACAACTTGATCCTCCAGTTAATATTAGTACTGGAGAGGATCTTGGCTCATAAATATTTATTACTGCAAGCTTTTACTTGAAATTCAACCTATTAACAATAATAGAAAAATTTTAAGAAATACTCTCTCTGATTCTTCTTTATTGTCCACTTTGGGTTGGGCACGCATATTAAGAAAGTGGTAGTTGAGGTATTTTAAATGATTATAATAATAATTGTAAATGTGGTAATTGGAGTATTTAAGTGATTATAATACTCCCTCCTATTCACACAAAAGGGGACATTTGAGTTGGGCACGGTTTTTAAGAGTGGAATGGTGGGGTATTTTAATTGATTAAATTAATTGTAAAGGTAGTAGTTGGGTATTGGGAGTAGTAAAAGTGGGGGTAGTTGGATATTTTAATTGATTACATTAATTGTAAAGGTGAGAGTAAAAATAGAAATGAGACATTTTCTGTGAATTGGCCCAAAATAGAAACGTCCCCTTTTGTGTGAATAGGAGGGAGTAATTGTAAATGTGGTAGTTGGGGTATTTCAAATAATATAAGTGAAGGTATTATGGTCTTTATTTGTGTGAACATAGGGTATTTAGGTAAAAAAAATCTTTGCCAAAATAGAAAGTGGACAATTTGGATGAACTAACCAAGTAAGAAAAGTGGACAATAAAAAAGAATCGGAGGGAATGTTATTTACCCTTCAGTTTACCCAATCGAGGCAAGGCCTTAGAATTAATTATTAATAGGTTGCTTTCTTTCAATATCACTATCAAATAAGTCTTACATTTTACGTTGGAGAAGGACTTTCTACATGTTGATGTAATTTCAATATAATAGGTACGTTGACGGTTGTGGTATTCAGTATTCACGTACAAGTTGATGCTCATTGGTCATTGCTCTTAAGTTTTGGAGACCTTTCTTATTCAAGACAGAAACCTTCACCTTCCTCATTTAATCATCATATGGCAACTTGACATGCAGTCCACGTCTGAAGCACTTTGCATTGTGTACACCCCCAGACAGCTTCTGCAATTTTAGTTTACCATAATCTCTCATCTGTCCCCTTCAAATTGCAATCACAGCATTTCACACAAAATTTAACAGTTCATGAAATAAAGACCTGACGAAGGATAAAAATAACTGTAGGTGTCAAGTCCATTTCCCCAACTTTTGATAGTCTCTTTCTGTTCTATGTAGTTACTCTCTTATTTTTCTTGATTATTTATTACTTTACTTTATGTTTTATAATGGCTAAGTCCAACTTATTTTGTGTTTTGCAGGTAAACTCCTTTTTTTGTGACTCATCTCTTCCTTTGTAGGATTGTTAATTACTTAGGGGTTTAATGGTTTGCGTACTTTCCTCCTATCTTGTTCCTTGAAGGATACGGGTATGGTTTGTTTGCCATCTCTTCCCTCCTAAGACCATGTGTTTGTGCGGGGCTAATCGATGACCATGACCATGAGGATATAAGGTTATTCAAATTTCCTTAATGGATTAAAAAAGAACATAATATATACGAATAAAAATTAAAAAAATGATGAAAATATTTATTTAAAATGAAATTCTAACAAACCTATTGAAAAGTGTGTCGATGTCAATTTCAATGCTAGATCTTTTTGAATACCCATTTTTTAAATGTCGACACCATTTTCTTTAATAAATTTAAAATGCTCTTTGATTTGTTTATAATTATAAAATATAAAATTATTATGGGAAATTCTAAATGGTAAGCAACAAGTTAAGGGAAATGCCTGTAATAACTAATCTTGTTTTCATTTCTACATGGTAAGCACCAGGTTAAGGCAAACTATCTGCCGTAACTATATGGGCTAAATAACGTTAAGTGGCCGTTAATGGGTGAAATTACCATATTGCCCCTGTTTAATTCTAATAAAGGAAGCTCCATCTTCTTCATTTCACACATCATCATCAAATGAACTCTTACTAGTCTCCAATCTCACTTCACTCTGTTGTTCTTTAATTCTCTTCAGTTTCTTTGCCGATTTTCGACCCGCAAAAACCACTATCCTATTTTCGAATTTCTACATCACAGATACAAAACAAAGCAATTTAATTTATTTCCAGTAAAAATTATCATCATCAAATAAAGATTGATGATTAATTACATGATTATAATCTTACATGCATGATGCAGTCGGGAAGAACAACTACCCATTGAACCATTGATACCACAATGAAATTGGCCTAAAAATATAATCTCAATGTTCAACAATGTACCCTAAAATTGCAAAATTTGAGGTTATAATCTAGGTTGTAATTGAACAAAAAGAATTGGATTTTACAAATTTGAGATTTTAAGAGCAATAACTAGCCTTAAATTAGCATGTCAGAGATTTGGGGAATACGCAATTTTGAAAGGATAAGAGGAAACTAACTCAATAGCAGACCCATTTCTGTTCAGGTCTCATACAGATGAAGAACAAAACAACAAACTGATGATTTTTGTTTCTTTGTGTTGCTCTCGTCTCATGTTCATTTAGGAGAGTGAACGAAATTTTATGGTTTTTGTTTAATAATAATAATAATAATAATAATAATAATAATAATAATAATAATAATAATAATAATAATTGTGAAGATGAGTATGGATGCAAAGGGAGATGGGTATGGATGCAAAGGAAGGAGATGGGTATGGATGCAAAGGAAGAAGATGATGATGGAGAACTAAACAAGAGCAATATGGTGATTTCACTCTTTAACGGCTATTCAACGTTTTTTAGCCCATATAGTTACGACAGATAGTTTCCCTCAACCTAGTGCTTACCATGTAGAACCGAAAACAAGATTAGTTATTACAGGCGTTTCCCTTAACCTGGTGCTTACCATGTAGAATTTCCCAATTATTGTTAAACTAAAATTATTAAGAATAATTAAATTTACAAAGAATAAATAAAAGAAGGGAAAAAGTGTTTAAAAAACTAAAAAATGGACCCAGTTGCACAAAACATGGGAATGGTGGTGATTGAGGAGGGATAAAGAGATTTTGGAGAAGAAGGGTCTAATTGGGGTAATTGGGTAAATTAACTTAACTTCAGAAATTTGGTGTAGTTTTCACTCATCCCCAAGCCTCTATTTATACTACATCAAGTATAACTAAGAGTCACGGCTCAAATCACCATTGATGACCAATATTAATGGTCTCACAATCAATACCATTAAATCTTGGTATTCATGAGCATTATTCTTCTCCATTCTGCCTTTGTAACTCCAGAAATGAAATGAAATGACTAAGAGAATCCAATGCAATCAACACAAAGGAAACCTAATGACTCAACGGTCATATCAAAGGAAAAAGTCGAGTCGACTTTTGTCCCCAAGACCAGGATAGCCGACTCGGCTTTACCTGCTCGACAAAATCACTTTCCAACACCTAAAGCCGAGTCGACTTTAGGCCCTACTCTAGTAGTACTTAGTGATTATAAACTTAGGATTATTAGGCACTAAATGTTCAACAGTCGATGGATCGGTGAAGTTAGGGTGAGGCTGCGATTTGGAAGGTTTTTATTTTTCTTATAAGTTTTAAAATAAAAAATCAAAAAAAGGAAAGATCTTAAAAATAATACAGTCTATGGTTGCTACTAATAGTAACATTTTCCTACACATTATATAACAATCGCGTGCGAGTATTACAAAATGGAGGAAGTAAAAGTTAACAGAATAATATTCAAGTTTTGAATAGAATTTTCTACAGTTTTGATAAACTTGAAACCATGTTGCTACCATGTAGAAAACTAATAAAAAATGTGTTGACACTCGTTTTTCGCTATAACCTCGTGCTACCATATGAATTTACAAAACAATGTAAATTTATTAATTTAATTAAAAACATTTGTGGAGGGTCAAGATCACTACGTAAAAGGTGGAAGTTTAAAGTCACCATGCGAATTTATAAAAGTGTGTGGAAAAGCCAATAAATTCAGGATCAGCATGTGAAATTTCCTTTCCTTTTAAATTTCTTAGTTTATGTGTAACTTTCAAATTATTTATTTAATTTTTTTCTCCTAAAAATTTACGAATGAAAATTCAACAAAGAATTCAAATATTGATGATGCATTTTTGGAATGAAATTCCGTAACCAAATTGTTTTAATGTAGAATTTAGCTGAGATCATATTTTTAGAGAAAAGTTAAAGAAATGAAAACATAAAATAAGTTAAAGATAATATTAAAGTTTTAATTTATAAAAAATGGTGACCCAATAAAGAGATAACCAAATCTAATATACCCTTCAATTATTTGAAAGGACATTACTTCAAAGGCACACGGTATGATGAGAAAGCATACTCCTAAATATTAACGAAGAAAAAAAGTTCTGAATTAATTTGAAATCAAAAATTCCTAAATTACCACAAAAGACAAAAAAGTAATATTAAAATAAATAAAAAAAATAAAAATAAACTTCTCACCCTACTACATCTTAACACATAAGGGTGATTTATTATCCCGATAAATAACCATTATTTACTTAGACTATCTCATTGGAAATAAGTACTCCTAGAGATTTGATCATAGTCATTTTCACAGTGTCATAACACCAAATATGAATATTCTTATCTTCCTTGATGCTATATTTTAGAATGATTATTTCATTAGTTTTAAAAGTAGATAAAGTTGAACCTTATTGTTTCAAATTCTATCTTTATTATTTTATAATTAAAATCTACAATTTAAAATAAATTACTTATTTTCAAACGCAACATGAATGAATTGAAGTTTGGTAGACACACCAAAAACATTTGATGGTTTTAATAGAATACTGGGAAACGTTAAAAAATAAATTAGCCTTTGCTCGATCGGCTAAAAATAAATTTAATTATTGTTTATTTTTAAATAAATTTACCTATTCGGTATAATCACTGAAAATAAACTCAAGTAATGTTTTACTTACAAAGAAGTTTTGAAGATTGTTAATAACAATAAATTGGATTACTTTTACCATAGATACCTTGGAAGTGAGTTTCTTTATTATTACTTCCTTCATTCCGAAATATTTGCTATATTTTGTTTTTGGGCACTATTCATCATTTAAGATTATTTTATATATTGCGGCTAATATGTAAGTAATAATATAGTCAAGTGAGGTCTTGCTTGAATCGTCTAATCGCATACTTTCATAATATAGACTTTTTATAATTTTTAAATGTGTATAATTCGACATATAAATAAACAAAATAGTACATTGGATTGCGTAAAAAAGTTAAATGTAGCAAGTATTATGAAACGGAGGATATATTAATTTACCCTAAAATTGATTTGTCAGAGCTCCGTTAATTACTAGGGCCCAATATAGGTATGGCTTGAAAAATATGAAACTTATTAATTATATTTCATTCACTAATCATAATATGCTTTTTACAACATTGAATTTAGTGATATTAGAAAAATACCACTGATTTATATTTTTAGTGTAATAAACATTGATTTTTATTTTAAGTTCTACTATAAAATTATTTAGCGACATTTTATTTGGTGTTTAGTGACATATTTAATTGTTACTATAATTTATAGGGACATTTATGAAAAATGTCACTAGATCCTATGTCGCAAAAACCTTTAATGTGATTTTTATTATGCTGCTAAAGAGCCTAATAAATGTCACTAGATCCTCTATATATATTATAAGAAATTTGAAGCAGCGTAATTTAAATTAAATGTTGATAAATATATCTCACTAAAAGCAAATTATGTTATAGTGATTATAATTAATTTTCATTGAGCATAACATATAAGTACACTGAATCAAATAAGGACAAACGGTCAAAACAAGACAAATCAATTCTCATTACCGCCATTTAGTACCATAAAACAAACGGGTCATCAGTGGATTATTGATCATAGTCGGTGTCTTTCATTTCTTGAATACTCTCATATAGTTGCTCCGTTGTCCAATACTTACTGGCTCTGCATTTCTTTTTGCACGTAACTCAATCTATATTTTACTATTAAGTATCTTTATTTTGACTGAACGAAAATTATGAAAATTACATATTAAATATTAGGTTTTAAGAAGAATAAAAAAACCTCATGTGATTATATTTCCCTTCCTCATTTCAGAGTAATCAATAGCACCAGTAGGCAGTAGCCAATATCATTTCTCTTCCTAAAACGGGGTTCCACTTGGATACTATGTCATTTAATTGTCACATTGACTTATGATACCATATTAAGAAACCAACTCATCTTAAAGCTTAAGCTGATGGTTGAGGTCTCAAGATATCTTATATACCCGAACACTATAAAAGCATTCACGTTTGGCGACAAAGTAAAAATCTGACCAGAGAGGTTAGGCGACAAAATAGGCGACCAAAAGCCTTGTTCTCAGTTGGCGACAAACTCCTTTTGTCGCCTGTTTTGTCGCCTGCACCATGTTTGTCGCCTAAATCCTTAGCGGGAAAAAATGCACTGTTCTATTTTCAAATTTAGATGTTAGTCGCATAAATTGTCGCATACTTTTTGTGTTTTGCCTATATACCCAGGTAAATGTTAGTGTTTGATACGCCAAACGCAAAAAATCAAACACATTTCTAAGTATTTGATTGTGAACGAACGCAAAAAAACTCGGTTTTGTGAAAAGGTATATTTCTGACATTGTAAATTTTTTTTTAAATTGTACATGTATGATTATTATTATACGTAATTATGCATAACAATAAATCTTTTGTTGATAATTTATTTTATTTATTTATACATGTTTGATATTTGATTTTTGTAGGTTTTTTATTTGTTTTATTTGTGTAAAATTACTCTTAATTTTTTGAAATATATTTTTATATTCGTATTATGATTAAATGAAATAGTATTAGATTAATTTAATATTTTGTTTATTTCAGTACGATTATTTGATGTATCAATTTGGTTTGTTGATGTGTTATTTTTGTTTATCATAGCATGTAGTTTATTTATAGTTATAAGCTTAAGTGTGTTTTAAAATTTAATACAGGTGTACACAATGACGGATGACGGTAGCTATTATTTGTACAATAGAAACTGGATGTACGAAAGAGAATTTGATGACGGGTCTTTTAATATAGAGTTCATTAAGGGATTAGAAGAATTTATAAAATTTGCATTGTCGAAGAGTCGTTCATCAAAAATAGATGTCCTTGTGCGACATGCAAATATGTTGTGTTTAAAAATCCAAATGATGTGAGGGAGCATTTGCTAAGGAAAGGTTGGAAGAATATTACGATTGTAGGTATCATTACGATATTGCCGCCGGTGAAGGTAGCAGCGGCAATAACGCGTTTGCTAGGCAACAGTTGCCTGAAGATGTTTTACCCGAAGAGCCGATAGCGGAGGAAAATAACTACGCTCGTATGGTGCATGATGCTGTTGCGAGTAGATTTCCGAATGCGTACGAAAACATTTTTCCCCAAAATGAATACGGTTACGTGGAGGCGCAGTCGCCTGAGTACGCAATTCCCGAAGAGCCAAATCCGGAGGCGAAAAAGTTTTTTCAAAGGTTCAGTGCCGCAAACAATCCACTATACGAAGGTTGCGAAAATTACTCTCAGATGTCGATTATAGGTAGGATGACCAATCTAATGACAAAACATAATTGCTCTGAGAGGTTGTATGATGATATGTGCACTTTGATGCGGCAGGCTTTACCGCAACCGAACTCGATGACATCCAGTTTTTACGACACAAAGAAGCAAATATCGGGGCTTGGCTTGCCGTAAGAGAGGATTTATTGTTGCATTAATGGGTGTATGATCTATTAGGGTCGTACTGCTAACGCCAGGCGTTGTCGTACATGTTCGATAACAAAGTGGGTCAGAGACGACATGGGAAATAGACGAATTCCAAGGAAACAATTTATATATCTTTCGATTGGCCCACGCTTACAAAGGTTGTATGCATCTCGAGTGAAGGCCTGTGAGATGAGATGGCACGCTGAGCACCACAACGAAGAGGGGGAAATGTGTCACCCGTCAGACTCGGAGGCGTGGTAACATTTCAACGCAACACATCTAGATTTTGCTGCTGAGATTAGAAATGTGAAGCTTGGTTTGTCTACAGACGGATTCAATCCGTTTGGTTGCTTAGGAAGATAGTATTCGTCGTGGCCAATGATCCTGACACCGTACAATCTCTCTCCGTGGATGTGCATGAAGACACCATACATGTTCTTGACAGTCATTGCGCCAGGGCCCGATAATCCCAAGCAGAACATTGATATTTACCTGCAGCCTTTGATTAAGGAGCATAAGATGTTGTGGAGAGACGGCATCCTGACCTATGATGTGCACACGGGGTAAAACTTTTGTCTTAGAGCGGCATTGATGTGGCAATAAGTGACTTTCCGGCATATTCGATGTTATTTGGTTGGAGTACTCACGGTAAAAATGCATGTCCTTATTGCATGTCCGATTCAAAGGCCTTTTATCTGAGACACAGGAGGAAGATGTGTTGGTTTGACTGTCATCGTATGTTTTTGCCTGAGCGTCATCCGTTAAGACTGGACCAGGTGTTGAGTTACTTGCGGAGCTTAACATGTACGGGATGAAGAGAGTGTACAAGGATGGTGCTCGCGAATATAACGACACGTATGGTCCGTACACTGGGGGGTGGAAAAAAAGAAGTGTGTTTTGGGACTTACCGTACTGGGAAACTAATATGATCAGACACTGTCTTGATGTGATGCACATTGAAAAGAACTTTTTCGATAACATTTTTAATACAGTGATGCGTGTCGAAAAGGGAACAAAGGATCATATTGGTGCACGTAGAGACATGCAGGAGCTCGGCATCAGAAGTGCATTGCATCCAGTGGGGAACGAAATCCCAATGGCATCTTATACTCTAGATGATAGAGGGATTTATGCTCTGCTTTACTGACTGAAGACGTTAAGGTTTCCAGATGGTTATGTGTCCGACTTGGCTAGGAACATTGACATGAACAAGCATTCCATATTCGGAATGAAAAGCCACGATTGTCACGTTTTCATGCAACGCTTAATTCCGATTGCCTTTCGTGAGCTTCTCCCTGTACCTGTTTGGGAGGCTCTAACTGAGTTAAGTTTGTTTTTCAAGAAAATAACTTCTCCAAGACTAAAAACATCTGACATGATGAAATTAGAGTCGGAAATACCAATTATACTGTGCAAATTGGAGAAGATCTTCCCCCCCTCGTTCTTTGACTGCATGGAGCATTTACCCGTCCATTTACCATAAGAGGCAAGAATAGTTGGACCTGTTCAATATAGGTGGATGTATCCATTCGAACGGTATGTGCACGTCATCCAATTAATATTTATGATTTTTTAATTGTTTTATTATGTATTGTCTAATTAATATATTTTTTTACAATTAGGTACTTACGTCATTTGAAACTCAATGTTGGAAACAAAGCCCATGTTGAAGCGTCAATGTGCAATCAATATCTTACCGAAGAGGCTTCTCATTTTGTATCTCATTACTTTGAGCCAGAGGTAAGATGTAGATATAGAGACCTTCTTATGCACGACGACGGCGGTGAGAACAATGATAGATCAGGTGTCCTTCCAATTTTCACTCACCCAGCACTACAACATAATTTGCTTTTAGTGGGATATATTTAGTGACATTTAATTTAAATGTCGCTATTTCAAATTTCTTATAGTGTATATAGAGGTTTTAATGACATTTATTAGACCATTTAGCAGCATATTAAAAAGTCACACTAAAGCTTTTAGCGACATAGGATCTAGTGACATTTCTCACAAATGTCACTATAGACTATAGTGACAATTACATATGCCACTAAAGACTAAATTAAGTGTCGCTAAATCACTTTATGGTGGAACTTAAAATAAAAATCAATTGCTACACTAAAAATATGAATCAGTGGCATTTTTTTAATGCCACTAAATCCAATGTCGCAAAAGGCTAAATTTGTTGTAGTGTAGTCAGATTCCATGGGAGGGGTAAAACAAAATTGATAGACGACGATGATCGTAAAATCGCACACTGGTATGTTCTGATGAACTGTCTTGAGGTTGATCCTTATCTGAGAAGGTCACAAGTCAGCTACGTTCTTCTGTGCCTCCTTCCATGCCGCGACTCCAGTTCGATGCTTTACTCGAAGACCAATTTCCCATATTCTTCAAACATTACGTAAGTGTCTGTTGTTTTTCTTTTGATATTACTGTTCATATAGTCTAACTCTATGTTTGGTATTTACAGGCTTTTCTTGGATCAGCTTCGTCTGCTCACGGCCAAATCTTTGAAAGACATGGCAAAGGGACCTTTGAAGTATGCAAAAACGTATAACATCTGTTACGTCAATGGTTATAAGTTCCACACTAACAAACACGCTACGAGAAAAGCCGCAGACAATAGCGGCGTGTGTGTTAAAGCAACCGATGACAGTGAAGACGGAGACGACTTCTACGGCGGGTTTGAAGACATTATAGAGCTTGAATATCCAGCAATGCCAATTAAGAGAGTGACTCTATTCAAATGTCACTGGTATGACACGAATCGTCATGGACGTGGATCTTTACTGCGTGTTCCTAGAGCGCTACGGATAGTAGAAACAAGGCGTATCCATGTTGAATCCAAGTTTAAGACGAGATTGGCGAGCTGTGTCGGAAAGTATGACCCATTTGTCCTAGCTAGTCAAGCGACCCAAGTCTACTACATGGCGTATCCAAGTTTAAGACGAGATTGGCGAGCTGTGTGCAAAGTCAAGCCCAAGAAATACCAAGTCAGTGTTGCTACAACTAATGAGGTAGATGACAGCGCATTCCAAGAGGAACAACGTATACACTTTCAGGTCTCATATGAAGACAATGTTGACACATCGCTTCACAATTCTTCCGGACAATTCATTGAGTGCGAGGATGAACCGGAATCGCCGACACCAATTCTAGACGAAGATGCTGATGTTGATTTAATATTTTCCGGTGATGAGCAAAACAATGATGAGGCTGAGTATTTTAGCGATGAGGGTGACTTGGATGTAAACTATTACTAGTATTAATTAATATACTGTATCTTTTTATTGTATGTCACTTTTATTATTTTTACTGTTTGTTTCTAATCCTAGTCATTAATATTTTAAATTTTTAAAAAAATTTTTTTAATAATAATAATAATAATAATAATAATAATAATAATAATAATAATAATAATAATAATAATAATAATAATAATAATAATAATAATAACAGTAATAATCATAATAGAAATTAATAATAAACATAATAATAATAACAGTATTAATAATAATAATAATCATAATAATAATAATAGAAATTAATAATAAACATAATAATAATAAAATACTTAAATACTAGGATTATACTAATTAATACAAAACACGTTTTCAAAAATACTAGGACGGGGTTGAGACAAGTACCCATCTAAATAGGCGACACAATAGGCGACTAAAATCGAGGTTATGCTGAATTTGGTCGCCTATTGGGTCGCATAAATGAAGGCGATACACACAAATCTTGAATTGAAAGATCCCCAATATACTATTGTGCGTCGCCTATTAGGTCGCATAATATTGCCTATATATACAGGCATCCCATACGTCATTTTTCACATCAAATTTCACTCTCATTTCTCTCCTTCTAACCCTAATACCATTACTATTCTCTACTGATTTTCGTATTCTAACCCTAATTTTCCCTCCCTAAGTCTTCTCTACTCTTACATTTTAACCCTAATTTTTCACTTATTTCTTGTTTTGGCCGGTTTTTTTAAAGTATTTTCCGGCATACTTTCCGGTTGATCTACTTGGAGCAAACTGATCCTGTGTTTTAAAGGTAATGTCGTTTTTTTTATCATTATTTCAAACTTTTTTTGTTATTTTCTTGTTATTTTTTTGGTTCCAGATTTATCTAACTTTGTTTTTTTTTGAAACATATGTGCAATGTGCTGTTTTATGGGTGATTTCGACATTTTTTGGGGATGCTTGCACATCAGGTATGATTTGTTCTTCGTTTTTTTTTGGTTTTTTGTTTGGGTTTTATCATGCATGTATAAT
This sequence comes from Amaranthus cruentus, assembly GCA_019425755.1. Taxonomy (NCBI): domain Eukaryota; kingdom Viridiplantae; phylum Streptophyta; class Magnoliopsida; order Caryophyllales; family Amaranthaceae; genus Amaranthus; species Amaranthus cruentus. The sequence continues at coordinate 13,761,449 of CM033453.1, read as the reverse complement.
GTGGTTGTGGTTTTATCATGCTGTTTTCGTTTTTTTTATTTGTTTTGTTTTCATTTTTTACGAAATTTAGGGTATTTTTAGGGTTTTTTGTTTGGAAATATGTGGTAGTTTAGGGGGTTTTTTAAATTTTGTTTATTATTCTTCATGCATTTGGACTGATTTTTTGGGATTTGTTGAGTTATTCTTCATGCATTCGAAATATTTTGTTATTTGGACTGATTTTTTTTAGGGTTTACTATTTCGAAATATGTGGTAGTTTAGGGTTTTTTTGTTTGAGTCTGTTTTACTGATTTTCAAAAATCAAAAAAATATTTTTGTTACTTAGTATTTTTTTCCGATTTTCGAAAATAAAAAAAATATTTTTGTTACTTAGTATTTTTTTTTATGATTTTCGAAAATCAAAATAAAGTGTTGTTTGAGTTTTATTTACTGGTTTCGAAAATCCAAAAAATAAAGTGTTGTTGAGTTTTTTTTACTGATTTTCGAAAATCAGAAAAATATATAAATTTTACTTAGTTCTTTTTTCTGAATTTCGAGTTTATTTTCATGTTGCTTTTTCTATTATTTACTTGTATATTTTTATGCTTGTTAGTATATGTTATTTTGAATTTATAATGATTCTGATAATAAGGTTATTATTCAAGTATGATATGTTTTGTTAAGTGAGCTTTGTTATTATTCAAGTATGATATTTTTTAATTTTGAATGAATGTTAGTATAGCTTAAGTTGAATATATCTTAATTCTAAAATTAGTGTATTTTTGGCTTTGTGTAGTCTTTATTTGACATAGCGAATATGACTGATAACCCAAACAATAACCCAAACAACCCTAACAATGAATTCTTTGATTTTTTGAGTTTCGACTAGAACAACATCTCGCCTAGTGACTATGTTTTCCAATGACCTGGTTTCATGCACACCCAGCCCTTCCTTGCACCAACTTTTCAACACGCCTGATCCGGCCACCAAACCTCCCTTTTTCCCAACTTTTCTCAACCCTTCACCAACCAACCCCCTTGCCAATCCTTCCAAAGCTTGCTCAGCCAACAACCCACTTTCTCCTGAAATACTCCTATTGCCCAGGGAGGGGTCTTTTCCAATTATCAACCATATGACCCCTCCCAAATGGGATACCTTGGGTCATGTTCTCCTTTTCCTGCCTCTGCCTCTCTTCCCAACCAGAACTAATATTGGTGCTGCCACAACAACCCCAATTTGTTGTTGAGGAGGTTGATGAGGAGGCGTTCTCAGAACTCCAGGAAGAGGGCTCTCGTGACCAACCGTTCGCCAATCCCAGCTCCTTTCCCCACCCCAAAGCTTCGGGATATTCACGGGGATCGTAGGCCATTACTACCATGGCTTCGCCAACATCTCGGTAAGTTATCTTTAATAAACGAAATGAATTAGGTTAAATAATAGAAATGTTAATTAATCGTCTTTTATTAGATTTGATCGTGCCGTGAAACCAACCCTAGACGGGGCGTCTCTTCCAAAATCGGAAAGACGTTTCGACTGTCTTTAGACCCTCATGGTACTTCTTGGAAGAAGGTGCCAGAGGCGGTTATAAAATTTTATTGGGACGAATTTAAGGTAAACGTTAACTACTTTTCTTTAAATTTAGACAAAGTTAAATTCAATTCTCATAATTTACAAATTTTTTTTTTCTTATTTTGAATTTTCATATAAGTGGGATCCTCAAATTGATAGAGAGGTCCATAAAGGATGGTACAAAACATTTGCATTGGTTGAGAATACAATGAACAAAACTTAGAGCGAAAAGCTGAGAGTTGCGTCCCAAGGGGAGAGGGAGGATAGGAGGGAAAGTGAGCCTTGAGATCGAGGAACATGAACCCCCATCTGACTTTGCCCAGGAGTTTTTGGGCGCTGAAAAGTTACTCCGAGGCCAGGAGTTTAAAAACCAAAAGCTCTCACGGGGGAGTAACAAGCGTAAAGGGGACTCGGTCGCCACCTTCCCCACCCGAGTGGTGGCCCAGTATCCGTGAGCATTTAGCAAAAAATGGTAGTTAATTTACATTAATAATTTCTTTAACTTTTTCAATAATTAATAGTTAACAAGTCTTTGGTTTTGAAGGGAAGAATCCGGACGTAGAGCCTACTCATACGAGGTTATTGTTACTGAACCAAAGGAGTGCACCAATCGGATGGGTGTGTCCTCATTCAGAATCGAATAAAAAATTGAAGTAAGTTCATTATTTATTGTTTATTATTTAAATTTATTGTTTATTATTGAATTATAAGTAATATATTTTCCGATTTTTATGCTGAGCACTAAGTAAATTAGAAGTAGGAAACTAGAATGGGTGTAGAGCGCTCTACTTCTTTACGTTAGCGCGATCATGGCGGTAAATAATAATAAAGCGAATTCACCCCCAGGTACTTACGGTTTGGGGTCGCCCAGCGAACACTACTTCCTAACCTTTTTGAGAACCATTTCACCCCAGGAAGCAGCGAAACTCAGTGAAGAAATGAAGGGCATCTGAGGCGATCACGAGCCATGATGAATTTTTGTATTTTCATGCAAGCTCAACTTCTAAAGAAGGACCCCTTCTCAAGATCAAATAGAAATACGACCCGTTACGTTCTCGAACAAACTTGCGAGTATTTACAAACCACACTACACGGGGAAAGCAGTAATGCTTTCCGTGGTTTGGGAGTTTTAATATTTTTTATTGTATATAAATTTATTTTATTATTATTATAATATAATAAATAAATATTAATATTAATAATAACAAATATTCTTTTTTTTTTATTCGTCAGAAATAATTAGGCGACTCAATTGGCGACGTACTTTATTTTGTCGCATAGAGTCTGGCGACAGAATAGGCGACAAACAAATTAAAGGCGACAAACTTTTAAGCGACAAAGCGTTTTGTCGCCTATTTTGTCGCCAAATGGCTTATGCGACAAAGTAGGCGACTTTTCTGCTTTGTCGCCTAATCCTTTTGTTTTTGTAGTGGAACATAAATCTTTTAACATTTATTTGCCGAGTAAAATCGAAATTGTTCCAAAAACTTTATCGCCTTCATTAAAAAGAAGGTGTGGAGATTAGAGGTAGTTTTAGGGCTTTGTTTACTTAACTTTTTTAGTGTATGGGTATGAGAAAATCTCAAGTATTAAATTTCATTCTTGTGTTTGCAATTCTTTGTTACCACTTGTTGAGGAGTTAAAACAAAGTAATTGTATCAATTAAATATGAGAAAAAATTATTGAGAATAATTCCTGTTTTTTAACGTTTTTCTTTGAATAACCCCTACTTTTGATTATTCATATGTAATCCGAACTTTTCACTGTATTTACTCACAGTATCCCCTTCGTAAATTTGACCGACTACAACAAGTCGAAAGTTGATTTGAATAACTTCAACCAAATAAACTTTTGTCATTCAATTACACTTGCAAAAAATTCCCAAATTCATTTCACGCGAAAATTCTAGTGTTCATCACAAAAACCCTAAATTTTCATTTCTCACCATATCACCCCCAAATTCATAGAAGGAAGTTTGAAATCTGGTTGTTTTTGTTGTTGTTCTTCATAAAAATGGTAAGCTTTTATTCTCATGGAGGTTTTGGTATTATTATCGGCTTAAATGTGCGAATTTCTGATATCTTTGAATTGAAAACACTTAGTTTTAGGAAGGCTGAATTGAGTTTTCTATCTCCTAAACTTTGGTTTAACAATGGAGAAATAAGGTAAGAAGGGGGAAGAAGATGGCAGCAATAAGAAGGAAGAGAACAAGTGATAAACGACTCAATCACCTATTGTAGCCAGTCCAATTTACAAAGCAAGTGTTGTGAGCAAATGTAGTGAAAAATTTGGATTACTTATAAATAATCAAAATTATGAGTTATTTACAGAAAAACGTAAAAAGTAAAGATTATTATCGATAATTTTTCTTAAATATTAATACTAAGTAACGGAAATGGTTTGTTGTTTTTATTGTTGAGCTTAATTTTCATCTACCAAACGAGAATTTAATATGTTTTGGACACAATAAAAAAAGCCAAAGCACGTACGTTGTTTAATTTCTTATTTTAGCACTGTTTGATGGCCAAAAAATAAAAATTCCCAATTAATAATCGTGATTTGTAAATAATCATAAAAAGACAAAAATAATAACATTAAAATAAATAAATTCAAAAAAGATAAATTAAAACAACAAACCTCTCACCCTATCACATCTTAACCCATAAAGGTGACTTATTAGCTTCATAAATAACCGTTATTTACGTTGACTTTCTCGCCAAAAAAAGCATGTAGCTATCCGCTATTGATTAACCTAGTTGGTGTCAGTTTTGTGGTTGCATTTTAATTCCTACACAATTATTAAAATGTTCCCTATGCTGATATAATGCATGAAAATATTGTACTACAACTATTAGACTATGATCATATATAGTTTCGGTTATATTCTAGGACGATAATTTGTAAGCTTGTGTAAGCTCTTTTTGTTTTTTTTTTTTTGTTCCTTTTATGAATTGAATTATTTGTTGAAAATGATACACATGTTTAAGAATTGGAAATTTATTAGAAACAACCTAATGTTAATGTATATATCTCTTTGCAAAAACAGTTTCAGTAATTTTTTTTTGCAAAAAACTACCTCATATGAGATATTCTTTTGTAAAACACTTCCACATAACGAATTTCGATTTAGTCTCTTGACCGTTGAATTGAATAATTGACCATCACTTATTTGTACTTTCCTCCCAACCTTTACTCATTGCAACAACAATGAGTCTTTTAGATTGAGTTATTGACTTAAAAACTATCAAAACAAATAAAAGTAAAAATTAAACATTAACAGTAAATCAGTAATCTCAACTACATGGGTTGAGAAACCAAAAATTCAAACTCCACAAAACCCACTAAAGTTCACTCCTTATATCATACAAAAGAAAATTCAAAGTTTAAAATGGGAGAGAATAAAAAAAGTTTTATCTAAGCACTAAACAAAATCAACATAATAAGTCACAAGGCTCCCCATTGTTCAACCCTCAAATTAACAACAAAAAGATCTGTTAGAGCAAGACTTAAATCTCACGCACTCATGTGGTGGGTCTTCGGGGTGCCGTGATGAGGATACGACAAAGAACAAATGTCTTGATCGTGGCATGGGTCGAGGAGAATGTTTGCATGATCAAGGAGCATGTTCAAGTCAAGCCAACAACATAGAAGACGAGCTGCTCGACCTGTCGAGCATTATGGCTCGGTCGAGCGTTAACTCAGAGGGGAGGCAGTAGATTCTGGTCAGCCGCTCGCCTGGTCGAGCTGAAATCGCTAGGTCGAGCAAAGGCCTGGGCGTGGATCAACGACATTCTGTTTTTTCGGGATTTGTTTGTGGGCTTTTACCCATTTGGTCCTAGGGTTTCTAACATGTGATAGACTATATAAGAGGGCTTAGAACATCATTAGAAACATGTGTGGAGAGACTACACAAGAGAGAAAGCTAGGGATAGAAACCAAAAGAGTCTTCTTTTTCTTCTCTGTGTTAGTTTAGGGGTGAAATCCATTGTTGAATGGATTCACTATCTTAAAAGGTTGTTCTCAAGTGTGTTTGGTTTGTCATTAGTGTAATATTGATTATATTAATGAAGGTAATCATCTTTTGAGGGGTAGTTATCATTAGATACCTCATAAACACATTGTTTGTTGTTGTTTGTTGTTCTCTTGATTATTACTCTGTTTTCTTCTTATCTTCTGCCATAAGTTCTACCATTGTTTGGTCCTGGAACTTTTCTTTCAAGATCAAAATTTGAAATTGTTATCAACAATTAAACTTAAAAATCACTGACAAGGTGTGAACAATCAAACATTGATAGCTGAATTTGGCCGAGTTGAAATCAAACGCGGTGCAACAAATAATGATAACGAGCATAATTTATAATGATGACGAGCATCTGCAAGTTAATACAACTGATTGACCTCTCGGCCTAAAGATTACCCACACGACCCGTCCCAACATTTGCGGGCTCCTATCTTTATGAGGATTGTCGTGTACCACTAGTTTATTTCATTTCGTTACGATGCATTAGGTCATCATAAATAATAAAATATAATAATTCAGAAACCACTATGACATGTGGCGCTTTTAGAATGAAAGTTGTGGAATTTCTATGGGTTGCCATAAATGATAGAGTTTGGAGTGATATTTTGGTGGATGTTCAGTCTCTCATATGACGCATCTAAAAAGTCATATGGTATGAAAACTAATTCTTGGAATGCCAACTCGTGGAAGTTAATGTAGATGCAACAAGCTTTAAATTTAAGGAATTACAAGGCACAATATCCGAAGTTTTTATTGGAGGTGGAGATTTAAGCATTATAGAAGAAAAAACTTTGGAATTTGTAATGAGATATGCTAATAATGTAGATGCAACAAGCTTTCATCCAATCGATTATTTTGAATGGATAGAAATGAAAAAAGAGTCTCCTTTTATTTCATAAAGAGTCAATTTTAATTTTAAATGAAAAGAAAAAAGTCTCTTTTTCTCATAAATGAAATTATTAATATATATTATATCAATATAATATTTTATAATTGGAAAAATTATAAGAAACTACCAAATCTATACACTTTTTTTTAAAAAAAACTACCTTATCTAAAATATTTTTACAAAAATCTACCTAATATAACACAAATGTTTGCAAATGACTACCACCTTTTAATTAATCATGTGCCACATGCGTGCTGGTCAAAGTGTTAAACTAACGGTCAACTGACGATATTCGTTAAAAGGTAGTCATTTGCAAACATTTGTGTTATATTTGGTAGTTTTTTGCAAAACATTTTAGATAAGGTAGTTTTTTTAAAAAATGGTATAGATTAGGTAGTCTCTTATAATTTTTCCTATTAATAAATCATGTATTATTTATAATAAAAAAAAGTTACACAAATTCTTGTAATAGACCGTCTGTAGCATAGACGGGTAACTATGGGCCAACCCATTTTGCAAATTAGTAACTAATTAGTCATCACCCTTATTTTTAAATTTAAAATCATTGGGCTGGGCTATTGGGAGAACCGTCTTTGCCATAGACAGTCTCTCAGGAGACCTTCTGAAAAAGTTATGGCTGCTTGTGAAAATATGGGTTCTGCAATTACAAGGATTGAAGATGGAGATTCATCAAAATCTGATGATGAAAAGAGGAATAATCTGATACCCACTACCCAATTTTTATGTGGGCAAGACTTAAAGTTGGGTATTGTCAATTAATAGGGCAAAATTGATGGGTGAATATAGCAGACTGGATGATGACTTATGGCTCTCTAATTCTCTTGATGATGAACCGTAGAGGAAGAGCTACAATGGCGTCTTTTACCTTCTCTAAGTTCAATTGATTTTTATTGGGATTTTGTTTATTTGTGGTTGATTGCTTGAGCTTGATTATTTCATTTAATTTGTTGACTGAGTTTACGCTTCATGTTGACTGGGTTTGTAATTAGCAAGATATGTTGGGGATACCATTGAAATTCGAAAAAACACACAGGTATCAAAAATAAAGTGTAATAATAAAGGTACCATTAATAGTTTCCCTATATTTTACTACCAAAATTATGCTAGTTTTTCATTAGAATGTCTACCAAATTGTACCTACTAGGCTACTACCAAATAATAATGCATTAGTGTCCTGCTTCAATTAAAACTTTCGTTTTCATTGGTTTAATAGTTTTGAAATTAGCATCTCAATTATCAACTGACCAACCGTTTTGACAAGGTGTATTAAACAATCAGGTCTGAATTCACTTGTGCGTGAATTTCGTCACATGTCACAATTAATAAGTAGATAGTTCTGTAATCTGTATGCCAACTGCTCCATACTCTCAACAGCAGGGCCGACCATGAATTTTAAGAGGCTCATGATAAAATAGTAATTATGGATTCTTAATTATTCCCTTCAACTCAATTTAATTGTCTCATTTGAGTTGGGCGCACATATTAAGAGTGAGATGGAGTCCACCAAAAAGTGGTAATTGAATATTTTAATTGATTAAATTAATTGTAAAAGTGGTAGTTGAGAATTGGAAATTGTAAAAGTGATAGTTGAGAATTGAAAATTGTAAAAGTGGGGGTATAAAGGTAAAAAAAATAGACAAAAAAGAAAATGAGACAATTAAAATGAATTGCCCAAATAAGGAAATGAGACTATTGAATTGAGTTGGAGGGAGTACTAAATATATTATTATTTATATATATCTATTAAATATTAGTATAAAAATTCGTGTAAAACACAAGTTTATTAGTATGTAATATATAAAAATATAACTTAAAAAAAATAATGCAACTGTATATTATAATTAAATATAGAGAAAGACTTGTGTGAACATGGTCCAAACTAATATTAGTGTGGACCAAGTCTTAAACTCTACTTCACTCCACTTTACTACACTTCACTCTATTTTACTCCACTTCAATTTACTCCCCTCACCACTCTTCACGCCACAATTTCACTCTAATTCACTCTACTCTTATACTTTCACACTTCTTCCATTTAACTCTTATACTTAAAAAAAATTAAAAATAAATAAATATAAATTTTAAAATATAAAATAAAATTTAAAATTTACAAATAAATAAATAAAAATTTAAAAATCAAAAAATTTAAAATAAAAATTTAAAATTTAAAAAATCAGATATTAAAATAAGATTTTAAAAATTTAAATTTTATAAAAATATAAAATTTTAAAAAACAAAAAAAAGTAAAAATTTAAAAAATTTTAAAATTTTGTACTAATTTGGGAACCACCACAGGACTATTTGCAAGTCAAATATAGAAACCTATGACCACCTAAGGCTAAACATGGATGCAATCCCATTCGGATTATCTGGTATCCGGTTTCTAAAATCGGATAATACACCCGGTTTTTACAATCCGGATAATCCGGATCGGGTACACGGTTTTAAAACGAATATCGGATCCGGATCCAGGTCATGAATATTTGGAAACCAGGTATCCGATATCTGGTTTTATTTAATTGATTAATTTTTTTTTTTACTTTTTTTCGTAAATAAAATGATCATAATATCTCTTAAGCTAACCTTGGGTTGAATATTTTTAGAGAGTTAATATTTAATTTTATAATTGTTCTTCCTTAAACCCATGAACAATAATAATTATTCTTTCATTTTCTTAATTAATCATTTATGACTAAGTAAGTTAAATATTTTTAGAGAGTTTGTATTTGAATTTTATATAAAAAAATATTTTAAGTAAAAATAGAGATAAACAAACGTATGGTTGAACGACAAAAAGACAAAAAAATAAAAAATAAAAAACATTCTAATAAAATCGGGTATCCGGTTCCGACCCGGATTAAACTGGGTATTCGAATTCCGGATACCTGGTTTAATTCGGGTCGAAACTAGATCGCACTTTTAGGTATCCGAAAAACCAGACACTTGGAATTTCGGATCTGGATCGACCCGATATCCGTTTTTGAACACCCTTAGTATATAAGATAATTTTTAACGAAAATACTTTTTCCGTAACACAAAGGTTGCTTCATTTGACTTTTTATCACTATTCACAGTACATTCTTAATTGTTTTTAATATATAATCTATAAGTTAAAACATAGTCAGGTGAGATATTTTTTGTTGTTCTTGTTTACTTTTTGCATTGTTTTAAAGGTAAATTTTGAGCCGTAATATCTCTAAATACGTGGAATTGTAAATAGAGTGAAATAGAGTGGAAGTGTGGAGTGAAGAGCGGAGAGGAGAGTAAATTGAAGTGGAGTGGAGTGTAAGACTTGGTCCACACTAATATTAGTGTTAAATCTATAACTAAATTTTCACAATCATCTACGCACAATGCAAAATATGGTACAAATCAAACAATGTATGTAATATATACAACTATTCAGAGCGAAATGAGATACAACTATAATGTAAAATTTATCTTAAATTTTAATTTCTTAAATGATATGTCAGTAAATTTAATAAAGCCATGCATCGCACAGGGATTATCTAGTTTATACTAAGTGAATGGATATATTCGTTATGTTTTCACATATTTTTCTTAAATATTAAATAACCAAGTAAAATATTGTTAAAATTCTCTAATTGCTTATTTCATATATTATCATTTTATAATTTTTTAGTTATATATTGCTTACGATTAAATATTAAAAATAACATCTTAAATTACATAAAAAATAACATAAAAGCCAATGTGACAAAGAGAAGGACTTGTGTGGATTTGGTCCACACTAATATTAGTGTGGACCAAGTCTTACACTCCACTTCACTCCACTATGCTACACTCCACTCCACTTCGATTTACTCTCCTCCCCGCTCTTCACTCCACAATTCCACTCTATTTCACTCTATTTACAATTCCACGTATTTAGAGATATTACGGCTCAAAATTTACTTTCAAAACAATGCAAAAAGTAAACAAGAACAACAAAAAATATCTCACATGACTATGTTTTAACTTATAGATTATAAATTAAAAACAATTAAGAGTGTACTGTGAATAGTGATAAAAAGTCAAATGAAACAACCTTTGTGTTACGGAAAAAGTATTTTCGTTAAAAATTATCTTAAATACTAAGGGTGTTCAAAAACGGATACCGGGTCGACCTAGATTCGAAATTCCAAGTATCTGGTTTTTCGAATACCTAAAAGTGCGATCCAGTTCCGACTCGAATTAAACCGGGTATTCGGAATTCGGATACCCAGTTTCTTTCGGGTCGGAACCAGATACCCGGTTTTATTAGAATGTTTTTATTTTATTTTTATTTTTTTTTGTCTTTTTGTCGTTCAACCATACGTTTGTCTATTTTACTTAAAATATTTTTTTATATAAAATTTAAATACAAACTCTCTAAAAATATTTAACTTAACTAGTCATAAAAGATTAATTAAGAAAATGAAAGAATAATTATTATTGTTCATGGGTTAAGGAAGAATTATAAAATTTAAATACTAACTCTCTAAAAATATTCAATCCAAGGTTAGCTTAAGAGATATTATAATCATTTTATTTATGAAAAAAGTAAAAAAAAAACCAATTAAATAAAACCAGATACCTAATACCCGATTTCCAAATATTCATGACTCGGATCCGAATCCAGTATTCGTTTTAAAACCGGGTACCCGATCCGGATTATCCGATTTGTGAAAACCGGGTATATTATCTGGTTAGTAAAGACCGGATACCGGATAATCCGGATGGGATTGCATCCATGTTTAGTTGGCCATAGGTTTCTATATTTGACTTGCAAATAGTCTTGTGGTGGTTCCCAAATTGGTACAAAATTTTTAAAATTTTAATTTTTTTTATTTTTAGAAATTTTTAATTTTTTTTTGTCGTTTAAAATTTTATATTTTTTTTTAAATTTTAATTTTTAAAATCTTATTTTTATTATTTTATTTTTTATATTTTTAATTTATATTTTATATTGTTTGATTTTTAAATGTTGATTTATTTATTTTTAAATTTAAAATTTTTATTTTAAATTTTTAAATTTTTAGTTATTTATTTTAAATTTATTTTTAAGTATAAGAGTTAAATGGACGAAGTGTGAAAGTATATAACTTGAAGCGGAGTTAAATAGAGTGAAGTGTAGTAAAGTGGAGTGAAGTAGAATTTAAGACTTGGTCCACACTGATATTAGCGTGGAGCAAGTTCACACAAGTCCATCTCTTAAATGTATCTGATTTATTGCTTTTTTAAAGCAATAACTAAATACTGATTTATTTAAAAATTATTTATCAAATAAATTACTTTTTCATCAATTAAACATATCAAATCTAGGTTAGCTAGGTATATAGAAATGCTATGATAAATTATATAAATAATTTACCAAATTTAGCTTCAATCACTACAAAAAAAGTTCAATTGTAACGCAATATTTTTGACATTTAATCAAAATATCACTATTCTTAGCGTATTATCCTAATATTTTAATCTTAATTTATAAAACTTCTGACAAGTGCACCAAATATTTTGGTGACATTTGTTAGAAACACTGTTATTTGTAGTGACTTTTTATAAAAAAAAAATCATAGTCTACTCTAGGTAATTAAAACATAGTTTATCTAATTTTTTAAATGAACTGGGGACATATGCCTCTCTCATGGTCCCCGCTAACGTGAAACTGTGGGAAGTGTGATTGTGATTGTGATTGTTTGGTAAAATCCTCTTATCAGCCGACTGCCAAGCTAGCTTTAGTTTCGAAGCTCATCGATACCTATTTGGAGGAACACATCAAGCTTTAGTAGTAATAATAGTATAATCTTACTTTTAACAAAATATAGTATCTTATTTTGATTAGATAGTAGTTGCTCAATGCACAACTTTTTTTTATTTTTTTTGGAATATTTATAAATTTATAAAACTAATTTTAAAGGTATAAATTGTAATCAAAATTATTTTGTATTTAAGATTGTATGACTTACAGAAAATTTAACTTATTATCTATTTTTGAAATTGGTTAATGTAATATAACTTTAATTTTTATAAAAATTTTAATTGTATATATCATTATTTTGTGTTTTTTTTTTAAAAAATACATATAGATTATATTGATTTCTATGATACAGAAATTAAGTGATAAGGTCATCATAATTATTTGGAAGGAATTTTTTATGTCACTATTATTAAGACTTTAATAATGCAAATACAAATTACAAATGGGAATTTGTATTTATCCCTTTGTTGATGACAAAATATAATTACAAATAACACTAAGAACACCTTGAAGATTGTTTTGTAACGACAACCGTTACCTGAAAGTTTGATACTTGTTGTAGGCGTGTGATCACTTTCCTTTTGTGATATTTCCCCCACAAAGGTACTTGGGTTTAATCTTGGAAATTCACAGCGAGATACAAACAACACAACACACTCTTAGTACTTAGAGTATGTCACTTAATAACAATGTGTTTAGAAAACTATAAGGTTTGGAAGTTCTAAACAAGAGTTAATTACTCTCTTGGAAAGAACACAAGCAAATTTGAGTTAGAGAATGAGAAAGAGAAAAGGTGTGTTCCATTCATCACCAAGCCCTATTTATACTACTCCAAGTATAGCTAAGGGTCATGACCATTCAACACTAGTGGAAAAAAACTTATTGGTTGCGGTTTTTAGGTACACGCAGCCAATATGAGTAATAAAAATTAGGTAAAAAAAAAATTAAACAAAGGCTGCGGTTTTTAGACTTGACCGCAGCAAATAACAGTTTCAAAAATGAGATCAAAAAAAAAAAACTAAAGGCTGCGGTTTTGCATTCATTCCTCCGAACTTCCAAAAACCTCCTAAGAAAAAAAAGGTTTAACAAATAACCAATTCAAAAACGCGCCTTTTAACGTCTTTTTTTCTAAACCCTACTGTTTCATAAACTACAAACAACACACGCTACTGTTGTTCTTCTTCCTTCGATATTTCTGAAACTTCCTTCGATATTTCTGAAACCCTACTGTGAATGCTATTTCTGAAACTTCCTTCGATATTTCATCATCTTCCTTCGATATTTCTGAAACTTCCTTCGATATTTCATCATCTTCCTTCGATATTTCTCAATTATTTAAGTTTGTGTGCCAAGTTTAAGTGACTGGTTCATCATCTTCCTTCAAACTTTTCACAAACGCTTGCTACTATGTTTTCACAAAAAACGATTGCTACTGGTTCATCATTACTTCTTCCTTCTTCATAAAAACGATTCTTCTTCCTTCTTCCTTCGAATTTTCACAAACGATTGCTACTGTGTTTTAGCAATCGATTGCTACTGTGTTCGAATTTTCACAAAGCATTGTTGTCTCCTTCTACAAAAACCCCATGAATTGGTATTTTATTTTTTATTTTATTTATTTTATTTTTTTTAACATTTTTTAACAAATTGTTCTTATTTTTGTACTAATTTTTGTTAGTATGGTTCATCATGGTATTTTAGAGATTATATGGTTGTGTACTAATTTTTGTTTGTGTTTTTGCATTGTAGGTACATAACTCCATTGTAGAACACTAACATTATCATCTAAATACCAAGGTAATTTCTAATTATACATCAAGTTTTGTTTTTGATATTTTTTATGTGTTTGTAATTATTAATGTGATTTTATTTATGAATTTAGTTGTTTTATTATTAGTTTGTATAATTAGGGTTAATTATGGGTTGCATTATTTTTAGAAATAATTAGCTAGAGTTAGTTGAATGAATGTTTTTATTGTTATATATACATAGGGTTGGTTGAATAAATGTTGTTATTAGAATATACATATTAATATTATTATAGGGTGTATTAGAATTATTTAATTACTTAGTTTTAGAGTTAATTAGGGTTAAGTATATGTACTTTTGATTTATGTGTATTAATTTTGTTTTGAATTAAATAATCACACTTAGGATGACAAAAGATCGTTCTTGGATGTATGGAAGCATTGATTCGTCAGAATTTATTGATGGCGTATTAGAATTTTGTAGTATTGCGGTTGAACATCAAGTTAGGACGGGGGGAGTTGGTTTTTATTGCCCATGTGTCAATTGTGGCAAGTATCAAAGGTAGATAGTGTTTATATCCTTAGGGAGCACATACTTCGACGTGGGTTTATTATGCATGAAACTTGACACACAACACTAATTAATATATATTATTGTGTTGAAATGGTTAGAATTGAAAGTCTTAGTCATATGCTTCAAATTACTTATTAAGTTGCGTTTTTAAGGGTTTTTAAGGGTTTTTTGCACTTTCGCGCATAAAGTAGCTCAAACGTGGTTTGTTATGCATGAAACTTGACACACAACACTAATTAATATATATTATTGTGTTGAAATGGTTAGAATTGAAAGTCTTAGTCATATGCTTCAAATTACTTATTAAGTTGCGTTTTTAAGGGTTTTTAAGGGTTTTTTGCACTTTGAGGTACAATGCATCTTTTCAGAGACGAAATTGGGCCCGAGATTGAGACTTTGGACGACGTGATTCATAGTGAGTCGGATAAGGATTATGATCCGAGGAAGGAGATGGACGACGTGGTTCATAGTGAGCATGACAATGAGGATGGCGACGCACTTGTTAGATACGAGGAATTCGCTGAAGATGCTCCTCTAATTAACAATGATATCAATGAAGACGACCCACCAACAGATGCTCCAACTACAACAATGACATCTAAGAAACGAAAAGGACGAGGTCCTACGAAAAACCTCAAAGTCACGGACCCCATGCACCTCGAATACAACGCATTGGGTCAGCTATGTGGAAAGTGGCGTAGGCAATATGGAAAACAAGTGGGTTTATCGGTTCGCAAGATTTCCATATTGCACGCGTGGAACGAGGTTCCAGAGGGTTTGAAGAGCTCACTATGGGATGATACTATGGTAAGCAACTTAAGTATTTTGATTCATTTACTTTCATTTTAAAATTAATTTAATTTAAATTAATTATTAATTATAATTTTCTTTTGTAGAATCTTTTTCACATCGAGCACGACGAAGAAAAGAAGAGCATTTTTCTTTCAGCTGTTGCTGAAAGATTCAGAGATTTCAAATCCAAGCTCGTAGCTCGTTGGATCACAAAGCGTCACCGTCAGACCAAAAAGGTCAAAACGGGAAACGAAGGTGGAGAAGAAGCACCTTCAAAGATGCCGTATGAAATATGGCCTAACATATCGAAGAATGAATGGGAAGCGTTTGTTGCCAAAAAAACAACTCCCAACGAAGTTGTAAGTATTCCATATTATAGCTTTTCATTTTAATTTACTTTTTTTGATTTAATTAATAAACTAATAATATATGACATTTGAATTCTGTTGATTAATTAGGAAAAGCGTTGTAAAGCTTCCGAGTTAGCAAAGAAAAGGAAGTTTTACCATCACATAGGCCCAAGAACGTACGATGAGTCCCGAAAAGAGTGGGTGGATGCGGGATTATACCCCAATCAGAGTTCTGCCCCGAACTTATCTACGACTACCTCCGTATCCGTGAATACTCCTGCTGTAGATTGGGTGCGGGATTGGTACTGCGGGCTTTATGCTCGAGATGAAAGTGGTAAATTTACCATTTCTGATCCGGGAACGAAGAAGATTGCTGATGCTGTGGTGAGTTTTGATATTATTAAGTATATTCTTGATTTGTTATATACTTAAACTAATTAAGCGTTTTTATTTGAACAGATGGGCTGGAAGGAAAAAGAAGCTACGGGGGAGTTCACCCCAAGAGGCAATGTTGATGCATTGCATATGGTCTTAGGGAAAGACCATCAAGGGCGGGTTGTCGGAAAAGGAGGCGTCCGCGTGGGGATAAAGAAGGCATTCGGCAAAGAATGTGTAGCTACACCTAATGAAGTAGAGACACTCAAAGAGCAAATCACAGCAGATGTCACAGCAAATGTCACAGCACAAGTAACAAAAGACATTCTCGACAAGGTGGCATTGCTGTTGTAGAAGATGGGAGCACCCGCTGTTGACATGGCAAATTTGCTTGCCGAGGATCAGCAAAGTCAACATGGGGATCCTAAGGCTTCGGTGGAGCGAGCACCCGAGCCCATTACCCCCGTAGCACACCAGCCCATACATACCCCTGAAGCACGTAATCCTACACCGGAGACCATGAACTCCGTTGCTTAGGATCCGAAACCATCAACCGAGCCAGTGGTAAAGGTACATATAGTTTTCAAATATATTAGCGCGTATTCATTCAAATTGCAACGTGTCTTAATAACTTATTATGATACTAATTATACTAAACGACAATTTTTCAGGAGGCGACTCCTTGCACTCTTTTGCTGCCTCAATTAGGCGTTGCTCGTGGTGGCGACTTAATTGAGGTTGCATACGGTGTGGCACAGCCTACCCATGAGGGCCAAACAGTGCATTCCATGCCTGTTACAAGTGGCCACATTAGTGTGACGATAGAAACTATCGTCAAGGGGTTCGAAGAATTCTCATTTCCGGTTCCAATGCCAGAATGGACCCTTGAGAAACTATCGGACACGCAAGGTAGTTTCGTCACATGGCCATATGTTTGGGTCCGATTCACAGCCAAGGTAATAATCTTTTGTATTATCTTATTTGTTGTTATTATTTCAATTGCGTGATTATTACTAAGTGCGTAAATGATCCAGATGACGTTAAAGCATACATTGAACGTGCTCTGAAACATTCTTTTGCATCTAAACACACGTTCATTCTGGCCCCAGACGTGGAAGGGTAATTAGTTTTATTTTTGAAATTGAATTTATCTTTTAATTTTTAAGTTCACCTATTCTCTAACTTGTTGATTTTAAATTTTGTTTTGTAGTATGCATTGGATACTTTTGGTCATATGTCCTATGACGACTACGGTGCACGTCTTCGACTCATTACATAAAGGCCAAGCCCTGCCTCGCAACATAAAATTCAAAGGCTTGTTGAATGCGTAAGTTTAAAGATTTTACCAATTTCATTTTACCAACACTATTTGGTATATATTATTGTGTTGAAGTAGTTAGAATCGAAAATAATTGTCATATGCTTGAAATTAAGTGTTAAGTTGCGTTTTTTAATGTTTTGAAGGATTTTGTCACTTTCGAGTGTAAAATACCTTAAACTTGGTTTCTTATGAACGAAACTTGGCACACAATACTATTTGGTATATATTATTGTGTTGAAGTAGTTAGAATCGAAAATAATTTTCATATGCTTGAAATTAAGTGTTAAGTTGCGGTTTTAAAGGTTTTGAAAGATTTTTGTCACTTTCGCGCATAAAATACCTTAAACTTGGTTTGTTATGCACGAAACTTGGCACACAACACTATTTGGTATACATTATTGTGTTGAAGTAGTTAGAATCGAAACTAATTGTCATATGCTTGAAATTAAGTGTTAAGTTGCGTTTATTAAGGTTTTGAATTATTTTTGTCACTTTCGCGCGTAAAATACCTTAAACTTAGTTTGTTACGCACGAAACTTGGCACACAACACTATTTGGTATATATTATTGTGTTGAAGTATTTAGAATGTAAAATAATTGTCATATGCTTGAAATTAAGTGTTAAGTTGCGTTTTTTAAGGTTTTGAAGCGTTTTGTCAAATTCGCGCGTAAAATACCTTAAACTTGGTTTGTTATGCACGAAAATTGTCACACAACACTATTTGGTATATATTATTGTGTTGAAGTGGTTAGAATCGAAAATAAACCTCATATGCTTGAAACTAGGTGTTAAGTTGCGATTTTAACGATTTTGAAGCGTTTTTGGCACTTTCGCGCGTAAAATACCTTAAACTTGGTTTGTTATGCACGAAACTTGGCACACAACAGTATTTGGTATATATTATTGTGTTGAAGTGGTTAGAATTGAAAATAACCCTCATATGCTTGAAATTAGGTGTTAAGTTGCGATTTTAACGGTTTTGAAGCGTTTTTGGCACTAACATATAAAATATATTTTTCCATAGTGTTTTCACCAAGAAAATAGCATCGATTGCGGCTACTACGTTCTTAAATTTATGGATGATATTATACAAGCCGTGAAGAACGTCGTGGTAGAAAACATTGATGCCGTAAGTATTATTTATTATGTTCTCAAATTATAATATTATATATATTAGAAAATATAATTATATATGTTAAGAATTTTTAATTATTTCATATAATATTTTATATAGATTTTAAACGACACTCCAAGGGAACGACGCCAATTGACCGACACGGAAATGCGCGAAGTGAAAGACAAGGTTGTCGTGTATCTTGCTAATTTATGTTGATAGTTATATATGTAATTTCTTAGTAATTATTTATGATTTATTATTAATTAGGACTTATATGCATGTAAATATATATTGTATATATTATATATATTATTATATTTTTTATATATATATATTACAAATTTAAATTATTTATGAAAAATTGTCGTGTAGCTGCTGCATTATTATTAATTGTTTACTGTTTATTATATTTTATTATTAATAAAACAAAAAAAAATTAAAAAACAAAATGACTTAAAGGCTGCGGTTTTTCAGCCAAACCGCAGCCAATAGAGGAATTTTTCAAAATTAAAAAGCCTTATTGGCTGCGGTTGCCCCCAAAAACCGCAGCCAATAAGGCTTTTTTTAATTTTGAAAAATTGCTCTATTGGCTGCGGTTTGGCCAAAAAACCGCAGCCTTTAAGTGAAATAGTTGCTGCGTTTTTGGACCGTAGCCTTTCTTTCAAGCTATCAGCTGCTACCGCAAGTACTGGGGTCCAAAACCGCAGCCTTTGGTGGCCCAAAAACCGTAGTAGATGAAGTTTTTTCCACTAGTGCAATCGCCCATTGATGATCAATATTAATGGTCTCCAATCAATAACATTAACAAGGTATTCATGAGCATTATTCCTCCATATTAATGGCCTCCAATCAATACCATTAACAAGGTATTCATGAGCATTATTCCTCCCAATTACTCCTTTGTAACTCCAAAATTAATATGGAATAAGTAAGGGAATCCAATGCAATCAACTCAAAGGACCTTGTATTTTAATACATATTGTCCTACTAGTATTTGTAGTACTTGGTGATTATATACTTAGGATTATTAGTCACTAAATGTTCAACAATCCCCCCCCATTTAGGGTATAATAAGCCTCTCATTTACAAAACAAAGTTATAATTCCATTTCATGCATCAACGCTAGTATCCCTGCGGATTGAATTAACGCCTAGTACAACACACTTCACAAGTGATCGAGCCAGAGTTGTTATCCATTCGGATTTGAATCAAATGACCCTTCCAACCACTTGAAGATGAAGTACACCCAAAACCAATAACACAAAGTCATTAACCTGACACATTATAAGGCCGTATCCGTATCTTATTCATAAGTTTATCATAGTCAGTATGCCAATCTCGACTACTTGAAGCGGCCACACTTCAAACTTATATAGGTAGGTTCTCAATACGTATAAAACATATCCCCGTGATCCGGATACAACACCAAGAGCTCTTCAACCCTTGATCTTGAGAACTTTCAATGGACGACTACCTCGTTCATCACGGTCTAAAGCAACGATGGGTCATTAAACTTGTTGCTTACAAAAATCAAAAGGACTTTACCACATTGAATTCAGACACGATGTTACTCATGCGTGAATCGGGCTTTTCCGAATGACTTTATTGACATAAACCGATTTCAATTGAAGCTTGTTCAATTGAATCCCTACTCATGGCTTTCGTAAACGAATCTGCCACATTGAACTTAGTGTTCACATAGTCAAAAGTTATGACCCCGTTAGTGATAAGTCCTTGCACTAGGCTATTCCTAAGAGCAATATGACGAGACTTACCAATATACACTTGACTATAAGCTCTACCTAAAGTCGTCATGCATGAATCGCCACCGGTGAGATTGGCTTAGGTAACAAAGGTATCTCAAACATGAGATTCCTCAACCACTCCGCTTCACTAAATGCTGAAGCAAGAGCTATAAACTCAGTTGACATAGTAGAATCAGCTATACATGTTTGTTTCATAGAGGACCATGAGAAGGCCCCTCCCCCATAAACAAACATCCAAATTTTAAGAAAACTTAAATTTGGTATTCTTTTGTACCAAAGTTCATAAGGAGTCTCCTTATTCGTTCTCATTGGAATTCGGTTAAGAATGTGACAAGCCGTCAACATTGCTTTACCCTTAAATCCTTCACTCAAGCTTGAGTAGGATAACATGGAATTTAACCATCTCGCATGATCTAAGATCACATCGACCTCGCCCATACCTTTCATCTGAAGGTCCTTAACAAAAAATCTTTTGTCTTTTGAACTTGTACTAAACTAGTACCAAATATGAGTATGTCATCTACATATAGACAAATGATAATATCATATCCATGGGTATCAAACTTGCTATATACATAAAGAAACATGGAAAAACATCAATAAAAGTTATTACATATTTCTTATTTCCCAATTATGGTGTACTATAAAAGTCACATAGATCACTATGGATTAATTCCAAAATTTTGGATTTCCGTTCAACACTTTTAAATGGTGTTCTTGTGATCTTATTTAACATGCACGTTTTGCAATTTTGAGACATTCTAACACACATAGGAATAAATCATGTTTGGACATAAAAGAAATTTTATCAAAAAATACATGTCCTAGTCAAACATGCTACAAATAATGCAAATCATCTTTATCATTCATGCATTTTAATTTTATGTAATTTTAAATTTGCATGCATTCTTTGCAATTCATGAAATTGATCAATTATGGGGCGATTTTCTACCATCTTATAAGAATTAAAATTACTTACAAGAAACTTTTTGGAACTTGCATCCTCCGCCATGTATTTGTTCTCCAAGGCGTCTCATAATTCCTTAGAGGACTCATGGTATTGGTAGATATCAAATAGCGAGTCTTGCATTCCATTGAGAGTATGGCCCCGGCAAATGAAATCATCATTTTCCCACTTACTCATTTTCCTTGTTTGTTCAAGGGTTTCATTTTCCGATTCCTCCGGTTTAGGTGTACTTATCACGTAATTAACGCTCAAAGTTGTTAGGAGGAACAACATCTTCTTTTGCCAACGTCGAAAGTGGACACCGACAAACTTTTCTAACTTAGCAAAGTTAGATGTAAAATCCTTAATAGTTGTCATCCCGAAGAAGATATCACAAAAGATTATTAAGACTTTAATAATGCAAATACAAATTACAAACGGGAATTTGTATTTATCCCATTGTTGATGACAAAATAAAATTACAAATAACACTAAGAACACCTTGAAGATTGTTTTGTAACGACAACCGTTACCCGGAAGCTTGATACTTGTTGTAGGCGTGTGATCACTTTCCTTTTGTGATATTTCCCCCACAAAGGTACTTGGGTTTGATCTTGGAAATTCACAACGAGATACAAACAACACAACACACTCTTAGTACTTAGAGTATGTCACTTAATAACAATGTGTTTAAAAAACTATAAGGTTTGGAAGTTCTAAACAAGAGTTAATTACTCTCTTGGAAAGAACACAAACAAATGAGAGTTAGAGAATGAGAATGAGAAAAGGTGTGTTGTTCCATTCATCACCAATCCCTATTTATACTACTCCAAGTATAGCTAAGGGTCATGGCCATTCAATCACCCATTGATGACCAATATTAATGGTCTCCAATCAATACCATTAACAAGGTATTCATGAGCATTATTCCTCCATATTAATGGCCTCCAATCAATACCATTAACAAGGTATTCATGAGCATTATTCCTCCCAATTACTCCTTTGTAACTCCAAAATTAATATGGAATAAGTAAGGGAATCCAATGCAATCAACTCAAAGGACCTTGTATTTTAATACATATTGTCCCACTACTATTTGTAGTACTTGGTGATTATATACTTAGGATTATTAGTTACTAAATGTTCAACAACTATTAGGGAAAATATTATGTAAATATTTTATCTTAGGAAAATATTAATTCCTATTATTATTATTATTATTATTATTATTATTATTATTATTATTATTATTATTATTATTATTATTACCATTATTATTATTATTATTATTATTATTATTATTATTATTATTATTATTATTATTATTATTATTATTATTATTATTATTATTGTTATTATTATTATTTTTATTATTAGTATTATAGAGAAAAACATTACAAGAAGTTTGTAGGGAGTCGAGCAACAAGCTGGGCACTCACACCCTTTTGAATACAAAAAGCTAGCCTATGAAAGATATAGGGGTTAGATTTGGTACAGGTGGAGTTGCTTGAAGTAAATAATGAAATCCTTAATAGTAAGTCAAGCGCGTCTTCACCTAATTCTCCGAAAGTGGAGAAAGGGAAAAAAAGGAATTTATAGCCATTCTCTTCAAACTTTGCCGTGTATTTCTTCCTCTTTCTTTCCACGGCATTAGCTAAATAAGCACCAGGAACCCATGAAGAGACCCCCGTACCAGCAAAAGGCGAGTTTTCGGTCACATCCACACAAGCATCTTTACCTTGAAACCAGTTAAACAGAAGAAGATCCGCTGGCCTAAGGTCTTTTCCCGCTTCCGACAAAAACCCTAAAGGTGTTTCCTTGCGGACGGAAACCCCAGCTTTGCAATAGATATCCGCGAGCATGTCCCGAACCAGATTGTATCAAAATTATTATTAAGTGTCAAAAATTATTATTATTATTATTTTTATTATTATTATTATTATTATTATTATTATGGAAATTCTACATGGTAAGCACCAGGTTAAGGGAAACGCCTGTAATAACTAATCTTGTTTTCGTTTCTACATGGTAAGTACCAGGTTAAGGGAAACTAACTGCCGTAACTATATGGGCTAAAAAAAGTTTGAATGGCCGTTAAAGGGTGAAATTACTATATTGTCGTTGTTTAATTCTCCATCATCTTCTTCTTCCTTTGTTTTTCTTCTCTTTCAAAACCTTTAACTCCATCCATGGGTTGAATATCAGTATGGATCTTTTTATCGTTTTATATGGCTAATTTCTACTCCCTTCATGCATTTAACATTGCAGCATCCAATTTGGTTTCAAAAGTTTGCAAACCAAATTGGATAACTAACTTTAATCCAGCACACACTGTAATTTATGAAATAGCTCATCTTTCACAAATCACAACCTAAGTAAATCAAAGTTGCTAAATTGGATAACTTAACTTTAACCCATCAAAACTAAATCAAACACTTCCTTCCTGAGCATCCAAACGGATTGAATCCGTCTGTACACAAACCAAGCCTAATATTTCTAATCTCGGCAGCAAAACCTGGATGTGTTGCGATGAAATGCCACAAAAATAACAAAAAATCACAATTAACACATCTAAAGCAGGGTACTTGATGTCCCGATCCGATTTTTTCGAGTACCCGATATCCGAGTACCCAAATAAATTGGATCAGGTTTAACTGGGTACCCAAAATGTCAGGTACCCGATTATGAACATCCCTAACTAATAGTTTCTATGATTCTATCTAGAGTCTTCTTTCTTTGTTCTTCCTAGCAAAGGACGATCGAAAGTATTCATTTGGAGCTCCAACCTGTATATCCAGTTAATATTCTTTATCATTCTCAAGTCTATGTATAAATGTGAAAATCAAAATCCGAATGAAATACCTAAGATTGAAACTGAAAAAAAAAAGCATTTCCAAAGGCTTAATTTCATAAATAAGAAAATGAAATTAAGTTTTACAAAAATGATAGATGTTGTGCATTGTTAATCATGTTATGTGGATGTAATGAGTTGATAATTGATTACTAATGGAGTTTGTCTACTCTGAAAATTGCAGGATGCTCCCAAGAAGGCTTCTGCTCCAACTAAGAAAAAGGAATTAAGTGACGTCAAACAACAACTTGAAAATATACCAAAATCGATAAAACTTACATAAGAGAAAAATGAGGAGCCTTCAGGAAGAAGGTTAACAAATTAATCCAAAACACCCAAAATCAAAAAAACTACATCTTCAATTCAGAATCCATAAACAAATCCAAAAAAACATAAATCTCTTTTTGAAAACGAAAGCAAAAAAAAAAATAGAACGTACCTAAAAGTTCACATCATCAACTGTTTAACAACACTTCATCTCAAATTAAATTGACTTATACTGAATGATAAAATAAAAATTACATTAAACTCTTCTACTTTGACTGATTTTAGATAGATATTAGATTTCTTTGTGAAAAATAGAACTTGGAGTGACTTTAACTTTTAAGTTATATTCACATTACGAACAACAGAATAACAAGCTCTATTTATAAAAAATAGCTGGAAGAAAAAATTAACTTCCCTAAAAATAGCCTAATCTTAAAAATAACCTAATAACCTTCCTTAATAATAGGAAGTTATTAGTAAAAAACCTAAATATTAACCGTTATTTTCTACACTCCACCTTCAGTTGAGTTGTAGGTCTTTAACACCCAACTTGTAGAGTATCTCTTCTAGTACTTCTATTCTTAGTGCTTTCGTAAGAATGTCCGCAATCTGGTTCTTGGATGTGACGGATGGAAGACTAATAACTTTCTTTTCAAGTTTCTCTTTTATGAAGTGGCAATCTACTTCTACATGTTTTGTACGATCATGTTGAATCGGGTTCTCCGAAATCCTAATTGCAGCTTCATTATCACAATAAAGCTTACACGGTTTAGTTTGAGAAAAACCAAGTTCATCTAACAACTTTCGAAGCCATAAAATTTTCGTTCTCCCTTTGGCGATACCTCTGAATTCTGCTTCAGTACTAGACAAAGCTACAACCTTTTGCTTCTTACTTTTCCGGGTCACTAGATTACCTCCAACAAAAGTAAAATATCCAGAGGTTGACTTTCTTCCATCTCTATCTCTTGCTCAATCGCCATCAGTGTATGCTGATAAATCAAGATTATAATTAATTTTTAAACAAAATCCCTCGGCCACATGTTCCTTTGAAATATCTAACTATTCTCATCATAGCTTCGAGATGATCAGTTAGAGGAAGATGCATAAATCTTCTAACAATTCCAAGGAAGTATTTAAGATTTTCAAGATCTTTCATCTCAAACTCTTCAAATAATTTACCCTTTAACTTTGCTATCTCTTCCGAATCATATCCTGTTATTATCATATCATCAACATATATTATTAGACATGTAATTTTCTTTTCACGTGTCTTCAAGAATAAAGTATGGTCTGCATTACTCTGTGTATACCCAAATCTCCTCATAACAAGAGTGAATATCCCAAACCATGCTCATAGAGATTGTTTTAATCCATATAAGGCCTTCTTAAGTTTACACCCTTCCTCCTTCTTCAATTTGTGAGTGAAGCCGGGAGGAGCTTCCATATAGATTTCTTCCTCAATTTCTCTACGAAGGAAAACATTTTCAACATCCAACTGATGCAAAGGCCAATCTAGATTAGCAGCAACTGAAATAAAACTCGAATCGTATCAATTTTAGCATCAGGAGAAAATGTTTTTAGAGTAATCAATCCCATAGGTTTGTTTGTACCCCTTGGCTACAAGTCGGGCCTTATATCTTTCAATCAGTATGACGTTTAATAGTAAAGACCCATTTGCATCCAACTGCCTTTTTATCCCTTGGAATGATGTACTTGTCCCACGTGGTATTCTTCCGTATGTCATTAATTTCCTCCTCCATTACTATCTTTCATCCTCTACTCTTAAAGCTTCATCAACATTACGAGGTATATTGTCAGAAAAAAACTGCAGTATGGAAAGAAATAGCCTTCTTTGATAATTTACTCTCAACAATGTTACTAATAGGATTCTTAGATTTTCTAGATTCAAACTCTGGATCATATCTCCTTGGCGGAATTCATCTTGTACTTCTAGGTGGTAATATATGCGTATTAGTTGGAATTGTATTAGAAGTTTGATTAATACTTTACTCGTTCCCACTAACCTCTTCAATACCAACATTCTCATTAGGCACATGTGAAGATAAAGTAGGTGCTTCAACAGAAGGAGTATCAACATTCTCACTAGGCGCGGGTGAAGATAATGTGGGTGGATCATTATTTATTGACTGAGTCAAATCAAATCTTCTTGTGTAGTGACACGAGTTGAACTCCAGGCATAGTAACATGAATCTGAAGATTAATCGGAAGATTAAGTAGTGTGTCTTGATTAGTGTCTCGATTATTAGTAATTGAAGACGAATTATGATTCTCTTGTGCCTCTTGTCTTTTCTGAATATGTGAACCAACTAAGATGTCCACATCTACTCTCCCATTGAGATGGTAGTTGGGCATAATAAAAAGAATCTTAAAAGAAATCACAGTTCATTGTAGTATACATCTTGTCATGAACTGGATCAAAACATCTATAACCCTTTTGATGAATATCATATCCAACAAACACACACTTAATTACTCTAGGTTGCAATATATTTCTATCTCCTTTCTTAAGGTGAACATAAACAAGACAACTAAATACCCGTGGAGGAAGATTACAGGAAGGCGGTATAAATGTAAATTAATTAAAGGTCACATGATGTGTCTTGAAGTCTAACTTTTTTTGTAGGGAGACGATTTGTTAAATAATTTGATGTCGCAATGGCTTCTGGCCAAATATACGCAGGGACATGGGATTTGAACATCAAGGCTCTTGCCATTTCAAGAAGAGTACGATTTTTCCTCTCGGTAACCCCATTTTTTGTGGGGTGTTAGAACACGATGTTTGATGAATAAGACCGTTAGAAGTTATAAACTCTTTCATATCAAGTTTCATATATTTCCCTCCGTTATCAGATCGTAGAATATGAATTTGTTTGATAAATTGTGTCTGAATCAGCGTGTAGAAATTTACAAACATATTAAACACCTCGGATATTCGTTTCAGAAATATACCCAACTCATATGTGTGCAGTCATCAATAAACGACACAAAGTAAGAATATTCATGTATAGTGGCATTTAGCACTAGGTCCCAAACGTTAGAATGTATCAACATAAAAGGTTTATCAGAATGAGATGAACTATATGTATAAGTATGTCTATGAATTTAAGCAAGCACACACGATTCACGGTCTAATGAGAAATGTTTAAAACTCATAGAAGGAAAAAGCCGTTTCAAATATCCTAAAGAGGGGTGACCCAAACGCTTATGCCACATGCGAATCTTTTGTGCATTAGATGTGTATGTAAACATAGCACTACCGTGTTGAGCAACGACATCGACATATAAGCCACCTATCTAAGTATCATGCTTAATAAGCTTTTCAGTCGGAATCTCTTGTACATAACATCCACCAGTACATCAGAGCACACAACAATTTAGTTCTTTTGTAAGTTGACTAATAGAGAGTAGTTCAATAACATCCAAATTCGTGTTACTTTAGTAGACCCTGCTTTTTCTACTTTAACACAATCCCTATTAGCCGTTTGAATATGAGTTCGTCGAGTAGATTTAATTTTTTAAATCTCATTAAGATCATTTGTCATCGTAACTGTCGCACCATTATCAAAAATCCATTTTTTATCAACTTTATAAACCTCACTTGTAATATTATTAGCATGCCCATTTAATTGGGAAAAATAAGTCAACCTTTTTGAAGGTTTTTCGGCTTGTATCCATTGAATATTACTTTGGGCTGGAGTGGGCCGGTCTATTTCGCGCGTGTAACATCATCACACATTTTTCCTTGTTTTTTTTATTTTCTGGGCGAATTTCAATTTTGACCTTAAAAGTATGAATTTCAAAGTAAAGTAGTACTTAAACATATCAATTAAAGCAAAAATTTCAATATGAACCTATAAGTGATCAATTTTGACGTTAAATTAATCAATTCCTACCGAATATATGCTTCTGTTTCACAATTTTAGAACGAAGTTATATAAAATGGTATTATTCTAACATTTTATGGATGATTTTCAAACAACAAATGAGTGGTCAATAAAACTATCAATAATTAAATTTGAACTAAAATTTGGGCCAAGATCAGCTAACACATATTACTCATTTCAGCATTATTATATGGAGCTGAAATTTGGGCCGAAATAGAGTAAAACCCACCTTCAGCATTATTAGCAGCTGGTTTTTCCAGGCTTTTGGGCCGAATTATTTGGGCAAAAAATACCCGGCTCAGCTGCCCCATTCCCACCTAATTCACTAGCTTGTTTTCCAGGAATTTGAGCCGAAATATTTGGGCCAAAAACACCCAGTTCAGCTTCCCCATTCCCATCTAATTTAGAAAATTTGAAATGGATAGGAGTTTCAATAAAAAAAAATCATGGTTTAAGATTAAGATCAAACTTTTCCCAAAAATAAGCGTCAAACTCCCAAAGCTGAGGTCTGGGGCTGTTCGCAGTTACTAAGTGCGAATAGCTAGGTGGACTGTTTTGACCTGTTCGCACTTAGTAACTGCGAACAGGTGCTTTCCTTAAATCAGCACAGAATCCCTCTTTTCCCATTTGCCCCAAATTCGCAAAGCCCTAATATTCAAAATACTCGACTCTTCCTTGCCCTAAAACACCCTAAAACATTCTCCATTCCCTCAATCCTTACATTTCTCTCCTAATTCAACACTTCACATTTAGTCTGGGATAGTCTAGCTTCCTCAAAGGTAATTTTTTTTGTGTTTTTTTCAGTTATTTTCGTTTTTTTAGGTTAGTATTAAACTTTGTTTATTTACTCCAATGTAGGTTAATAGTCCTTCAATCAACTCTCTCTTAAAGCATCCACAATTGATCAAGGTAATGTCTAATTGTTTTAATAGCTTTATATTTGTTGGTTGATGAAGTATTGGTGATGATGAGCATTGATATTTATTCCACATTATATATTATTAGGAAAATACTTATTTTAATTTTATGAACTTATTAATTACCTAATTATTTGAATTTTATGTACATTATATATTATTAGATTATTAGAAGTTAGGATGTTGTTAGGAATTGATGATGATGTTGATTTTGTTTGTATTGATGTAGAAATGGCATCATTTCGTGTGACTATAGTGTGTTTTTGGAATGGTTCCATTCGAGAAAGTAGTGGGAATGTTGATTATGTTGGTGGTAGACGTAAGTTGTTTGCGTGCAAATCGAACATGGATTTGAATGATTTTAAACGTCTTATAAGTTCTAGGATTGGTTTGGATCCCACTAGATTTACCGTTGATATAAGTTTCAAATATTTCATGAGTGGACAATTTACAGCCCTTCCGGTTGAGGATGAGTACGCTTTAGATGCTATGTGGGAGCATTCAAAGATTTCCCATTCTTTAGAAATCTACGCGGAAGTAGTTCCCTTAGGCAAGGTGGTTGCTTCTACTCCTAATCCTACTCCTACGCCTATGCCTATATCCACTCAACATCCCTTTGGTCCTTCCCCTTCTTGTACTCCTTCTTAATCCCCTCCGAATCAAGTTTCAAATGATGAAGTAGTAAACTTAGGAGAAAGTGAGGAGGGGGCACCTTGGGCTGATGATTTTGAGAGTAATGAGATTGATGATGATCCATCTGAGGATGATGTGGATGTGGATGAGGATGCCCTAGCAACTGACATGACCTTAGGAAATATTCCTACAATTGTTCCTCCTACACCCTATGCAAAATGTCCACCTGTAGATGAGCATGAGGAGGACAACTCATGGAGGACTTGGGTTTGTGAAACTACTTACACCGAAGAAGGGGAGTTGTATAAAGGTATGATGTTTGATAATAAGGAAGCTTTCTTGGAAGCTATATGAGTGTATCATATTCGTAGAAATGTGGAGTATAGGACGGAGACTTCAAACCAATCCGTCCTTACCTTGAAGTGTAAGCGGGGTTGTTCATGGAGACTTAGGGCTAGGATTGATACATATACATCTTCCTGGCTTATTGTAACGTACAATGGGACGCATGGGTCTTGTGTTCAGGATAGTGACACTGTCTCGGTTGGACACATTCACTTGACATCCTCTGTTATTAACAATGTGATTAGAAATTGTGTTGCTAAAGACCCATCAATTAAGGTATCTATCGTTCGTCAGATGGTTAAAGATCATTTTGGTATAGAAGTGAACTATAAGCGAGCGTGGTGTGCTAAGCAACAAGCACTGTTGTTCATATATGGAACTTGGGAAGGTTCCTACTCTCTCCTTCCTCATTTTTTAAAAGCTTTGCAACATTCGAACCCGGGCTTGGTTGTTGATTGGTTTTTTAAGGAAGACAATGAGATGGGTGTTTATAGGCGACCCAATATTAGAACCTTCCAACGGGTATTTTGGGCTTTTAAACCTTGCATTGAGGGCTTCAATCATTGTAAACCTCTTACTGCCATTGACGGCTGTTAACTACATTTTATTCATACTTTATCCCCGTTGTTTAATTGAATTATGTTGAGATTTGATGCAGCGATGCTTGTTTTATGTAAGATTTTACGCTTGGTGTGGTATTTTGTTGTTTTGTTGAATTTCAGGTTAAACTTATTAAATCAAGCACTTTTGATGCATACGCTGCTCATTCAGCTCCAAAAAAACTTAAGGAAGCAAGGCCTCGATAAGCCAAGTCAAGAAGATAAGCCGAAACGAGGGCCAAAATAGGCCATTTCAAAGCCACTCGACCTAATCTGGGTCGAGCCAAGGTGGCTCGAGCATCCTGAGACCCATAGTTGAGATCAGAAGCTTATTTAAGCTATGCTGAAGGCCGCTCGACCGGGTCGAGCAATATGGCCCAGCCGCAAGTGAATTTTAACTTCCAGAGCTTCCGATCAATTGCAAGCCAAGACCAAGGCATCAGACATCCGCCGACGTGTCGAGCGAGATGGCTCGGTCAGGACCAAATTCAATCCTTCCGTCCCAATTCTCGATGTTTCTGGCCAGTACGATGCTCGCTCACGGTCGAGCTAGCTTGC
Organism: Amaranthus cruentus; assembly: GCA_019425755.1. Taxonomy (NCBI): domain Eukaryota; kingdom Viridiplantae; phylum Streptophyta; class Magnoliopsida; order Caryophyllales; family Amaranthaceae; genus Amaranthus; species Amaranthus cruentus. The sequence goes on along the minus strand of CM033453.1, from coordinate 13,730,164 downwards.
TCGGTCGAGTAATTAGGCAACAGCTTTCGCATTCTTATAAGAAGCATTTTGGTCCAATTAGATTTTTTCCTTATTTTTGCGCTGAAAGGACTTTGGTAGCCACCCTACCCTATCTCTAGGGTGGCACCTCCCTCCTACACCTTAGGGGTGGTGGAGCAATCATGAAACCACCACCCCCACATGCCTTGGAGCTTATAAATAGAGAAGAGGAAGAAGGAGTGAAGTATCTCAGCATCTAAGCTTTCATCTCAATTTGCCCTATCTTTATTTATATTAAATTCAATTCATTTTTGTTATTGTTTTTTCACATCTTGTTAAGATACAATAGTTAATTCATTCATGATTCTTGGCTTAATTGCAATCTATAATTTCAATATGAATATGTGTAAGTAGTTTGTTTTGGCTTAGGCTAGGCATAATCACCATGTATATAGTTTGAATTGCTATCTTGACCTTTGGCATTGGTTGTGTTGTTTATGGTTTAGTATAGGTTTTGCTATCTTGTTTAGTGTCGTTGAATTGAGGGCGAGAGTCGATTTTTTAATGATAACCTATGCTTAAAAGTTGAATCATCTCCATGAGAATAGGTAGATGTTTTGATTGGAAATAATGAATGTGTGCTCCATGTCTTAATCTATGCTTAGCTCCATGAGAATAGGTGGTTAAGTATGTTTTAGGAAGCTATTGTTGCTCGAGAGAGAACATTAGTATTTAAGATACGTTCTTCCTCATAACAACCCATAACCATGTCCTTAGGTTGAAGTCAGGAAAGACTACCATGGTGAGAAAGCCTAGCCTATGCCTATTTAGCTAATTGATTACTTTATAATTGCCTTAGTTTATTGTGTTCTTAATTGCTTTTCGCTTTTCATTCCGTTCTTTTTAATTGTTTGCTTTAATTTAGTTCTACCTCCAAACACTACTTTATACGTTTTTGAGCTAACTAATCGATTGAGAAACCACTGACATAACCCCCACTCCCTGTGGATTCGACCCGTACTTGTCGTCGTACTAAGCTACGCCGTGCACTTGCGGTATTACATTTTGAAGGACGTAAAGTCCCGATCAACGGCACACACTTGTATGGTAAGTATCGTCATACCTTATTGACTGTCATTGCCCAAGATGGTAATAAGGGAATCTTTCCATTAGCTTTTGCATTAGTTGAGAAGGAGTGTATAGATGCATGGTCGTGGTTCATGGCTTGTATACGTAAGCATGTGACACAGAGGTGCGGTTTATGCGTCATTTCTAATAGACACGCTGGTATTTTAGCCACCATGGACGAGCCGGAGTGGCAACCACCTTATGCATATCATAGGCTTTGCTTACGTCACTTGCTTAGCAACTTTAATCGTGCTATTGGTAATGTTCAATTGAAGAAGTTGTTTGGTAGAACTACTGAGCAAAGGCAACAAGCTAAGTTAATGAATGGCTTAAGGCAATTGCAACTGCTAAACGAGAGGCCGTTTTTTGGATTGATAACGCAGGAGACATGTCCAAGTGGTCGTTATGTCATGATGGAGGTCATAGGTATGGCGTAACTAACACGAATTTAGCTGAAATTTTCAATTATGTTATGAAGGGTGTACGTTTCTTACCTTTGACCACACTAGTTGAATTCACCTTCTATCGGGTAAACGATTATTTTGTTCAAAGACGTGAACGTGTTGGTTCATGGTTACTTGGAGGACACAAGTACACATCGCATGCCATCAAGATTATCAATAGAAACACCGAGAAGGCGAACTTTTATGAGATTTTTGCATTTGACTATAATAGAGGTGTTTTTGAAGTTAAGACTGGGAGGGGAAACAGAGGATCTTCCAAGGGGGGCTAAGATTCAAACAGTGGACTTGCATCAAAAAAAGTGCACATGTAACAAACTGGAGATATACCACCTTCCCTGTTCCCATCTGCTTGCTGTTTGCATGAAACGACACCTATCATATGAGCGCTTTGTGGATCCATGTTATACTTCTCAGAGTTATGCAAGCACATACGAATGTTGCTTCAACCCAATGCTTGATAAGAGGTCATGGCCTGAGTATACGGGTTTTGAAGTACGACATGATCCCGATCAAATTCGTGGTAAAGGAAGGCCTAAGTCTAAGAGGATTGCCAATGAGATGGATGAAGGAAGAAGGAATAGCATCAGTTGTCGTCGTTGTGGGAGTGAAGGTCACAATACTAGAACTTGTAACTACAGGTAATTTGCTCTGTATTAATATAACATATATATTAATATAATATATATACAACTACAACATATAACATTGCATTTATAACATACAACTATATAATGCTATATATCATATATATTAATTTAATATTAAAGTAAGTCACTTTCTACACAGTGGTACAGGAGATGGATCCAGCAGCCCCCGGACCCCAAGACCCTAGTGTCTTGACTATGTAGGAGGAACACAGGAGCACTCCTCTCTGGGATGCCGAGGTTAGTATTATATTTTCTATCATTTACCTTATAATGATGATAACATCATAATAACATATGTACAAGTCTATCTTCGTAGGTGTCTGATACATGTCTATCATAATAACATATGAACGCGCAAACATACGGGTATCGGTCTAGGATGCTACCGTGATCAATTAGATCTGCTGCGACCGAATCAGGTAAACATTTCACTAATCAATAACGTTATTACAAAGCTATGATGTTTATTTAATCTTTAATGTACAATTGTTGTAGTTTTTATGGGACCCGTACCAAGCCGAAGCCTATGCAGCTGGCCCTGATCACTCGGGTATTCAGTCGGGAGCGTGGAGGGGTTCTGTACCACTCATATGCTTCGACATTGTCGAAGTACATCTACTGGAGCGCGTTCTGCGCCAATATGGGTTGGTACAGAACATTCCACCGCCTTGTGACACCGAGCCCGAGCTGTACCTTATCTCTCGGAAGAATCAGGGGACGACTAATTGGACGGAGATCAACGGGCGCCATATCGCTCGTTGGGATCGTAGACTAGAGCTGATAGCCCAAGGTGCGCCAATTGATTCTGTCGGCACACCGACCACACCTGATTACATGCAGTGGTTCCTCTCCATCACACGCCGATGGATGACACCACGTGGCATCACTGTGGCGGCACAGTACACTCTTGCTGCGCCTACAATGACTCAATTTGTAAGTCTTCATTTGTATTTAATTTATTAAGTTGTCGGTTTCAAAATGCAATACCACATTAACTAACTATTGTTTGCTGGCATAAGGTGTTGCGGCCGTTATCCGGACTACTCACGAGGAGCCGGTTCGATAGATTGCACAAGCCGTGCTCCTGGGCACGCAGTTCCAGCACTTCATACCGGAAGTTGCAGCGGGGTCATCATCTCCTGCGCGTGAAGTTTGTCTAGAGGAGATGGACTTGCCATACACAGCTGACGATGCGTGGCCATCTCAGCCAACTCAGCCATCTCAGTCATCCCATTATTAATCCCCTCCTCGACCGGATCTACACCCGACCGACTCTTACTACCGTAGGAGGCGTAGGAGACCAACTCAGTTGGATAGGGTAGATGAGTGAGGGTGATGAGCATTTGATTGACTACGAATGTTTTAAACTTATGTATATATTTAATTGTATGTTTTAAACATATGTATGTATATATTTAGTTGTTGGTTTTATTTAGTTTATCATGATCTCGAAATGATGCAAGAAAATTCAACATAGTTTCATTAATAATGATTACCAATACAACGTTCATTCATTACATATAACCATTACAACTTAAGTAGGCTTAATAAACTTTTTCAATATCCTCTCGGTTTCTTCACTTCTATGCGCCTTATCCATTGCTTCTCTTTTCAAGTTATGTATCTCATTTCTAAGCTTTTCATTCTCCTTATCTAGCTTAATAATGATTGTTTTTTGCCAATCGGTGCCCTTCGGATCAACCCACCTAAAGTACGTGCACCTCAAATTTTCATCTTCGAATAGTGGACAAGCAACATATTGACGCCCGGGATCAAAATTGCTCCAATCACGACCAAATTCAACTTCATAACCACAATGACAATGCTCATCCATGGGTAATGAATCTTTTAGATATGTTAATGAAAAAACACAAACACATAAGTTAAAAACATCAACATAAATCAATAATAACACTTATAAAATGAATAAAAACTTTAAATCAATAACAATGAAACTAAATTATATAAACTTACCTAAACAAAAGAATGATAGTTTGGTGAATATGTATGATGAATCGAGTTATAAGGTTTAGGTATTTATAGAGGAATTGAATTAACGGCTAGTTTGACCAAACAACGGCTACTTTGAAGTCAAAAAAAGTAAAGTGGTTGTTCGCACTTAGTAACTGCGTACAAGTCAAACAAAGTCAAGGAGCTGTTCGCACTTAGTAACTGCGAAGAACATGTTGACCCACTTTGACCTGTTCGCAGTTACTAAGTGCGAACAGCTCCTTTACTTTTTTTGAAAAACTGACTTCTGTTCGCACTTAGTAACTGCAAACAGAACCGAACCTTTGCTCTGGAATGCTAGACGCTTACTTTTGGGAAAACTTTGATTTCACTCTTAGAGGATGCTTTTTTTTGTTTTAAACTCTTATCCTTTTCAAATTTTCTCTAATTTAGTTGCTTCACAAACACCATAATTAGGTTCTATTTTCCCTATGAAAAGAGAACTAGGGTTTAAATAATAATTCTCCTTTCAGATTGATATCATTTTCCCATAAAAAACTTCAATGGAATCTTCCCTTGTTTTATAGTTGTAGCTTTGGTTGTTAAATCAAAAATCTGAAGACCATCTCTTTCACCGCTATATAAGGCCTCTATGCCTTTCCATAAATCTTTAGCTGTTTTATAATCCATAAATTCGTTTACGAAATGCAAATGAATATTTTTTATAATCCAAGAAAATACCAAAGAATCTTTTTGTATCCACTTGGTATACTTCGGATCAGTTACGGAAGGAGGATTGACATTGATATGACTAAGCCGTCTTCTTCCATTAATGGCCAAATACATCAATTTTAACCATTTTATATAATTTTGGTTGTTAAGTTTTTCGGTAACTATCACATTCTGACTAGATGACTCATAGGAATTTTGATTTGGTTTGTTTAATTGTTGTACGATTTTCGATAATTAATCTACTAGATTTGATTGTTGGTTTTCTTGATTGTCTCAAGAACTATTTTCTACACTCATTTTTTGGTATATGATGTATGGTTTGGGTTTTTGAATTTTCTTGATCAATTTTGAACCATAGGCTCGGATATTATGAAAAATAAAACTTAGAGAGATTTTAACTTTTGAATTATATTCACATTATCAAGAAAAGAATAACAAGCTCTATTTATAACAAAAATAACTGGAAAAAAAACCAACTTTTCTAAAAATAGCCTAATCCTAAAAATAGCATAATAACATTCCTATAATAGGAAGTTATTATTAAAGAAACCTAAATATTAACCATTATTTTCTACACTTTGTCTGATTTTATTTTCGTAGTCAATTAATTTCACAACCAAGAACTCAAATGAAAATCAAAGTTAGAATATAAGAAAGAAGGAGAGAAGGCAAATCAGAATAACTCACTGCAATCGAAATAGAGTTGTAGTTAAAAACAAAAGTAACACAATCAAAACTGATGAAACAACTTGAGCAAAATGGCAAAAGAGCAAAAGAGAGAAGCTATGTACATTGTTTTGATGAAAGAGCAGGTGAATGATGGGAAGCGCATGTAAAGAGAAGAGCTATGTTCTTTGTTTTGATGAAAGAGCAAGTGCATGATGGGAAGCGCATGTAAAGAGAGAAGCTATGTACTTTGTTCTAATGAAAGAGCAGGTGAATGCTGGGAAGCGCATGTAAAGAGAAGAGTTATGTTCTTTGTTCTGATGAAAGAGCAGGTGAATGCTGGGAAGTGCATGTATAGAGAGTAGCTATGTACTTTGTTCTGAAGAAAGAGCATGTGAATGATGGGAAGCGCACGTAAAAAGAGAAGCTATGTACTTTGTTCTGATGAAATAGCAGGTGAATGATGGGAAGCGCATATAAAGAGAGAAGCTATGTACATTGTTCTGATGAAAGAGCAGGTGAATGTTGGGAAGCACATGTAAAGAGAGAAGCTATGTACTTTGTTCTGATGAAAGAGCAGGCAAATGATGGGAAGCGCATGTAAAGAAAGATGCTATGTACTTTGGTCTGATGAAAAAGCATGTAAAGAGCAGTAGTGGCGTGGAAAAGTTAGAAAAGAAATAGAAGAATGTTGACAATTATTATGTAAAGAAAGCAATCGATTATATCTTATAAGACACAAGAAACAGACGACCATGATCTCACTACTGTCATGTGTCAACATTAGAAATGATTTTATTCATGAATAGTACCAAAGGAACCTTCCTTTTTTTATGTAATAGATAGATAATAAATAATTGATTCTACGAAATGTTCCCTAACTATCACAAATAAATAAGTATATTATTAACACATTGTTCAACATCAGCATAATGACCTTGAGCTACCAACTTTTTATGTAATAGACAAAATGTTAAATTTTTGGTCAAAATGTGAATGTGGATAAAAAAAAAATTGTATCTACCACGTGAAAAAGTCAAAAGATCAAGGTATCACAGGGAATTTCCCTTGTTTTTTATTTTTTTTGCTATTAGTAATAGCAAACAAAGTTGATGTACTCCTGTTTTACGTTTTCACCATTTTAATTCATTTTCACATGATCCATATCATTCATATATATATATATATATATATATATATATATATATATATATATATATATATATATATATATATATATATATATATATATATATATATATATTATATATATATATATATATATATATATATATATATATATATATATATATATATATATATATATATATATAAAAGTATGTGTGTGTGTGTTCATATATATAATATATATATATATATATATATATATATATAGATATATATATATATATATATATATATATATATATATATATATATGTGTGGGTGTGTGTGTGTATATATATATATATATATATATATATATATATATATATATATATATATATATATATATATATATATATATATATATATATATATATATATGTATGTATATATATATATATATATAATGTATATTATATATATATATGTATATATATTATATATATATATATATATATATATATATATATATATATATATGTATATATATATATATGTATATATATATATATATGTATATATATATATATATATATATACATATATATATATATATATATAAAGAAAAATATGCCTAGTGAGAGAGAGTCTAGAGTGAGATGGTCTGCAACGGCTACTGATGGGTTTCAACTTGTGCGTAGAAGACGAAGGGGCTTCGTTCACCTCAACGGTAATTTTGGACACCGTACTTCCCACCAGCATAAGCCTGAGGTGTGGGTGGGTAATCGAGGGGCCACCCACCTCCGGTGGAGGTGTGGACCTCGGGAGCGTCCCCCCTCAGGTGGTGGCCTACATCGTGACGGCTTGGTTGGTGGTTCTTTTTCACTCTTTGTTGATGGCATTTCTGAATCGGTTTCAATCAGAAATCTTCTTGAACTCTTCAGTGGTTATGGTAAGGTATTGGATACTTTTATTTCTAGAAAAAGAAGACCATACAAAAATTGCCGTTTTGGTTTTGTTCGCTTCTCGCACCGGAGGGAAGCGGAAAAGGCAATTGCAGATCTGAATGGCTGGTATCGGGCTGGTGTCAAACTTAGTGTCTCCATGGCTAAGTACCAGAAAGGAGGTACCCCCTTTACTGTTAAACAGGTGGCTGAGCAAAGATTCAACCATCCACATAGAAGAACCATCTCCGCCCCCCTTCCTGTTTCAAGTATGTTCTGTGAGAAAGTCTGGGGTGTGCAGACCAAGAATTCTACCGTGGGTAATTGGGAGAAAATCATTCCGGTCCTCATCAACATCCGATTTTCCGAGAGTTCTGATTTGGCCTCCAAGTTGAATTTTCATATCGCCGTTGAAAACTCTGAAGCCCTAATTTCTGAAACGGAAAGGATTTCGATTAAGGCGCCTGATTGTACTACTTCAGGTTCGTCCTCTACTTCTCCCACAAAATTAATAGTGGCGTCTAAGCAAGCTGCTGGTATGAATCACAGAGATGAGATTCGTACTTCAGAAATTAGCACATTGGAGGACAATCGTACGATTGTGAGCGTAGCTGAGGATGGTGCTCCTATGACAAACAACAATGATTATGGGGCTGATCAGGTTGCTCGGAGTAATGGGCAGTACGGTTCGCAGAAGGATAAGTCTGAAATGAATGTCCAAGCCCCTTGTTTGGAGGCAGTCCCTAAGCTCTCAACTGTGGCTGGGCTTGATGCGGTCACTCCGCATCCCGAAAGGAGTGAAACTTCCCAGATTATCCCCACAAAGAAGCCTAAGGGTAAGCGTGCACTTCTAAACTCAAAAGATATTGCTGAATATTTGGGCTACTACACTAAACGCCCTTCCCCGGCGGAAGCATCTCAAAAACACTAACCTAGGCTAGGTGCGTAGGTGGGGGCTGGGGGTTTGGTTGGTTGGGGTGGTCTGGTTTTTCTTTTGGTGAAGTTTTTTTCATGGTGGTTTTTGGGCTCTAGGTTGGATTGGTGTTGGGGCTGGAGTCTTTCTTGGTGTTGCGTTATGTTTTCTGTTTCTTGGTGTTGTATTATGTTTTTCTGGGATTGGGCGTGGCGTGGGTGATGTTCTGTTGTGCGTGATGATTTTCAGACATGATCGTGGTGTTTTGGCCTCTTCTTTTTGTTTTTTTCTTGCGTTTTGCTCCAGTGCTTTAACTTGTGGATTAGCTGCTCGTTGGTGTGTAAGTGGTGGAAACACTTAATTATTGCTGTTTGGGTGTTTTGAAGGTTTGGTTGGTTTTCGATTGGTGTGAAGGTACGGTGGGAAACGCCTTTTCTTGCTGTTTTGGGTGTTTTTGTACGATTGTTAAAGTTTCCCTTCTGGGCTGGTGTTTTGAAAGTTGGTGGCTGGTGTTTGGGTGTTGTGGTAGAAGTCTTTAGTGCTGGTTGATTCGTTTTGGGTTCTGAGAGGGATCGTCTTGGGGTGTTTGGGTCCTTTTGCTGGTGTTTTGGTGATTGTGGTGGGTCCTTTTCTTGAGCTCTTCGACTGGAGACAGTGAGTGTTAGGATGAGCTTTGCGATTGTGATTGGTAGTGGTGGTGAGCTGCTGTGTTTGGGACATGTTGCTGGTTGCGTGGGTTTATGACAGTTAAAGGGGTACACAATTTGGTGTTTTTCTTGGAGTATTGCTTTGGTGGTTTTAGGTTGTTGTATTGGTAATTAGTACTTGGGCTCCTATGATGGTGTTTCTGTACGCATGAATTACCTCCTGGTGTTGGGTTCTATCAAGAACAACAAGGGAAGAGTAAAGCTTAAAGTGCAAAGCCTGGTGTTAGTGTTGACCGGGTGTACGTATGCAGGTTGATTCAAGCCACTTGGTGACGTTTTTGTGTCTTAGTAGGTGATAGCTCTAGGTTGGATGCTTTTATTACAAAGGGTGGTAGACCCTCTTGGTATGTAATATGGTGTGTAATATGGTGTGTAATTGGATGTAATATGGTTTTGAACTAATGCATAGCCCACCCCCTATGCGCTTGTTGTGGGTGGCCTGGCTTTTGATCCCTATCTCCAATGGCTTTTTCCCCTCGCGGGGTTTTTTATGCCGGCGGTCTTAGGGGTGCCAACTGTCAGTGTGGTGTTTTTTGATTATATATATATTTCCTAATTTGCAAAAATATATATATATATATATATATATATATATATATATATATATATATATATATATATATATATATTATATATATATATATATATATATAATATATATATATATGTATATGTGTGTGTGTGTGTGTGATATATGTATATATATATCATACCTATATATATATATATACATATATATATATATATATATATATATATATATATATATATATATATATATATATATATAATCATAATATATATATATATGTAAATATATATATATATATATTATACATATATCATATATAGTATATATATATATATACATATATATACATATATATCATAATATATATATATTATTATATATATATATATATATATATACATATATATATATATATATATATATATATAGATTTAGGATCAAATGAGAAGGGGTCTCAAAATGAGAAGGGTGAGAAGGAATCTCATCCGTCTAGATCAAATATCAATGGTCTGGATT